>JAQIUQ010007612.1:0-67500 GCA_030378365.1 Hybognathus amarus
CTTTCTAAAAAAAAAATTTTTTTTTTTTTTTTTTTTTTTTTTTTTTTTTTTTTTTTTTTTTTTTTTTTTTTTTTTTTTTTTTTTTTTTTCGTCTATTTTTTTTTTATTTTTTTTTTTTTTTTACATATTTGTTAAAACTGTCATTATGATACATAATCTGTGAAAAGTACCTCCGAGTAGTCCTATTGCCATTTGCAGAAATACACTGCTCCCGTTTAGAAACAACCAATCAGAGCCAGGAGGAGTGTCTTAGCAGTGTCAATCACGCTTGTGTTACGCGCTCATCACGCCCCTCTCTTGGCACAGCGCATACTGTCATTCAAACTCAAGATTGCTGGTGTGCGCAGATGTGCTAATGGCGGAGAAACAACCTAAACTGCCAATTTATTCGACTGGCACCTGCTCATAAAATAAAGACATGGAAAAAGACAGATGACGATAAACAAGCGAGACAGAAAGAATTAGACAGAGCCCATTGACTCGGTGTCAAAACTCTAGCTGCGTAACATGTAGATAAAATTTGACTTTGTGCAAAGCAACAATTGAATCCTGCTAATTCACTGGCTTGTCATCTTGCTAAAATAATGTACAAGCAAACCTTATCTAGCATTAGGCCTACACATCGCTCGAATAATTACTTACATAAGTTACTGTTATTATCTTAGTAGCTATTTATAACTTATAGAAATGGTGCAACGTTATAAAGTTACATTACATGTATTGCAAAATACGTAATGATTTGAGGACCAAGTTTGTAGTCAAAGTATGGCCAGGCCTTAGTCAATGTAAAGCATATTGTTGATGTTTAGTTCCTACTAGAGAATGTGCCATAACTGGTTATCCACCGCCATTGGTGGCCCTCTTACTAGACTGTGCGTTCACGGCATGCTCTGCTGTGAGGGAGAAACTGTGGAGGGAGGGCTGTAGCGCAGCAGAGAGCAAGGGGGTGGGACCTGTACGTTGTGCTTGTTCAAATTTTCAGGCTAAGACAACGTTTTCTCAAAACTCCTTACTGCAGCTTTAAATGAATCTTAAGAAGCACCCCTAATCCCGCTTTGTTAAAAAAAAAATTATAACTATCTTGTGGCCTCAATATAGTAATCTCATGGCCTCAAGATATACAGTAGTAACCCGGTACGCAAACTCAGGATAGTAACTCGTGGCCTCAAGATATATAGTAGTAACCCGTACACGGACTCAGGATCAGTAACTCGTGGCCTCAAGATATATAGTAGTAACCCGTACGTGGCCTCAAGATAGTAACTCGTGGCCTCAAGATATACAGTAGTAACCCGTACGTGGACTCAAGATAAGTAACTTGTGGCCTACAAGATATACAGTAGTAACCCGTACGTGGACTCCCACCGATAGTAACTCGTGGCCTCAAGATATACAGTAGTAACCCGTACGTGGACTCAAGATAGTAACTCATGGCCTCAAGATATACAGTAGTAACCCGTAGGATGTCCCGATACCACTTTTTCACTTCCGATACCGATGCCGATGCGCAGCTTTGGCTTTTGCCGATACCGAATATTAATCCGATATTTTTATTTTATTTTTAAACTAATAAAAATAGAGCAATTTTCTCAATTAGCCCCTTAAAATATACCTTCAGTATATAGTCCACAACAACAGTTGATTATGAAAGATTGCCACCCTTTATTCAAACACTACTTATATATATATATAATAGAATAATGAATATAAATAAATAAAAGTATATATATAAATAAAAGAAAATACTGGTACTTCAGTAGGCTACTTAAAGGTAACTAGCTACCAACAGGTTTAAAGTTAAAACAATTTAAACAGCAGTATTCTACATTGTAAATACCAGTACAGTTTTTTTAAAGCAAGTATAATTTCTATAACTGTGTGTTAAACTGATGATCACTCTTGTGTGTGCTAAACACAATCTACTTAATACAGACAGCCTCATTATAAAGATAAACAACAAATCCCCAAAATATATGATCATAATCTATGACAAAAAAATGCTATTATAAACTAGATTAGTGAATAATACATATTGCTCTTTGTATTGTTGTAAAATACATTCATGAAAAACAATAACAAAAATGAAAATAGCATAATTATTTTAGAATTTTTAAAATTGAGACATGTTTTAAGTGTATAGCACAGCTATTTAATGAGGCAGCAACATTAATAATTATTAATGTTAAGAAGCTTTAATTGCGTCACTGCATTATGATATGAATCACTCCAACACAGTGCGGCACAAGCGCTTCGTGACTGCTGGCGCGGATGATGCGCTTACGAACAGCACACCGTGGAGAGCAGCACGCAGCCGAACGGTGTGCAGTATGCACCCTGAATTATGCACGTTGCGCAATCAATTCCGCTTTGAAAAGTTCAAAGCACAAGGGAATACATGTTGATGGACAGTGTATCATACAGTATCTATCTATACAATAGTTTATTGAGCCTTTTCTTTTAACAGTTTTAAATTTCAGTTACTGTGCGTGTGAAGAACTATAGTGCTTCTGACTCTAGTGTTGTGATCTAACCAAGCGCGCAGTGTCGACACCTGGTCAGCAAGTAACACGATTACCAGTTACAGCAATTAAGTCCAGCAAGATAATGTTGTTTTATGAAACATAGACCTTAATCTACAGATAAAGTATAATAGTATCAACATTTGGAATCACTTGTAATACAGCTTCATCATCGACTGTAACAGAACGCGACGCTGTTTGAGTGTTGAATGGAGAATGACTAATAGCCAAGGGAAAGTTTACGTGATCTTGAATTTAATGACTTATATTAATTTCTCTCTCACATAATGGCTTCAGAACACTTATAATAGAGCTGCACGAAAGAATGTAAGAATGTTTTTGTGCCTTCTGTGGACAATAACATAATAGTATACGCACAATATTGAATGTGGCATCAGCTCTCGTCTGATCGATACTCCGACTCCCGCAGAAATGGCAGGATCGGAGCGATGATTGATCCTGAGATATCGGATCGGCACATCCCTAGTAACCCCGTACATGGCCTCAAGAGATAGTCAACTCGTGGCCTACAAGATATACAGTAGTAACCCGTACGTGGACTCGAGATAGTAACTCGTGGCCTAAGATATCAGTAGAAACCCGTACGTGGCCTCAAGATAGTAACTCATGGCCTCAGGATATACAGTAGTAACACCGTACATGGCCTCAAGATAGTAACTCGTGGCCTCAAGATATACAGTAGTAACCCGTACGTGGACTCAAGATAGTAACTTGTGGCCTCAAGATATACAGTAGTAACCCGTACGTGGCCTCAAGATAGTAACTCGTGGCCTCGAGATAGTAAGTCGGGGCCTCAAGATATACAGTAGTAACCCATACATGGCCTCAAGATAGTAACTCGTGGCCTCAAGATAGTAACTCGTGGCCTCAAGATATACAGTAGTAACCCGTACGTGGACTCAAGATAGTAACTCGTGGCCTCAAGATATACAGTAGTAACCCGTACGTGGCCTCAAGATAGTAACTCGTGGCCTCAAGATAGTAACTCGTGGCCTCAAGATATACAGTAGTAACCCGTACATGGCCTCAAGATAGTAACTCGTGGCCTCAAGATATACAGTAGTAACCCGTACGTGGACTCAAGATAGTAACTTGTGGCCTCAAGATATACAGTAGTAACCCAGTACGTGGCCTCAAGATAGTAACTCGTGGCCTCAGATGGTAAGTCGAGGCCTCGAGATATACAGTAGTAACCCATACATGGCCTCAAGATCAGTAACTCGTGGCCTCAGAGATAGTAACTCGTGGCCTCAAGGTATACAGTAGTAACCCGTACGTGGACTCAAGATAGTAACTCGTGGCCTCAAGATATACAGTAGTAACCCGTACGTGGCCTCAAGATATAACTCGTGGCCTCAAGATAGTAACTCGATGGCCTCAAGATATACAGTAGTAACCCGTACATGGCCTCAAGATAGTAACTCGTGGCCTCAAGATATACAGTAGTAACCCGTACGTGGACTCAAGATAGTAACTTGTGGCCTCAAGATATACAGTAGTAACCCGTACGTGGCCTCAAGATAGTAACTCGTGGCCTCAAGATAGTAACTCGTGGCCTCAAGATATACAGTAGTAACCCATACATGGCCTCAAGATAGTAACTCGTGGCCTCAAGATAGTAACTCGTGGCCTCAAGATATACAGTAGTAACCCGTACGTGGACTCAAGAAAGTAACTCGTGGCCTCAAGATATACAGTAGTAACCCGTACATGGCCTCAAGATAGTAACTCGTGGCCTCAAGATATACAGTAGTAACCCGTACGTGGACTCAAGATAGTAACTTGTGACCTCAAGATATCACGCAACACCTGAAATAAAGCTTGCCACAAAGAACCGGCAAAAGTAATGATTATGAAAAAAAAAACATTTTAATTGTTTAATAAACTAGGGAAATGCACACTTCATATGAATTAGCCTACATAAGCAGAAAGTAGCTATTTTTTTTTTTGTTCTCCCACGAAAGATTCTCCCATACTGCGTAATATCTCAGGGTAAAGGTCTAGGGGAAAACCTCTTTTCCACAAGATATTGAAGCCCAGAATTATCATTAATTTTTAATTCATGTGAACGCAGTTGCGCACAGACATAGGCGAGGCGGCTCGCCTCCAATGGGGTGCTTCGCACCCACTACATCACCTCCCGCCTAAGTAGGTGTGGCCTGTGCCTATAAATATACCTCGATAGGCTGATATAATCAGATTTTTCATCTCTTCAGCGAAGCTTCACGATCGCTGGATTCGGAGTGAAGAAGTCACGCCGTCTGAGAAAAGCCTTCTGCATGATGAGCCTCTGCATCTTTTCAAAAGACTTTGATTAAACTACATGATTCATACTGATTTCTTTTAAGGACGTTTTGAAGTGTCAGAATTTTGGGAGAATAGACTTGTGGGGATAGAAATCTCTCAGATTTCATATAAATCCTTTTAAGATTATTCATACTTGTACAGTATATTCTAAATCATTAAATATAAAATGGTTGCCCTTTCAATGGTTGCCCTTTGAGGTGTATGTTGGGTTGTCGAAGGCCATATATTTCATACAAATATCTTAAGTCTGGTGCAATGAAGAAAATTTGTGAAATTTTGTGAAGAGAATTGCATGTCAGAGTGTTAGCTGCCTGTGTGTGTATGTACTGTGTGTCTGCGTGTGAAAATGGGTCTCTGGAACACCCAGAGAGCTGAAGGGGACTGATTACAGCTAATTACTCAGATAAAACACACCAGCTGGAGCCACAACTCTCGGCTCTCTCACTATGAGACTGACTGGTAGCTGCTGTTCAGTTCAGCTGTCAGCACTTCTCAGCGGTTCTCGACAGCTCTGGACAGTGTCTTCCTCCAGGCCCGTGGTCTTGGCAGAGCAGTGATTGAAGGGTGTTGAGCCAGCCGTTAATAGGGACTCCCATAAAGCCACACACTCCAGCCAAAAGTGTCCATAACAGCTAGCTCGGATTAATCTGTAGTTTTTTGAGTGATTCTCTAAATCTATTTTCATACTAAATATGTGCTACAAATCTTTAACTGAACCCAGAGCCAAAAACACTCATCAATGATGAAATGGACACAAGTCTCTTGCCAAAAATTGGAGTCTGGAAGGCAGAACAAAGAAGAATAGAAATGTCTGAATATCACACAGCAAGACATGTTGACAGCACAGACTAAGAACCTATTAGCACGTGTAATTTGTCTTCATATTTGAATACTATATACAATACGATTATTTATCTTGTGCGCTTTTTGCCTTTATTAGGCAGGACCCCATTGAGGTGATAGGAAATAACAACAGAGTCTTACTCCAAGTGTAAGCAGTAGAAAGTTGACAGGACTGTCTCAAATCCTACTATGAAAGCGTACAACAATATAAGTCAGTCAGGCTGGACTCATATGCCACTTAAACTGCTCATTCCCCTAAAGCTTGGCAGGTAACTCATGCATGACATTCCTTGCCTCTTTCCTTCACTTACACACTCACTCTTTTCTTTCCACCCCTCTCTCCGCTGGCCAATTATGTGTGGGCTTGGAATTGAGTCCCCCTTTCATTCTCTTTCTTTCGCTCGCTCCATTTTTCAAGCTTTTCTGGTGGGATGTTAGATGGATTTGTGCCACCTCAGTCCTTTGCTTCCTCAGCTGTACATTTCATTTCTATTTCTATGAGAACCTTAGTACATTATAAAATATGAATTCAAATTGTTTAATACATGCAGTTCTATAAAAAAAGCATAGAAAAAGACTAGAAAGTTTGTGACAAGGAACAGCTCATTTGGTAGTGAATGGGAATACATTGGTTGGGATATGTGTTTGTGATTTACTAAATAGAACCAATTTAAGAGTATTTGCTCGTGAATAGGACTACACTGATTCTGCTGTATGTTTATCTCATGACATGTCCTCTTATAGAGTTCTGCAGGGATGACGTATCGTTGCTTACAAGTTCGCATTTTAGCACTTCCAGTTCCCATATCGCCATAAAGTAAATGGGTTTTTGTTAAAATACCTGAAATAATGTCTGTGGTTAACACAATCTCAAGATATTTTGCCAGTTTATTCTAAAAATAAAATACATCAGTAATACAATCTTGTGATTTTTTAAAGGGGTGATGAACTGAGAAATCAATTTTCCTTGAGCTTTTGACATCTAAGAAGTCATCATATTATAAGAATATCCTGTAAGTTTCGGAACTGAAAACGTCCTTGTTAGTCCAATAAAAGCTTTTATTGACACCAGCCTCAACAAACGACTCGTTTTTAAAAGTGGGAAACTATGACGTCAACGGGGTTTAACAGTCGCTCCATAAGCTTCCTCTGGATTCCAATAGGACTGCATGGATAAACCTTATTTTTAATGACGTTCCAGCTGATGAGGTAAAACATTATCAACTGTTTGCTTCATTTCACTGAGGATTGTTTTGTAAACAAGACTGGATTTGCAGACCGATTAAGAGTAAAGACGTGCTGTGCCGTCTACTGTATATTGGATCTGACAGGAATTGTACAGCACACAGACTCTTGGTCGAACATGTATGGGCGAATCCAGTTGCCATTTTACAACATTGGACGTTTTCCCCACGTGCACCAACGGGTGAGTTAAACTCATCATAATATGCAAAACTGTTATAGACTCACAGCAATGGGCGTTTATTTCCAAGTCTTCAGTGCGACACGCCCATAAAAATTGATAGTTTTTCAGGTAGGCTCACAACTTGGGTACAAAATAGCCTATTACTTATTCATTTTGATGTTTTTGAATGCAAAAACCAAGCGAACGTCATAAACTGACCTCAGACAACAATATAATAAAATTTAAAAAGCCAGTTTATGATCCCTTTAAAAGCTGTTATTTGTCTTTTAAATAGGCTAAATGGAATTACAGGGGACATTAAACATCATCAGCTGAAAAGGTAAACTCATCTACACACTAGTCTTCTTTCACAGCCTTGAGTGTTTATAATCATGACATAGCAAACTTTTATAACTCAAACTTTCAGGGATTTTTTTTAAATGGGTGCTGAAAGAGTTATTGGAAGCTTAGTGATGGAGAAGTTGAAATCCTGCAACCGTGTTGTTCATTTATAGCTTACATTTAGCTTTTTACTTCTGCCGATTGTATTTAGGCTTCAAAAGTCATAAAAGTGGTGTTCATTTGTGAAAATTATCAATCAAACAAAGCGTGTAAGATTCATAAAATTTTTCCCAAACATTTTAGTCACAGAGCTTATTTTCTGCAATAATATAAAATCCAGTGAGTTTTTGTCGAGGGAACCAGAATGATGCTAACTTCTGGGTTAGCCCACAAAAATGCAGAAGTCTATTACACTGGCATATCAATCATCTCACAGGAAAACAAGCAATTTTCACACGAATTAGCCAAAATGTGAAAAAGTTACAAATGGTCATGAGATTGTGTTGGGCATAGAGTAAAATATGAATCAAAATGAAGATAAAATAATCATATCAGAAAATGTATATTTAGATCCAGCACAAGGTTAAATAATATATATTATTATATAATATATAATAATAAATCTATAATATATATTATAATATATTTGGCTTTTAATCAGTTAATTCAGATATTACCACATCAAGCATATTTTACGTTACCTGACAAAACATTTTCCAGTCTTCAGCTCTCTCTGGAGAAGCATGGTCTTTCTCAGGTCAAGGTCCATCAGCGTGCTGTTTATTATTCTGACCTCTGTCAATGTACCAGCAGGCATCAGGGGGAACCGCAAGGGGCCCAGGAGGATGCTAATGCACACACAGAAAGAAAGGGAGAGGGAGAGCTATGAGGCTGAGCTTGTACTGATGAGTGAGTTCTGGTTATATGTCAGTGTGTGAAAGAAAGAAAGAAAGAAAGAAAGAAAGAAAGAAAGAAAGAAAGAAAGAAAGAAAGAAAGAAAGAAAGAAAGAAAGAAAGAAAGAAAGAAAGAAAAAGAAAGAAAGAAAGAAAGAAAGAAAGAAAGAAAGAAAGAAAGAAAGAAAGAAAGAAAGAAAGAAAGAAAGAAAGAAAGAAAGAAAGAAAGAAAGAAAGAAAGAAAGAAAGAAAGAAAGAAAGAAAGAAAGAAAGAAAGAAAGAAAGAAAGAAAGAAAGAAAGAAAGAAAGAAAGAAAGAATGAAGACGAAATCAGAAATGAAATCAAGACGAAATGCAAGAATCAAAATGAACAAGAGATCAAAGAGAAAGCGAAAGAAGTCAAGAACGAAGAAATCAAGAACGAAGAATGAAAAGAAACGAAAGAACGAAAGAACGAAAAGAACGAAAGAAGAAAGAAACGAAAGAACGAAAGAAAGAAGAAGAAAGAAAGAAAGGAAAGAAAGAAGAAAGAAAGAAAGAAAGAAAGAAAGAAAGAAAGAAAAAGAAAGAAAGAAAGAAAGAAAGAAAGAAAGAAAGAAAGAAAGAAAGAAAGAAAGAAAGAAAGAAAGAAAGAAAGAAAGAAAGAAAGAAAGAAAGAAAGAAAGAAAGAAAGAAAGAAAGAAAGAAAGAAAGAAAGAAAGAAAGAAAGAAAGAAAGAAAGAAAGAAAGAAAGAGAAAGAAAGAAAGAAAGAAAGAAAGAAAGAAAGAAAGAAAGAAAGAAAGAAAGAAAGAAAGAAAGAAAGAAAGAAAGAAAGAAAGAAAGAAGAAAGAAAGAAAGAAAGAAAGAAAGAAAGAAAGAAAGAAAGAAAGAAAGAAAGAAAGAAAGAAAGAAAGAAAGAAAGAAAGAAAAATGAATGAAAATGAAATGAATGAATGAGATGAATAATGAAGAATGAAATGAAATGAATGAAGAAAGAAAGAAAGAAAGAAAGAAGAAGAAAGAAAGAAAGAAAGAAAGAAAGAAAGAAAGAAAGAAAGAAAGAAAGAAAGAAAGAAAGAAAGAAAGAAAGAAAGAAAGAAATGAAAGAATGAAAGAACGAAGAATTAAAAAAATGAACTGCAAATTAAATGAATGAAATGAAATGAATTAACTGAAATAGAAGAAGAAGAAAGAAAGAAAGAACGAATGAATGAATGAAATGAAAAAAGAATGAAGAGAATGAAGAACGAAAGAAATGAAAGAATGAAGAAATGAAAGAAGAGGAAAGAGAATTAAAAGAAAGAAAGAAAGAAAGAAAGAAAGAAAAAGAAAGAAAGAAAGAAAGAAAGAAGAAAGAAAGAAAGAAAGAAAGAAAGAAAGAAAGAAAGAAAGAAAGAAAGAAAGAACGGAATGAAAGAAGAAAGAACGAAGAAAGAAAGAAAGAAGAAAGAAAGAAAGAAAGAAAGAAAGAAAGAAAGAAAGAAAGAACGAAAGAGAATGAAGAAAAGAAAGAAAATGAAGAAGAAAGAAAGAACGAAAAAGAAAGAATGAAGAAATGAAAAGAAAGAAAGAAAGAAAGAAAGAAAGAAGAAAGAAAGAAAGAAGAACAAGAAATAAGAAGAAGAAGAAAGAACGAAGAAAGAACTAAGAACGAAAGAAAAGAAAGAAGAAAGAACGAAAGAATGAAGAAATGAAAGAATTGAAGAAAGAAATGAAAGAACTAAAGAACGAAAGAATGCAAAAGAATGAAAAAGAATGAAAGAATCAAAGAACGAAAGAAAGAACGAAAGAAGAAAGAAATCCAAGAATCAAAAGAAATCAAGATAGATAGATAGATAGATAGATAGATAGATAGATAGATAGATAGATAGATAGATAGATAGATAGATAGATAGATAGATAGATAGATAGATAGATAGATAGATAAAAGAAGGATTTGACTTTTCCAGGCATGTGGAGGAAAACATAAAATCGATTGAAGGAGTCCATGTACTTTTTTCTTCAAGGGAAGAAAGAAAAGGCACCATAACAATAAGCAGCCAGAGTGCCTCAGGCAGGGACTGTTCTGTTCTACACAGCTGACTAGATCGAAGGAACAGGAAGTGCAATTTAATAAGATGTGATTGGAAAGAAACTAAATACTTTCGACATGTAAACAAGTCCAAACAAAAGACAGGAGACATCTGGACCCACAAAGGCCTGGAATGATGCATTCCACACTGGTATACTGAAATGTATAACCTTCAAATGTTGCTGCTACCTCTTAAACTCATAAATGCAGAATACTCTGTGAAAGAACACAGATTACCAATAAGCAAATGGTTATACCTCACAGTGATTCATCTAGCTTTACATTGCCAGTTTAACAGCTGAAATTACTCAAAACTCTTTGATGCGTACATCTAGAATTTAAACGTAAAACTATTATTTCTGCATTATTAGGTATTTGTAATGAGGCCTTACATACTTTATAAACAGTTTTTTTAATCAATAGTTTTATTAGGAATAATGGAAAAGCGATGCAGTATTTATTTTCTTCTCAGCAAACTATGCTTACAGTCGTAACTTGAACCTTTTTAAGGGTGCTGCATCAATTACGCTTTAGGAACGATAATGCCCAAATGCCATGAGCACAGGTCAACCCAACATAAGGACCTTATCAATGTGAGTGGAGAGGACCAACCATGCCACGTCACAAACGTCTTGAAGAGAAACACCCAAAATGAAGGCCTTAGAGGCTGCTATACTCCTAATCGAATAAGCTCCGACAGCCAAAGGTGACGACTGACAGGAAAACTCATAAGCAAGAAAATATCCACTTGCTAGCTGTCTGTCTGGATGTAGAGGGCACCTTTTTAGGCAATCCAAAGCAGACCAATAGTTGATCAGTTTTCCTCCACAGGGCAGCTCTGTGGACATAAGAATCCAGCACTGTCACTGAACACACAAGGTTCAGCTTTCCCTGGTTCTGATCTCTGAAATAACAAAGGCAGAAGGCTTGCAAAACAATAGGCCACAGTACATTGTTTGGCACTTTGGCCTGGCTTTGGGTAAGAATGCCTTGACCATCCCTGGTGCGAACTCGAGGCACATGGAGGATACTGACAGAGATCTCCTACTCTCTAATAGAGAAGAAATGGCTTGAAGGAACTGTTTTATTGTCAATAACTTTCTGGAACCACATCAAGGGGTTGAAGAGATCAGCAGATAGACCTTCAAGTACAATAGGTCCCAAGCTGGAAATCTGCTATAATGGCAGGCTCTCAGCCTTGAAGTGCCATGAGGAAATGTGTAACTTACAGGGTTCCTCCCCACAGATACACTACCCGAAGGGAAGCGGTAAACAGCTATGACTACCATGTACACCTTTAGAAGAAGTTGTGTTGCCCTGCAGAAAACAATCTTGTAGAAACTCTAGCACTAAACTGACCGGGCAGTTAGGTCCCACTTTCTCATTCTGCAACAAGAAGAGAAGACTCTCCAATTCAAAGGGTACAGTTTGTGGACGGAGCTCTGGAAGGAAGTTTCCACAACCTTCTATGTCTATGAATCATGAGTTGGCCTATATTTATAAAAAGTAATTGTGTGCACATCCCACCTTCTGGCAGGTGCAGGACAAAAGGAGCTAAACCAATCACAGGCCAAACAGACAGGTTCCATATCTCTGGCCAGGAGTGAATGATCATGCCTCCCACTTGAGACATAAGGTTCCTCATGACCAGAATCTTCAGGGGAGAGCCGTCAAGGAGGGACACTAGGTTCGAGAACCATATTCAGCTCTGCTAGTGCAACATTACTTTCAGTAGACTCATTCCATCCCGTCAGACATTCTCCAGAACTCCTGAGCAGAGCAATTGGGGAAAAGATGTAGCTCAGCCATGTCTGTACCATAGCATCCAGCCCCAACGGGATCCAAAGTGGACAGCATGTTGCATCCTGAGACGCAGATCAATTTCCCTTGGACACTCCCATATTTGCTCCACCACCTCAGGGTGAAGTTTCCATTCTCCGGGCCTCAGCCCCTGTCTCTGAAGGATGTCTGCTCCTACATTTTGGTACCGCGGGATGTACACTATTCTCAGTAAAAGCATTTTCCCTTGGGACCACGGGATGATTGGTCTGCCAGTTTGCATAGTGGACAGACGAACGCAGACCCCTCTTAGTGATTTATGTAAGAGACCACCGTTGTGTTGTCTGCAGACAAGCACATGATGGTCTCTTACGTGGAGGTCTGGGAGGAAGTGATTCAATGCCTTGAAGACATCCATAATCTCCAGGCAATTTATCTGCCACAAAAGATGATGACTCCTTCATAGATCCCCGAGCTGAGCAGCCTACCATTACCATTCCTCAGCCTGAGAGAGAAGCATCTGTCATAAGAGAGACCTGATGGCAATCCTAACACAGGATCCTGGGACAAGAACCAAGCCTTCCTACAGGACATATAAAAAATGTACGGAGACATATGCGCTGACTTTGATCATACGAAGTGGGTTCCCCCTCTGGGAAAACCCCTTGGTCTTGAGCCACCACTGCAAGGGTCTCATGTACAGCAGGCTAAAAGGTCTCACGTTGGACACAGCTGCCATCAGACCAAACACTCTCTGAAACTGTTTCACAGTGAGGATAGCAACATCGAGCAGGCGATAGGACGGCCTGCATTGTCACTGAATCCCACACCACACCATGAAAAGTGGTACTCTGTACTTGAGAAAGCACACCCTTCTTGGCATTCAGCCTCACCCCAACTTTTGCATGTGGACGAGAAAGACATCTCAATGCCGAACCGCCATATGCTCTGGCCACGCTAGAATAATAATAATGCGAATTCCTTGCAGTCTAGGCTGGAGACATGGAAGTATGCCTCCTTTTAGATCTGAAAGTGACAAACCGGTCCTCAGATCTGATTTGAATCACAATCTGCTTCAAAGTCAACATCTTGAACTTGAGCTTCTTAACTGAACGATTTCAGATGACGAAGATCTAAAATAGGACACAACCCTCCATCCTTCTTGGGAACAATGAAATACCGGCTGAAGAACCTGGACTTTCTGTAGGGTGGAGGACCTTGTTCTATAGATTCCATTGCAAATAGAGGATTTACTTCTTCCATCACCAGAGCCTGCTGATGTATTAACATAATATGGAGTAGAACCCCACTGAATCGCAGTGGATGAGAACCAAACTGGATTCTGTAACCTTTTTATATAATCTGCAGGACCCATCGAGCATATACGTTGGGCAGAAGCCTCCACTCTGCCAGATAATCTACTAAGGGAACCTCTCTGGGCTGGTCTTTGGTGTATTCAAAACAGTCACTTACTCTTAAGATTTAAGAACATCTTTATTATTTATACAAGGTCCATCGTGATATGCTATAAGAAGCATAGAGATTGAGTGGAAATTCAAAATGATTCTGTCTTTTGTTTGGGCTTGTTTACATTTAAGAACCGTAAGCAAAAACCAGCTGTTCACAGGTCTAGCTGAACTCAGGATCGCTGAGTATGTGCATGCATATGTGTGCTAAGCTCGGAGTCCCACAGAGGAATTGGCAAGAATGCTTTTATGTCCATGCACCGCTCCTGGAACATAGGCATTTGAGTGAACACGAAGCACACCATCAATTTATTAATAGACATCTGTTTCTTATCACACAAGCCTAATTAGAGAGAAAGACTCCAACCAGCCCCTCTCCATCCTATCTCTGTCTATAGCCTCAGCCTTCAGTCTCTCTGCAGCTCCTGACTCAAACACACTCTGGTCTGCTTATTTGAAAGCATTCGTCTCATGATGAATGACAACATTCAGCAGATAGTGAACGTATGTCTTTAATGTATCAGCATTTAAAGAAAACTCAATGTCTGTAGACTTTGAGTGTAAATGACCAGGGGCCGTATTCACAAAGAATTTTAAGGCTAAAAGTAGCTCCTAACTGGCGAATTTAGGAGCAACTCCTAAAAATAATGGGCGTGTCACTCCTAACTTTAGGACTCCTAATTTTTTTCACTAAGAGTAATTCACAAAGCATTTTAGCCCTAAAAGTAGCACCTAAGTCTGGGACAGCTTAAAAGAAGTCGAGAGGACTCCTAACTCACTAAGACCTATTCACAAAGGATTGTAGCGCATACCAGCGCCTCTCGCAGTCGTCCGGGCTCCGCGACACAAGCGGGAATGCTGCATTGATCTGCAAACAAATCATCTTCCATGTCTCACGCTTAGTTTTGCTTCAAATCCCAGTGCCGAATTTTACTTTTATTATATTTTTTTCATTTTTTCTAGCACCAACTGGGCCAGCAGCAGTAACTGATCCTGCGTCCAATTGGGCTTTCTTTTCCATTTTGGTGAGTTCATAATCCACCGTCATTCAACTATTGCTACATTACTTCAATAGGAGCAACATGTCCTTGCTTTAAATAGTCCGGTGAGGCTAAACGAATGTGAATTAACCAGTGTTAATGCAAGTGTCGTTTTTTCATTATTAGGCAAGTTAAGGTTTTTATTAGGGCGCACCATTCACAAATAGCACCTAAAAATGCAAGGCGCGCCGCATTCTCCCGGTGGTTGCGCTCCGGTTGGTTCTAGTCACACGCACCGCTCTATACGGAGGGGCTTGGAAAAAACGGGCACACATACAGTATCGCGTGCTGAAATTGAGCGCGCATAAGACGCGATAAGTGAACACTGCATGCCCTTAGGCTACGTACCTTGAATAATTTCATTCATGACTTCTCTCTCTGCCTTTTTAGAATTACACTTCACTGGGGCCTGCACAAATATGTCATTATATAGCCTATGCATTTCGATGATATTACTTTTTTATTATTATTATTTTGTGTAGGACACAGACATATTTAGATGTCGTAATTCCATGATTTGTTGCTGTGTTATGTTCCACATGATGGCCCTGTCATCTAACAACCAATCATCGTGATTATTGCGAGGAAGCTCGTGCATGAAAATTGACGTCATCCATAGCAACGAAGACTCACTCTTAGTTTAGGAGTTGTGATTTTTCCTTACTAAGAGTAGGTCTGAAAGGCGTTGTGAATAACATTTTAAGAGAAAACTCCTAGCTAAAATATTTTAGTGCGATTTAGGAGTACTCCTGGTGGTAAGATAAAATTCTTTGTGAATCCGGCCCCTGAACATTATAGTGACAAAAAAAAAATACAATTCCACCTCAGGCCATATGGACAAACTGTCACCAGTGGTGTTTTCTTAGAAGGGATTGAGCTTTTGGGTCAAGAACTAAACCTTTATTGCTGTGTTAAAGAGCAAAAAGGCTGGTTAAAACGGTCCACGTGGTGCAAAGGGAATGGTGTACTGATACATGCACACTGAGCTGCTCAGGAAAGATCTCAAATATGTGGAAGCAATTACAAGAGAATGTTCACTTCACAAACAGAGACAGATTAGTAATGTCAATTGAACAGGAAAACAATCACTGCCTCCTGTCTTTTACTCATGAGGTAGTTCCTGTTAAATGGTTCCCATTAAACGATATCTTTCATAATGTCTTTAACTCAAACTTGAGATCACATAAAACACACATACTGTGTGGTTAAAGTGTACAGCAGAATGTACTGACAAGCAGGTAAACTAAAATATGCCTGTGGCGAGCAGGGACGAGGTCAAGGGCTGTGGGATGACAGCACGAGGCCGGTGGCGTCATTACTAATGAGCTACAACTGCGTGACGTACTGACGCACATATCAATCGATGAGGAGCAGAAGCATAAAATGAGGAGCGACGGCAGTGAAGATCAAGAGAGGAGCAGGCCTGATTTTATGATTTTATTTTGTGTTTTATGATGTGTGGTGGCAGTTGACCATGAGGGACTGCCGTCTTTACTTTCGTTTTTCTATTTGTTTATTTATTATTAAAATCGTTGAATGTTCGCCGGTTCCCACCTCCTCCCTCCCATAACATCTGAACCTTGTAACAATGCTTTACTGTCATTTTTATTGAAACTTGTATATCATGTGTTTACATATATTTGTGATTACAGATTTGTAATGAAGTAGCAATTTAGTACTTTTACAATATATAAAGAATTATGAACAAGTGCACTAGTTGTACTTGCATTTTAAGTACAGTCAATGCATCAAAATAAGTGTACAACAAAAGATTTAAAACATTTAAATAATGATTCTTTAAAATATACTTTTCACTATCACAAAGTGCTTTTTAAAAGTGATTTTAAAAGGATACTTCCACTACTAGTCACATTTTTATATAATAAAGTAGTAAATAGTAAGACACTGTTATATTATAGTAAATAATATAATAAACCCTGTAGTAAATAATAGTATCCCTTAAAACTCATCTTTGATCACACACTCACACATAAGATGTGATAAGGGAAGTTTAAGCATCTTCGCTTGACTTGTGAGGTTCTTTGTGTGTTACACAGCAGGTTTGAGCTTCCACAAGAACCAATGAATTTCATTCTTGTGTGTTATGCAGCACATTTGAGCTTCTGCAAGAAACAATGAAGTGTGTTCTCAAGCAGGTTAAGATGAGATTTTTGAAGCATCAAAGTGATAGTTGCAAAGCGATCAACAGAGGGAGAGAAAGGTCTCCGATTTCATCAAAAAGATCTCTGTTTGTGCTCTGAAGATAAAAAGTTACAAGCTAATACTTAACGTGAAAACAATCCTCACGCTCATTCAACTCCACGTCCATGCTAACAATCATGCATATGCAAGCTCACCCTCTAACTAACCAGCAGTGTCTTTCTCTTTCTCTCAAAGCTGAAGTACTGACCTTTACTCAACCTCAATTAGAATTCAAACAGCTGCATTTATGCAAAGCATAAATCAGTTTGAGAGCTCATTCATACCTTCTGCCCTTGCATGAACTCTCTCACATATGGGCAGGTATCCAAAGCCATGTGCATACATGCTAATGTTCTTGACCCTTCTGACCTTGTGAAAAGGTTTTGTCCGTCTTGTTTTTTTTTCTCAGCACAAAGCACACCCACAGATGTACATGTCCACACTGGCTCTATCTCTCCACGGGACAGCTACTCTCTACAGCGGCTATCTCACCGTTTCAGGACAGACAGAGACACAAATATAGGTCGCACTGTATGCGAAATGAAAAAGCAGATAGCATCACCTTGCCAGATAAAACTAATGCATTATGGAAATTCTAATATCATGGCTCCATCTAAACATAAAGGGAATTGCAAATTATCATATACATGGGCATCATGTGGCTTCAAATCATTCATGCTTATTTGCTGCAGAAGAAATATTCTTTTTTCAGTTATGGGGCTTAATATTTTTGTGGAAACCATGAAAAAAAACAAAAACATTTCAAGATTTCTTAGCCCTATTCGGACAGGACTAGTTTTCATGGAGGACGTTAGTGAATGATTCACAGTCACAAGATGCACTTTGCGGTTTTTAATCCAATCTGAATCTGCCATGTCTGTTTTTTCCCCACACAAAATTTAACTCAAACTTGTAAAAATATCTAGTCCCGTCCGAATAGGGTTCTTGAATAGAAAGTAAAAAAAAGCATTTATTTGAAATTGTAATCTTTTGCAACATTATAAAAGTCTTTACAGTCACTTTTAATTCAATAAACCATACTATACTTTATACATCCATAAAAATACCTAAAACATCTATTAGTTAAAATATTTATATCATGGTTGCACAGGATTCTCCCTCATCGCTGCACTAATTCTCCCACTCTCTCCAGAGTGCTGATCACCTCGCAATCGCCTTAGTCACCCTGCTCAAGCAATATAAGGATCAGGGGCCGTATTCACAAAGAATTTTATCTTACCACTAGGAGTACTCCTGAAATCGCACTCAAATATTTTAGCTAGGAGTTTTCTCTTAAAAGTTATTCACAACACCTTTCAGACCTACTCTTAGTAAGGAAAAATGACAACTCCTAAACTAAGACTGAGTCTTCGTTGCTATGGATGACATCAATTTTCATGCACGAGCTTCCTCGCAATGATCACGGTGATTGGTTGTTAGATGACAGGGCCATCATGCGGAACATAACACAGCAACAAATCATGGAATTTCAACATCTAAAGATGTCTGAAAAGGCAGAGAGAGAAAAGTCCTGAATTAAACTATTCAAGGTAGCCTAAGGGCCTGCAGTGTTCACTTATCGCGTCTTTTGCGCGCTCAAGTTCGTTATTTTAAATGTAGGCGCGCGATTTGTGCGCCCGCTTTTTCCAAGCGCGTCCGTATGGAGCGGTGCACGTGACAAGAACCAAACGGAGCACAACCGCCGGGAGAATGCGCGCGCCTTGCGTTTTTATGTGAATGGTGCCTAAAACAATGAAAACCTTAACTTGCCTAATTATGAAAAAACAGACTTGCATTAACACTTGCTTGGTTAATTGACATTCTTTTAGCCTAACTAGACTATTTAAAGCAAGGACATGTTGCTCCTATTGAAGTAATGTAATAGTTGAATGACGGTGGAACTAAAATGGAAAAAGAAAGCCCAAATGGACGCAGGATCAGTTACTGCTGCTGGCCCAGTTGGTGTTAAGAAAAAAACATAATAAAAGTGAAATTCGGCACTGGGATTTCAAGCAAAATTAAGCATGAGATATGGGGGAGGATTTGTTTGCAGATCAATGCAGCATTCCCGCTTGTGTCGCGGACCCCGGACGACTGCGAGAGGTGCTGGTGTCGCTACAATACTTTGTGAATAGGTCTTAGTGAGATAGGAGTCCTCTCGACTTCTTTTAAGCTGTCCCAGACTTAGGTGCTACTTTTAGGGCTAAAATGCTTTGTGAATTACTCTTAGTGAAAAAAATTAGGATTCCTAAAGTTAGGAGTGACACGCCCATTATTTTTAGGAGTTGCTCCTAAATTCGCTAGTTAGGAGCTACTTTTAGCCTTAAAATTCTTTGTGAATACGGCCCCTGTTCACTCAGTTGTCTGGTCTTGGTATGTGGTACCATGAAGATTGATATAATCACTTGTTGGACTATTCTGTGTACACTTAAAAGACCATGTCACATTGGCTATGAGGCGTCGCAGCCAAGCTTCGCCAACGGGTTTAAGTTTCGCCAAGGGGTTTAACGCCTCCTCTACTGCTTTGGCAAGGAGTGCCCCCTTAGAGCATGCTTGTGGTGCGGAAGGCTAGCCCTCTCCGTACACATTCATGAGGATTTATAGTTTAGATGTTCATGCCACTCTGGGCTCTCACATCCTTGAGTCGACATCACAAGCTAATGTCTAGGGCTTTCTAGCGTTCTTGTAAGTACACCTACACAACCGTAAGAAGTCCAGAAACCTTCAAGCACGCGGCGTGGGTATTCTCGTTCCCAATGCGCTAAGCAGCACAGCATCGATTATAGCTTTTGAAAGGGAAAGTTCCGGTTTACTTGACTGTAACCTTGTTATCATGCTGATGATGTCCCAGAACAGCTCTTCAGACAAAATATCCTGACGATGCGAATGCCGATGACGTCACCGAACCGATGCTATATTACTTTCGGTCGATTCTATTCAACGTGTTTACACACTATATTCACAGCGGGTCACGATTAGTGTTGCACGGTGCATCCGATACTTCAAAAGTATCGCGATACTCGGAAATTAAAAACCTCACAATACCTGAAATTTATTAGTATCGATACTTTTATGAATGACCGCGTTACAGATTTGTAAGAGACGTATTTCATTTTGCTGTGTGCCACGCACGCTTCCAGTCTCTCCCTATGAACGTCTGTGTTTCTCCTCACGCACGCAGCAAAGAAGCTGCAGCTGTAATGAGACTAACACTACCGCGAGACGGCTGCATGCGCGAGCACACGTGATACAGTGGCCGTCTGTCAGTAGCGGAGTAGCAATCCGGAGAGCAGAGAATGTCAGAGAATGTCTAATTGAAGAGAATTGGCACTGGCTGGTTACTTCCGGGTTCTGGACTGGCTGCAGTAACACGTCTCTGTCTATGCGGGGCGCTCGCTGTCGAGTCCAGAATGAATGGGAGTCAATGGGGCTTCACCCCCAGAAATCCACTTTTCTCAGGATGTAATTTTTTGTCAAGTAATTTGAAAGTTGCATTTAAAAGGGAGGGCTAAGATAATACACTCAGCTGAAAATGGTATTTTTAAGTTCACTTATCTGTTCTAAAAATCAGTTCAAAAATGTGATGACGTCACACAATAGCAGAATGCTAGCGTGTTCCAGCCAACAACGGCCTAACCTGTGAGAAAACGAAAGGACATAAGTACTCGTTCATTCGACTTTTGACCTATAATCTATATTGAACTTGCGGAATCAACAATAAAATCTATGTTAATTTAACGACAAGCAGGTGAAAGAGACACATTTAGCCGTTTAGCCCCATAGACTCCCATTCATTCTGGTCTCGCCCGTGATCACCTCCAGTGGAATTCTAATGGAACTGCAACCAAGATGATACACAACGGGGCTAATAGGAAGTGCCAAGGCTCTCCGTTAGACGGGCTCTGCGGAGAGTCAGATCTTTTCCCAGTGAGCCGGTAGTGTTTCGAGGTCGCGAGGGCCGGTCTGATAGTTATACATTGCAAGTTATTAGCAACACAATCCAGCGGCCTGTACACAATAGTCTCTGCAACGGCGATAGCTCTTTTAGCAGCGAAAAGAGCGCTCTGCTTGATTAAAAAAAAACAACAACAACAACAGATTTTAGCGCTAGATCTCTATTTAATAGCGAACTAAATGAATTATCTGCTAGTTAACTGGAGATGTTTCATTTATTTTTGTATTAGGTGTACAACTTTCCCCCCAACTTTCATAGATAGCATAAATAATTTGCAAGCTGCTAAAATAAAGGATACAAAACATCAGCAAAATGATCTATCGGCTATATGATTATAATCAGAGCATGTTTGTCAGTGATTTATTTATATTAGGTTATTACAGCATTAAAGACCACATACGTTAAGGAAGTGCATGTGAAACGCCTTGTAAGAAATACTTTAATTTTCAGGAAAATATCGAAAAGTATCGAAATTGCAATACTTGACTAGGTATCGGTATTCGAAACAATAATTTTGGTATTCGTGACAACACTAGTCACGATTAAAGACGATCACAATATGATAAGCAGAAAAGCATCTCGTTCTGCCTTTTCAGGGAACAGGGTTACAGTCAAGTAACCCGTAATGTTCTTACGACAAAATATAATTGCTCTTAACATAACTGTTGGAAATAAATATATATTTTATGTATAACAAGTTTTAAAAATGTGTGCATTTCTCTGCTCTTAACTTCAAAATTTTCTGTGACAAATGTGTGAAATGTATCACAAACAAAACAACTTGAATTGCTCTGTAAGTTAACTTGGACTCTCCTGCCTATAGGCTTTATGCCAAGCGTCACGTGACCAAACCAGAAAACTGGTCTCATCGCATCCACTTGTCAGAGAAAATGTTAACGGCCGTAAGAACTGACTATGATATCTATGGATTTTTTAGGTAATCAGCTAACCAACCTAGTTCACTTTGTTATTGCTGTTTTATTCCATTTAAATATCTAAACATTACTGTGAAGAAGAAAAATATAAAACGTTTAAATATCAATCTGCACATGTGAGGGACATTGGTTATGCTAATTTTTGTTCGCTCCTTTTTAAGTTATCTTGAGTAAAACCGCAAAAAAAATTCATGAAGCGCAAAAGACCTGAACCAGAAGCGATGCGATCTGTTTTACAGAATGTGGAAGTAAGTTGTGCATAGAGCCTATTGCTTTGAACGCCTAATGAATGAGTATTTGCTGGGTACCATGACCATAAATGATAATTTACTTCCTTGAAATTACCATTGTGTGTCCCTCAATAACAGCCTTGTGGAAGGGTCCTTCGTGAAGGGATCCAGTTGTTCACTTTCGTTTGGAACACCATTGGCATTCCCTTCCCAAAGTGCCCATCAAGATTGCAAAAAAATGCATTTTGGAATTTGCCTCTCACTCTCTGGAGTGCTGAATGAACTCACCTGAATGCAATCACATTAATCACCCTGCTCAAGCAAAGTAAGGACCTGGGGCCTCATTTATAAACGTTGTGTACGCACAAAAGAAGGCGTACGCCGCTCTCTACGCAATAGTTGGTATTTATAAAAAGCAAACTTGATGGTAAAATGTGCGGTCCTTCACGCAATCTCTGACCCAGGCGTACGCACAAAAACGGGTGAAATGAGAAATGGCGACACCGTCGGCAGATGGAAAAAACACATGAAAGTGTGTGAAACAGTAGACGGTTGTGTAAAATAAATGGCAGACATCTTCACAACAAAAGGTGTGGAAAAAATGTATTATTTATTCAATAATTCCCTCATTGTGCAGTTTATTTCAGTTAGGACAGTCTTGATTTCGCACAACTCCTTGGCCACCTCTCTAATTGAATTAATGACTAGACGCTTTTTTGCCTCGACTTTGATGTCCGACCATTTCTTTTTTATTTCGGTCACAGTCCGAGGTTGTGAGGCTACAGCATTTACGGCATCTGCAACATTTTGCCACTCAAGTGCCTTTTTGGCATTCCTAATGCCCACACTTGTGCCCTCTAAACAACATTTTTCTCCTCTTTTCCACCTCGCCAACGATAACTTCTACTTCACATTGAGTGGAGTTAGCCTACGTTTGTGCCCCTGTTCACTAGTTTTTGCCCCTGTTCACTAGTTAGTCTGTTCACTGTCTGGTCTAGTATGTGGTACCTGGCCTGTTTTGCTGTGGATATACTGTAGTCAATTGATGGACTATTCTGTGGATGGACTATTACATATTTTTTTCTATGTGGATCCATCTTTTTCTGGGACTGTTACCTGTCGCTGGCCTGGTTCAACCAGACTCTAGTACATTTAATTTGTACATAGAGTCTGGCCCCCTCCATTGAGAAACGTTTCCTTCCTTGTAGGCAGGTTCACTGGTAAAGTTGGATCTGCCCAGAGTCACTCAGGATCTGCCATAGCCAATCGCTAACGTGTGGTCGTGAGCGCCGAAACGGCTAGAAACAGCAAGTCCGAATATCAGGATTATGTTTACAATAGGATTTCAGTCAACGAGACCTGCAGGTTTTGTTAATCTAGGAACAACTATTAATTTGAAATGTATATTTGACACGAAGGAGAGCGATGTATTCATTCAACGGTCGTATTCATTCAGCCGTGTCTAATCATTACAAATATGCAGACGCCGCTGCGGTCATTTCTGATCTGCCGCAAATGCTGTAACAGTTACACTGAATGATCTGTATATGTGTAATAAATAACAACTTTTCATATAACGTCTTATTGTTTCTTAATTAGCTTAATTATGGTCTTCAAAGTATGTATTTGTACCATAGATTGTGGTTTGTACATTTTTATATGGCATTTTTTTATTAAAACAAATTAACCATCTAAAACTTGAAAATATGGTCTTTAAAGTATGGGTTTTCACATTTTTATTTATGACAATTATTTAAAAGAAATTACAACCAATTTGTATGATTTACAACATGTAAAACTGACACCAACCTCCTGCGCGAGTAGACAAAGGGGCTCAAAGTGTTCTATTCATCACAAGAATCCGTAAATTTACTGTTGGGAATATGAGCTGACATGACTCCTGAGTGCATATTCAACAATAGTTTAGCAGCCAGGACTCAGGGCTTCCGAACACCAGGCTACAGCGTCCGTTCAAAATGTCACGGTCATCGTGCACGAGCTGCCCAGCACGAACTTCCAACCTTTCTGCCTCCTTCACTTGATCCTCCGTTAGTGCAACAAGAGGTGAGACGAGAAATATCCGGCTTTAAATTCTGTATATTCGGCAGTTTCTTTTCCAACAACGGACCGATAGCATTTTCACGTCTTTCCCCGCTGCCAAACTCAAACTGACGCGCACTACATCAACGTCATCGTTCTCAGCCACTCCCTCTATTCGCTGATTGGTCCTACAAAAAATTGATTTCTGGAAACCTAAGGCTATGGAGCGATCCCAGACGTAGTACTGAAGGGAAATTAAATTGAGCGGAACCTGTCTAACCTGTCGCATGCCTTTGGAGGACTTCCATGCCTGTGTGACAAGCTGTCTGTTTGAGCTCTGGGTATCATTGCTAAACAGTTTTTTTAAGGACATTCCTGTACATCTTTACGCTATTGCTTCTGATTTCAGTACACTCCACAGAGACTTTAATGCAAGCACTACATAGCCTGACTTTGTGATCTGAGTGTATTTGAGTTTATTATGACGAAATACTTGTGTCTTATCTGAGTATCTTAGTTGAATAACCCCCATACTGTGTCCAAACCAACCTTGTCTCTCTTTCACAATTTAAAAGACTTTATGCTCTTATCTTAAAATACATTAAATTAAATACATCGGAATTCATTAAATCAATCTTTCTCTTACTCTCCCCCAATGAGCTGTTTGATTGATACTTTAAAATTGAAGTTTGTGATTTTTAGTGTAACTGAACTGTAAAAATAACAATCTCTAAGATGGAATTGAAGAAAGTATTTTAATAAAAATACAAACTTCACCTTAAACAGTAAAACCACAGAGCCAAATTTCTCACGTCTCACATTCCACACAAACAATATGCAGACATTTAGTAATTGTAAATGTTTTACTACTATTTCTCATAACTGTAGATTGAGTGATTGAGGTTAACCAAGGGCCAAAATTAAAACTTGTTAAAGTTATGTGGAACTATGTTTGGAAAATGTAGGTAACTCTTCATTCTTTGAACTTTTTGTGGCTTACTGACATGCATTATTTGAAGTTCTCTCTGTGTATTTTTTATGGTTTCTCAAAAAAAAAGATCTGATTCTGAAAGATCTGATTCTAAAAAGAGTATGTAAACGTGCAAGGAGATCTTTAACTGATTTGATTAAAAAAAATTGTTTTATGTGTTTATTAAAAAAAGAATATAAAATGTTAAACAGCCGTGATTAAAAGAGCTATCAGTATTTTATGTGTCCACCTCTAGAGTTCCTCAGGCTTCAGTATTTAAGAACAGGCAGCTGGAATGTGTGTTATGGTGGCAGCTGGCAGTAAATACATGGACATGCATGTGGATCTCATGAGTTGAAATTCAACACAACACACAATCGCAGTCCTGTCAGTACCCGTCAAGCCCTCAATGATAAGAATTCACTTCTCTGTGTGTTTTCAAGCACACTTTCTGAATATATGTCTAGTCGATTACCTACACCCCTTCCTTCTGCATAAACCCACCCCTGGTCAAAGACGGCAGTATTGGGTGGCCATTGGTGTAATGTGATCGATGCCTTGCTATGCCACATATTCCAAGTGTGCCTTTGGCATGTTACAGTTACAACACAGTCCAAACCTGGGGCCTCATTTATAAAATGTTTGATCTTGATTCATAAATCAAGCAAGTATTGTTGTATGGTTTGAATATGTGGACAGTTGGCCAGTAGTTGTATTTTGGCTGGCATGACCTGAAATAGTTGATCTTACGATCATTTCTCCAATGTGCATATGTTTGATTCAGAGAACTGACGTACGAGCGAAAGCGTACGAGCGAATAAAAAAAATTATCCTGAAATTGTGCGCAGCTGAATGGTTTCGGATCTCCACCTTGTAAAGGCCCCATAATTAATGTCATTAACATCTAAAAGAGCACCAGTTAATGTGCAAAAATTCTTTAATTAATGATGGCGAGCGGCAATTATTGCTTAACTTAAGCTATAAGATACTAAGACTTTCTGCCACAAGAAAAGGTGCGTACATCTGCTTCACACCTGACGTGACACTGAGCACTTTTCTACTTCAAAGACCGTTTTCATACATATGAACGTTGACGTTGATTTTAGCGTACGCACACTCTATGTTCAAATCTTTGGATACGCTTGTTTCATAAATGAGGCCCCTGGTTGCTCCTGTCAGCACTCTGCAGTTCTGAGGTTTTTTATTCCCAGAGATCCACCTCATGGATCTTTACACAGAAGTAAAGATAGAGAAAGTAAATGTGAAAGAAGAAAAGGAAGAAAGGGAACATTAAAGACAAGATGATATTGAATGAACGTTCTATTTCTGGAAGTTTGTTATTATGAAAGTGTGTTCCTAACTTTGAAAGAACGTTAGAAGAGTTCTGAGAATGTTCCCTGTTAGCAGGGTATGCTGTAAAAACTACACCTGTGGGATGACCTTAAAGCTTAAAGGCCATTGCACACTCAGAGTCCAAAATTCGCATCCGAAATTTTCGCACGTTAAAAAAAAATTCAACCTCACGCTATGTCAATCACGCTTGCACACCGCCTCTGAAACTTTCGTCCGTCATAAAAAATTCGAATCAGGTTCGATTTTCTGCTTTTTTCGCATTCACAGCCAGCATTTTGAGAGGTTTTTTGACAATTCAGGACCGACTGGAGCTCGTTCCGCACATCTTTGCACATTTGCACAGTGCTTTCAGTTTCGGTTTTCAATTCGAATCAAGTGTTTGTTCTCTTCTCTCGACTGGATTATGAAAGGGATAACCTCCCCTTTCAATCAGATTGAAATTTCGGATCAATTAAAAGGTGTGATTGAGCAGCCAATTCCATAACTAATGTATTATTTGGGTACAATATTTAACAGCCTATATTCAGCTGTTCTGTCTGCCCAGCGCTTCCACCGGGCGCATGTGTGTGCGTGTGTGTGTCTCCATACCTTAGACATAATGCCAGTCTCTGTTCAGAATCGATTGGTTCATGGAAATTAAGTGATCTTGTTTTTAAAATGTGGCTCCAGCATCAAACTTTTCCAATGACATTCTGAAGTAAATTTTGAATTGCAACTCCTTGATAAGGAGGTGCTTCCTCTTGGCGTAATTTCAGGATTGGATGGACGCAAACGCAAAATTTTCTCTTCCTTCTCTTTTCAATAAGAGAGAGGGAACAAAATCATCCTCACTGCTTGACGAATTCATTTTGTATTTTTGCGTTTTTTTCCGCAAAGGTTTAATAAATAAGCATCGCACTCAGTGTGCAAGGTTTCTGTGCGTGACGAATTTTTAGGCCTGACAAACACGAAAAAATGCATACGAAAATTTCGCATCTCGGTGTGCAATGGCCTGACCTTTTTGGATGGTAAAATAATTTCTCCTATCCCAGCTTGCCATGCAGAGACAATAAAAATTTGAGGTTGATTTCCCGAAACACTGTCACTGTTCTGTTGTGCAATCAAAATACCTCCCAACACAACCAGATTGGCCTTGTCACAAAAGACACCCGAAACACTCACAGAATTCCTACGAGTCCACACTTTCACGACTTAATGCCGCTTTGAGGGCCCCATCTTGCCCCCGGTGCAAATGACTTTATACACTGACGCATTTATCATTTAAATTTTGCACCCGCGCAAAGCGGGCTTTTTTCCTCCACAGTCGCACCGTCAGTAAACTAGGGAATGAACTTGCGCTCCCTGTGCGGGTCGGCGCAAAAAGGAGGCGTGTTTCGGCGCAAACAACCCCTGGTGCTATTTTGCAGTTCCAGAAAACAATTGGGCCACTGACCACAAAAAACTGGTCTAAAGTCAGTGGCGCGTTGCGCGTACATTCAGATGCTATTTTAAGCGCGAATGCTTGGTCATAATACAGTGCGCATACACTGTTGATGATTCTCTCATCAACACAGATGCATTTTACTTTTTGCAAATGATACATTATTATAAGGAAAATATATAAACATGAGGAAAATCATTGTTGTGTCCATGACGATGGAAAAGAGCTTACACCGTCCTTCGGATGAGACGTTAAACCGAGGTCCTGACTCTCTGTGGTCACAAAAAATCCCAGGATGTCTTTCGAAAGAGTAGGGGTGTAACCCCGGCATCCTGGCCAAATTTGCCCAGTGGCCTCTGTCCATCATGGCCTCCTAATCATCCCCATATACATCAATTGGCTTCATCACTGTCTCCTCTCCACCAGTAAGCTGGTGTGTGGTGAGCGTTCTGGCGCAATATGGCTGCCGTCCGCATCATCCAGGTGGATGCTGCACATTGGTGGTGGTTGAGGAGATTCCCCCTCTATGTGAAGCGCTTTGAGTGTCCAGAAAAGCGCTATATAAATGTAATGAATTATTATTAATTATTATTACACATTTCCCTAAATTATTATAATCGAAGATAATTTTGGTGGGTTTGTCTCATCCCCAATGTCTCTTCTCTTTCTTTCACGGCCTGACGAGAACATCGATCTCCTCGGCTGTGAACCGATGCTGAAGTGCGTCTGGTAAATGCACCGTTAAAATAGAATTGCGCCATGGAACACCTTGTTCATCATGCTCTTAAACGGAATGTGATATGACGCTCTTTTGGTTTATTTCTGTTACGCCCAAACCACACCTATGAATAATGAAGCTACTCCAGACCAACCCTTTAAACTTGAGTCATTTATCCCGCCGGTTAAAAGCAACAGCGCCCAAGACCCGCCCACAAAGTTACTTGCGCTTTGCGCTTGCTACTTGCGTTTCAGATCGTTAAAATAGGGCCCTGAGGGTTGGGTTAAGGTAGGGCTGGGCGATATGGCCAAAAAAATTATCACGATAATTTTTCTTATATCAGTCGATATCGAGAATTATCACGATATATGTTGAATCTTTATTTTAAGTTTAAAATATTTTTAGTTTTTATTTTATTTTTAGTTTAAAGGCAGATTTTTGCTCCTAAGTGAAAGTTGTAGTGTTTTAAATGACTATTTAAATTTATGTTCATTAACAAAAACAGGAACATCTGTTTTTTGTTTTTTTATGTAACAACCACATTTTTATTTGGTAAAAGTAATATTCTGACTGTTTAAGTTGTATTAAAATTAACCATTGTTCATCCAGTATCATGCATTTAGATCATGATAACCACAGATAAAACCAGGTATAGCCTATAACTTAGCACCTCACTATTATGGCATAACTTTATGGTTTCTGTGGTATTTGAATGAAAAACAGTAGCCTAACAGTTAAATACATTATTAAATACTGTACTTATATTCCATTAGTCATTAAATACATTGTCTACATTAATAATATTATACAATTGAATATGTGTATATCCCACATTTCATGGTGCAGTTCATATTACTAGGCTAACCTTACAGTAAATCCATGGTAGGCTAAATTGATTCAGTATCAATTTCAGATTCTGACTGCATCGTTGCACGCAGTGTTTCTCCTTTTTGTCAGCGGTGTTTCATCTGCCTTTAAACTGGTTTAAACTTGACATTTGTGTTCACTGATCTCAAGCACTTCTCACTGGATCTTGTAAGCGAGACGATCAGAGTGCGAGTGTGCGTGAGCTCGCGCTGCGCTGCAGTGCGCTGCCGTTTGGACTTTGAGCCGAGCGGATAAATGCTCCGTGTGGCGCGCGCTGTTCAAATGAGTTTCGTTCCGCTTTTGGCGTATAAACATTATCGAACATTTATCGACCTCTTGATATCGTTTTATCGAGAAAAATTCTATCGCGATAATTATCGTTATCGTTTTATCTGCCCAGCCCTAGGTTGAAGTCTGCTGCGGAGCTCAGACCAGTGCTGGCTCGGCACAAGTGCACATCGAGAGTGCATGTCAACTGCAATGGGGGGACTCGTGTGCACCTTTCTGGAACCTAAAATGTCAAATGGACACCCTGGGGCCTCATGGACTTCACACACGCGGTGGCCATTAAGTCAGCAAAACCATAAATGCATATGAAATATATGCTATTCAGAACAGGGTTTCTGACTCAATTGAAACATTTGCGTACTTCAGCTTTAAATGAACACACCTGCATAAAATACTGTAAAGTGTAAACAATCTCATTATGAGGTTGCTAGCAAAATAGAGGGAGAAAAGAAAAAGAAAAAGTGATTCTCTCTTCCAGTCGCCAAGTGTTCGTTGCATACAAGGTTTGCTGACCATGCAGAAGACTAAGCAGTGAACATGACTACACACACACACAACCATACACACTCAGACCACACATGAAGCTTCCCCACACACCTGCTTACAGCACACTACAGCTCCAAAAAGAATTAGGACACTTTAACCACTTAAAAAAAATGCATCATAGAAACTATCAAACTGACTAAAGCACACTTTTGAAGCAAAATATTTCAATAAAATATGTGTGTAAGTGCTTTAAATGAAGCAGCAACCTGTCACTCATGAGATCACAGCAATTAGCAAATGACAATGATCCAATCAATTACCTATGGACAAAATCAAGCCAAGTCCTACATCGCGATTTCCGTGTCATGCTGACTATCACAAAGGCTTGACTGTCAGTAGTCAAAGATACACATGTCCATTGAAGTCGGACAGCGATCTCTCACACACACACACACATGCACACACACCATCAAGTAGCTTGAGCCAGCTGGCAATGTACTCTTTCCACTCCAAAACATGCCATAAGTCTTCACTGTTGTCCATCCACACCAGTAGCACATTATAGCAGAACAACTCATGACCATGCAAACCAGATTCAGAATGACTTATGAACACAGCAAGAGGTTCCCACCCACCACTGATCATGACATTTTCTGGCAACCTTTGGCTTTTTCTGTTCACTGGGGACCTATTTTTGTTTTCAGAATCTATGACTGACTAACCTGCTCGTGACATTTGTAACTTTTTCTTGTACTTTGCTAAAGTTCTCCCACTGAAAAAGACTTCCTGAATGTGCTGCCAATGAATAGTTCAAGAACGAGAGGGGTCCAAAGAACTGTGTTTCGACGATGAACGGAGGCCTTATGGGCTTGGAACGACATGAGGGTCATTAATTACATAGTTTTAATTTTTGGGTGAACTAACAATGTAAAGAATCTAAAAACTTTTTCCTTTTTTGAAGGAACATGAGTACACTTTTGTAATAAAATGTTCTATATACTGTAGAATCTTAAAGGCTTTTGTCAGGCAATTCAAACAACCTTTGGGGTTCCCATCATGCGATCATTCCTTCAATTCATTCCTTTTATTTTTGAAGAGTTCAGATGCAAAAGCCTCTAAATGCCATTTGAAATTTTCTTCTAAAATGACCGTTTTTATCAAGCTTGTATATTTAAGTTCAGTAATTTCACTTAAATGACCATTAATAGGTAATCTTCATTGCCATTTAAGTGAAATTACTGAACTTAAATATACAAGCTTGATAAAAATGGTCATTTTAGAAGAAAATTTCAAATGGCACTTAGAGGCTTTTGCATCTGAACTCTTCTTTTGCTTTTATTCAATTTTAAGAATTAAACTGCTACTAAACATACTTTATTATCACTAGGACACAACATGAATGTATTATACAATTACTTAAGACATTTTTACTCTATATAGAACCGATTTGGCATAAAATGTTCTTTGAAATTGAGTCAAGAACATACAAGAAAAGTCTACGTAGAAGCCCATTGAACCATTTATTTAGAAGAGAACCATTTATTTAAATTTACATTTTGAGCGAGAGCATCTCATAAAGCCTGAGGTGCATCTGGGACATGAGCGAGAGTGTGAAGGTGTTGAAAAGGGCTCTTGTGCCAAATCCTTCCAGCCTTACAATGAACAAGAGCTATTAGTGAGACAGATAAGACATGAAGGGACTATTTGCTGGTCCTGCCAGCCAAAATATACTGGCTAACTGTCCACGTATTCAAAGCGTACAACAATACTTGTTTGATTTATTAATTCCCGGTATTTTCTGGTTCTCGTTCCAACTTTTAACATGTTTTGTTTGATAATAGGGTCATATAATTCATTTAATCTATCATTATAGTTAAAGGTGAAGTGTGCCATTTTTCAATGTAATAATACTTATGCAGAGACAATGGCTTTCTGACAAGCCTCTGGGTTTAAGGCAAAAATTAGCATCACAATAGCTATAGCTTTCCAGGGACAAAAATGATATTTTCCAACCACAAAATAAACACTCAGTGCAGAAAAAAACTCCATAAAAAGATGATATAAATATATGTGAAAGAAACATTCAAACAAATCTGTTAGTGAGCCTCAAATGCCACGTCCAGAGGGCAGGGAGAAGTGAAGAGCCACAATCCAAACATTGTTCAACAGTCAAGAGTGTGTGGTCAAATAAAAAGACTAAAAAATATGTGTCATGAATGAGAGCACTTCAAAACTCCATGAAACTATTTGGTTTGAGAACCGTATTGTTTTAGTATGTTTCTATATTGTATATATTGTCTGTGTCAATCTTAAAGGAGTAGTTCACTTTAAAAAAACAACAACAACTTTTGCTGATAATTTACTCACCCCCATGTCATCCAAGATATCCATGTCATTCTTTCTTCAGTAAAAAAGAAATTATTGTTTTTGATGAAAACATTTCAGTATTTTTCTACATATAATGGACTTTAATGGAAACCAAACGGTTCAAGGTCCAAAAGACAGTTTCAGTGCAAACTGCAAACTGCTCAAAGGTCTTTAAACGATTTCAGATGATGAATAAGGGTCTTATCAAGCGAAACGATCGCTCATTTAAAAAAATAAATAAAAAGGTTAAGTTTTATTAGCTCAAATGGTCGCCTTGCTCTGTTCTGTGATGCACGTTTGTGACTCTCCTGTTCGAACTGTTCATCAAAATTAGGCATGGGACGATAACCGGTTTCGCGATAAACCACGATAAAATATACTGACGGTTAAGTATTATCGTTTAAAATGTAATTATCATTAAAACCGTGTTTGATTATCGCGATTTTAATAACTCACTGAAATCCTGTCGGCCAGTCTGACGCAGGCGCGCGCTGCACGCGATGTTTACTATTCGAGAAGGAATGGCGGAAGGCAGTGACCGTGCTTGGGAGATTCAGCCTTTTAAGAGGACCAAATCTGGGATGTGGTCATAGTTAGGTTTTTACAAAAGTCCTGAGGAAACTTGATCGAGGATAGTCACCCTGTCTGCAGAACAAAAAGTCACTGTCCAAAAGAAACATTTAAAATCTGCCGAGTCGTCTTCTTGTGTAACCATCACCCGCTGTTATAGCGAACGCAAGGCAAGTTAACTTTGACCTCAATACCAAAACTACTTCTGGGAAACAATTGGGCATGAAATGTTGTTCTGAGTTTAAACATTTTATGTCACTCACTTGAAATAGAAGTAGCTTCCGCGAAGAAAATTTTGCAGCAGTGTCTTTGACCCGATGAACGAACATCTTCAAATAACATTATTATTAAGAGTGACGTTTTAAGAGATAGTAATGTATAGATGCATCACGTATTACACCAATTTTATTTTTACCACATAATTACGGGGACATATTGAATTGATAATGAGTTTAGCTAATGTTTTAAATCTTACCTGTTTATAAATTCATTTAGTAAAACAATCGTCCAGACAAGATGATCACACCAATATTATCAAACTCTGTAAACAATAAATCAACTCTGATTCCATTTTCAAAACAATAAAAAACTGGAGACGCAAGACGGCCAGCAAGTTGTATTTGAATGAAACGAGCGTGTCTGTTGTGATATTGATGTGTGCTGTGTGTGTTATAATGCGTTGCTATTGACGACGGGCATTATAAAGAAGGAAATGCTATAGAATAGAATCTTGCTTAAAAAACTGCATAGAGCTGATTTTCATTTATAAAACATGTTGAAATGTTTTTGTTTGAAATGTGTGAGCAGTTCTTTTTGAACACTTCCATGTAATTTTAAGAAAACCGTGATAATATTGATAATCGTGATAATTTTTGACACTATAATCGTGATATGAAATTTTCATACCGTCCCATCCTAATCAAAATGAACGAATCTTTTCCAAAGTCAACTCGTTCATTTTCGTTTGTTGAATAAACCAAATGACACAAAAAGATTTGTTCATTTTGATAAACCAGTTCGCACAGGAGAGTCACGAACACGCATCACAGAACAGTGCAAGGCGACCATTTGAGCTTATAAAACTTAAACTTTGTTTTTTTTTGTTTTGTTTTTTAAATGAGCAATCCTGGAATGTTTTCATCAAAAACCTTTTTTTTGACTGAAGAATGACATGAATATCTTGGATGACATGAGGGTGAGTAAATTACCAGCAAAAGTTTTTTAAAAAGTGAACTACTACTTTAAATCTGATTTTGTATGTACTGTATAGAAGACTTTTTACTTGCAATGCTATATTGTGTTTTCTGCTTGCATTATCTGAGACACTTTAGGCTATGTTTACACGGAAACGATTCTAAAGAGAAAACGCAAAAGTGACGTTCTGCGCCATCACTTTTTACTCTGCGTTTAGAGGAGCGTTTTGTGTGGGAAATCCGCGTGCAAATGGTGACGCAAAAGTGTGTGAAATTCAATGTAGTATGCACTCCAGGTGGCTAGGAGTGCATACTACAACAACACCAAGTCCACGCACCTGCGACAACCGTCACTGTCAAGCAGACTTTTGCGTTTTTACCGTTTACACGGGAACGCGACGGTGGAGCGTTTTTAAGATTTCCACTCTGGAGGGTGGTTTCACTTTTTTGCGTTTTTAAGCCTCAAAACGCCGTCGCCGTGTAAACGAAAGGCACATCTGATAAAATATTTTCACGCTTTCACCCGGAATCGTTCTCGTGTAAACGGGGCCTAAAAGTCAACATGAATTGCCAATCCAACCCCTTTCATAATGTGACATTTCTGAGTGAAACAGAATATTGAACAAGGAAAAAATGTGGCAGGACATTCATCCTTTGATTGGATGAATGTGTGTGTGTTAGATTGGATGATAAAAAAAAATGTACATTACATACAGAATGGAGTGCATAAGATTGCTGGAACAGCTATTTGGATATTACAACATTATGCAATAGTCTGCACAGCTGTTTCAGAGGAAGAGCAAGTTATTTACATTATGCTGAGAGATTACAAAGTCAAACAGCTTTACAATAAAATGCCACTTCCCAATAAAACCATTGAGCGTGCATTAGGAAAGCAAATAAGGCCTAATTCAAGTTGACTTAGTCATCAAATGCTTTATTAGTCATCAAATCTTTTCTATAAAAGGACTTTTATACTTTAACACCCGACATTCAGTCTGTGCTCACTGTACACAGTAATTCCTTGCTCAGTTTACAATTTGGCTTTGTGCAACACAGCAACAGACAAGATCTTCAGATCTGTTGGTGCTTGAGTTTGTTTCCTTCAGTTTTTCACCACGTTTTCTCTGTTTATCCCTCTTTGTCAGCGCAGCCAAACAATGTGGCAGTTATTACAACCGTCTCTCAGTCAAGTTTGCAGCAATCAGAGCGATAAGACTCCAGCCTGCAGCTGACTAGGAGAAACTGAGTTTGGGACCCTTAATGAGACCCTGAATTCATTACAGCGCCGTCTCAGTGTTTGGTTTTATCTTTCACCCATTCCTCAGCTGTCTTGTAGAAAAATGTCACCACACTTGTTTCCTGTATTGATTGAGGCACTGGGTTTCATTTAGCCTCTCTAAACCTGCGGCAGCAACTTATGTAAACTTACTTACCAGCACCTGAAAATGGGAATGCAGTCCTGTAACTGGAGCAAAAGGAATAAATTGCAGCTGGATGAAATCTAAAGTGTTTATTTTGACAGTTTGTAAACTTACAAAAGTGGGTTCATATTTTGGTCTTGCATGGACCCAGCTAACAGGGAACGTTCCGGCAAGGTTCTCTCAAAGTTATGAACAAACATTCTTCCAGTAACATTACAGTTTTTTTGATTGCTAAACGACAGTGAGCACAACTGGAGATAAATGTGCAAAACTCTAACTACAGTCTGCATTACCAACAGTCACCTGAACACAACTCTTAACACATGGCTCAAAACAGACTCCGTGTGCACAACACTATGCACAACCCAGCATCAAACACCAATACAGAAAATACAAACTTTTCATCTTTACAGTTTCAACAATTTCAGTGTCTTCATACAAAGCAATATTTTCTTCAAAGAAAAGAGTGACATTCTTTCATTTGATATATTTACATTTTTAGAACATAACAATTGAAAATTAGCAGTTTGCTTCAATAGTCTGTAGTAATTTACAGAATTACAGTAATGAGAAAAAGGTAGAAACTAAAAGTACATACTGTAATACTGTAACCCTGCCTCTCTCAAGCATTAGGCCACAATATTTCAGCCTTTCAGCTGAAATTGTTTGAAAATCAGCAGTGTGTGAAAGGCACAAGGCTGAAATTTATTCTATTTTGAATGTGTGGTTTACAGTTTTGACGGCAGTGTGTTAGCATTTGAACAAAGTGTTGTAAATCCACAGTGTTGTGCAGGTTGTGGTTAAAGTCATGGGATAAGTGTGTAGAGTTTTGAAAACTGTGTTCAAGCAATGAACAGGGATGCAAACACATGTATGGTCAAAAAGAGAGAGGTAATCGAAGTCCTCACCCCACAGATAATATACATAAAACTACATTGCCACCAACCCCTGCCATCCCCCACCCCTAAAGCACATATTGTAAATATGTTTCAGCCTTTAAATCATTTTTCACACCAAAAAAAAAAGGTTTTATAAAAAGACAAACCTCACATATTTCAGCCTTTAATTTTTTTTTTTTTCACAAAAAAAGGTGTTATAAAAAGAAAAACCTCCTAAATTTCAGCCTTTAAATCATTTTTATAAAAAGAATGAGTCAAAAAAAAATTACTTGACATTTATATTGATGCACATTTGCTTATCTTTTATTATTAATAGTAATATTCGATCCATTTTCCCGCTGGCGCTGTCTGTAGCTAAGCATCCATGCACTGCACTCTACATAACACAACGACAAAGAAAAACGCTTTCTGTAGCTCTGCAACAAGATTTATTTAGGCTATGGAGAAAAAAAAAAACACCGGTAGTGTTTGGGTGCACCACATCCTTCATGCTTACTGAGCTTTCAATGTTGGTTGGTTCTTGTCACATGAAATGCGATGCGCTTGCGGCATTCTGAAAAGTTGAAGTTTTCATCTCGCTGCGCCTGGAAAAAAAAACGCATCAATGAGAGCACTTGCCGCGCACCTACATTGAAATAGAGAACTTGAGAGTGCAAAAGACATAATGCGAACGGCCCAACGGCGTTTATTTAGACTCAAAACTCATGCACAGGATACGAGGGCAAAAAACAGTATACACGCGCAGATCGCCATCCACTCGCGGGCGCGTTTCTGCATAGTGAGCGCGCACAATGCCATCCTCGCGCACGGCCCCTTGACTAGCTACCTCCAATCAGGCCAGGAGCTGGTGGAAAAAACACCAGTGGTTTACGCTTACACGCATTCTCACTAATAATTCTGGTAATCCAGAATTATTGTTGGTGAAATTATAATCAGACACCCCACCCCTACAAAAATCTCTTCGGATCTGCACGATTCACACAAGTCACCCAAACTGACGTGAAAAAGCGGGAGGCGCCGAAGCGCGCTGTTTGCATCCCTGAATGAAAAACAAACTAGAGTTTGGTCCACATGAACTGCTGCTGTGCAGACTGAAGTTAGAGTTTTGCACATGCAGCTCCAGTTGTGCTCCACTGTTGTTTAGCAATCGAAAAAACTGTAATAGAGCAGTTATTCAAAGTTATCTGGTCTTTATTAAAGGTATTGTAGGTATGAATTTTACATAAAACTTTTTTTCCAAATTAATTTAAACTTTCTATATATATATACAATGCATAATTAAAATGCAAGTACTCTGATAAAAAGAGTATAAAAATCGAGTGACTCTAGACCATTTAATCTGCACTAAACACAGCTCATTTTTTCCAAATCGGGACAAAACAACGGATTGGCTTAGGCGACTGTCACTCTCTGCAACCATGGCAACCACCTTTTGCCTCACAGGACTGAACAGTGTCCAAACGTTACGCTCGCAAGTGATCTCTTGCGCCTCTACATCACGAATTGTTTACATCGAGATTTTGTAAGTTTACCTTTCACTAAACATATTTAAATATGTCGAAAGTCGTCTTCCATTGCGATTTCCCGTATATATAAATATGTTTAGTGAAAGGTAAAACTTCCGGCGTAACATCTGGAGACGGTTCAGTTGGACATCTGATTCAGATCAGTGCACGTAACTGTTAACAAGAGGTAAAAACTATATAAATACTGTTTGTTTTCTCACACAAACCGCTCGTTTCGTGTCTTAGGCCATCAGTGTGTACTTACATTCACGAGTCATTAAATCATGTTTAATTTTGACTTCTCTGTGCATGCTCTTTGATGTGGAAGCCCTAAAACTCCATTATATGACTGACAGACAACAACGGTTTGCCCGAAAAATGTCAAAATTGAAAATACTGTGGAAACAAAAACACCTACATCTTGGATGCCCTTGAGGTAAGTGAACTATCCCTTTAATGGGAACGTTAGCAAAACGTTCTTAAAATATTAGCTGAGGAGATACACTTCAAAGCAATTTGATCCTCAGTGGAAAGTCAGAGCTTTTCAAGCTAAACCAGGCTAGGACAGGTTTGTGTGCCGTGCCGGTGGGCTCTTCACAGAGTTGCCCCTTGGCTCTTTTTTGACATGTCAGGAAAAGTTCATCCTAAAGTTTGGACAGGTCACATTAAACAGGCAATCGTCAGTTCACCACATCAAAGCACCGTCATCTGCCTCTCTAAAAACCTTTTCTACCCTCTCACAGGCTTTCAGCGCTGCCCCAAAGGTTCATATACCCCCTCTAGCACTTCAAAGAACAGCGGTTTCAAAGCAAAACTTTTCACCAACTCGATGCAGAAAAAAAGTAAAATAAATGCCGACAATGCTAATAGATGAATTAAGTCTGTTTTGAGTTTCAGCAGGTTAGTTCTTTTTGAATCACAAAAGTTTGATATTACAGACTTTTAGTGATAGAAGAGATGAGAGGAAAGGAGAGACAGAACAGTTTATGTATTTTGGTCATGGCTACATCATTAGTGTTATGAATAGAGTGCTATTTGTGTTTGTCAAACTGAGACCTCAGCCATTATGACTGCATGCATGTGTATCTGGGAGAGCAACTAATAAGACTATGTAGCTTTGTATGTTTATACGTTTTAAAAAAAAAAGAGGTTTAGTTGATAGAAGATCTGAAAACAAATGTACGAAACAAGGAAGAAAATAAATAAATAAATAAATAAATAAGCAAGCAAAAAAAATATAAATAAAATAAAATATGCTTCTTTTTTCTCATGTTTATTTTTGGTCACTGATATTATTACATTAATTGAAATAATCTGAATGTAGTTACATGGAAACTGTCCATATCCTCTTCCTTGTATTGTACAAACAATTTGTTTGATCTTAGAAACCTCAACAAATGCAAACGGTTCCATAATGATATTCAACGGTAGTCTGTCTGACTTATTTATCAGAATCCATTTCACAGATTTAAAATCCAATGAGTAAGGCCTTCACACTGACTCGCACTTTGTCAGACTTTGAGATCAGTTCATAGACCCTGATAAACAGGAAATTGGATTGTCAAAGGCTTCCATGTGCATTATGATCAGGTGTAGCCTGGCAAGTGGATTTAGAAACCTCAAAATCATGACGGCTTGTGTGAGCATGCTCAAAGTTTCAGCTAGTACTGTATGTGACCGACAAATGACAGCCTTTCCAACATCTGTGGTTAAAGACACACATTTAATGAATAATTTGTTCATAACTTGAATGAGTCACAGTGAGTGATAGATTGATCTGCATTGTGGGTGTGTGACACACGAGGAAGAACGTCTGGTAGAGTTAAGGTATGGCGACATAGCAAAGACAAACATTAAAGTCATTAGTCATTAATAAACCTGTTCTGTATAGGCACCTTCCCCACCCATACAACTGTATGTGTCCCTCTATAAAACCATTAACCAAGGCTGTACTGCCAACACGCACACATTCACACCCAAATATGTGAACGCACACCCTCATACACAAACACACACACTGCATACCTGTGCTGACTTGTCGTACACCTACATGTCCATTACGACAAAGTCAATAATAGTTGCCAGGATCATTTCAGCCAGTTTTCCAAAACACAACTTTTTCAAAATGTCAACAACAATGCTCTCTCATAACCTCTGCAAAAAAAACAAAAAAAAAACAGGTCTGATGGAAACCAGGAAATACAAGGAATACAACAAGCAACTAAAAGGGCAGAAAGTAATTTTGATAAATTCTGTATGTTTAAAATGATGGACACTCACATGAGACTATAGTCAATTGGTGCCCTAGAAAAATATTGATTTGATTATTCAAAATTATAAAACGGTTAGTTCGAATCCTTGATTCTGATTGGTCAAGAGCTGTGCTTTATTCACGATAAAACACGGCTACGACCGCTTCACCCAACGGTTCTATTGATCGCTGCGCAACACTGCGGTTCTATGTTGTTTTTATTTGAGCTTTCATGCATTTTACACACTGGAACGTTGTTGCTGTTAACACTCGGGGACTATTTTTTCCAGCGGAAGGTAGGCTTTTAGTGATTTTACTTCAAGAAAGTTGCACTAACATTGTTTTTTACTTAAATATTGTGTGGCAACCGTTTTATAAAAGCAATAAGATACTTGAGGCAAGTGCTGTATCGTGAATAAGTAACGGCTTAAGGGGTTGCAGGCACTCAGCTTTGTGTCGTGCCTAACAACGCCCTTGAGCCGTGACTTATTCACAATACAACACAGTCTCTCGTACCTTATTGCTTACATAAACTCCAGAGAGTGTTGCTATATACACTTGATTTGGAAACTAATAGGCATGTTTTGATCAATCATTTAATGTATAGAATCAGTTGCATTATAAAAAGCCCTTAAAGGGCAACTCCACCCATTTGCATTAAGCTTTCCATTGTTAGAAACCCAGTTATACTATTGAATGGTCATGCAACACTTTATCATTTTCCCCTGAGACGAGAGAAATCTGCTATTTACCTTTTCACTTCCTCCAACAATGACGCAAAAATCGTCATTTTACGTCATTGTTGGCGGAAGTGTAAGAGAGGGCGATTTCAGTAAAAAACTACAAGCCCGAGTCCCCACCCTTTCAAACCCGCCAATAGGGGGTTGGACCTATTGCGCTAACAGACCTATCACAGATCAGTGCCAATGCGTTTGATTTCACTGGCAGAAACGTTTTGAAAATGTGGACGAAACTACTGAATACGCTGACGGATGCGTTATGGAGGATTGGGATTAACATTACACATCTTTTTTGGACGCTGAAGCTAGCAGGCTCTTGTTCTGTGGAGAAAGCTGAGTAGTAGGGGTTACCGTCCTCTTTTTCCTGGACATGTCCGGCCGTCGATGTCCGGGATTCAGCTTTTAATTTCTGAAGTCGCCATTCATTGTTTACATGTAAGTTACAGCTTTTGTTTCAATCTAACTCAATTCCTTATGATTGGTGAATCTGACTGTTGTGTTTACATGAACGCCAAACAAGTGATCGGTTGATGCGTTTTAACATTGCTAAGAAAATTCCTGCTCCTCCGTGAGAGATACGAGACCGGTAACTTACGTCTTAGGTACCGCTCATCGGTAATCACGCCACCGGCCCTCGCGCCGTTATCCAGACAGCCGGCACTCATCCCGGTCGACACAGTAAACCTGGCTCGTCTCGCGCGTTATCCAGACAGCCGGCACTCATCCCGGTCGACACAGTAAACCTGGCTCCGTCTCGCGCGTTTACATACAGCTCGCACTCGTTCCGCTTGCCACAGTAAACATGATGAATGACGACTGTAGAACGCAAAAGCCGAATCGCCGGACATTTTGGGCGATCTCGAAACACATTTTCGGACAGACTCATCACGGAGAATCACTAGTAGACTGTTGTTTACATACTGCGAGGTTAGCGGTAGGCGTGGCCTCCTAGGGCAGCGAAGCAAATGAATTCTGGAGTTGATGTTTTTCATTCACATAAGCCAAAAATACATTTTCTGTCTTTTCTCAGTCTAGAAAGCTCCAAATTAAAAAATAATTTCACATTTCTTCTACATAAATGACCCATTTTAAATACACATTCATCTTTCCAGAGGTGGAATTGCCCTTTAAAACTGTCATGGAATGGGTGGATTAAGGTGCGAGGACTCAAGTGCAAAACAATGGGTATATTTATTAAGTAAATAAAACAAAACAACAACAAAAACTCCCTTGTGGGGGAAACCTAGACAGAAATCTGGCAGAATACAGGAAACACTAGGAACATGGATAACATGGACAACGAACCAGCACGCGACTGCAAACACAGCCAGATTAAATATAAAGGAACAAACATAAGAGGGTAACGAGGCAGGCATGTGGGGGAAATTAAACAATAATGATGTAACAAGATGGGCGAGGTTTAGACAATTGACAGGAGAGCACATGGCACAAGGAAATAACATGACTGCCATGTGCTCACAACAGACCAGACTAAATAAAAACACATGACAAACCGGGAGTGTCACAGCTCTGTCACTAAATCAAGAGAAAACCCAGACAAGAGTGACAGAACTGTGACAAAGGGATGCCACCTGGCATTCCCAAGGAGAGACACCAAAAACAAGACAGGAACATCCAACGTGCAAGACCAAACAGCAGACAAGACAAGCAGATCAGAAAATATACACAAAGAGGGGGAGGAGGGGAGCCAGGGAGGGACAGGAGCCAGAAGGGACGGGAGGGTTGAGTCAGGGAGGAACGGGTGGCTCTGGATTCCTGGCTGAGGACCAGGGTGGTGCTGGCGGAACGGTCCAGGGAGAATCAGGCGGGTCCCGGATTCTTGGCTGAGGACCAGGGCGGTGACGGAAGAACAGACCAAGGAGACTTTGACGAGTCTGGAGTCCTGGCTGAAAGCCAGGGTGGTGCCAGGGCTGAGCAGGTGGCCAGGATGAAGCATGCATCCAGGGCGGAGCAGGTATTGCAGGCGGCCAGGGTGGAGTAGGCAGTTGCTAGGGGTGCTTGGGTGTGGCCTTGAGGCTTCGGGGTTTCGCCTGTAGGTTTCACTGAAAGCATCGGCTGCAGGCTTTGGAGTTTCGGCTGCAGGCTTTACTGATGGAACCACCTCCGGACCCTGTGGTTGGCCGGAAGCTCTCCTCCTCCGTCTACGTGAATAAGTCGGTGCTACAAGCTCTTCTGCCACCTCTGAGAGCACTGCAGGGAGAGAGGACAGCTCTGGGACCGAAGACCGAAATTGGATCCTTCTTGACCAGCGGGCTTGGGACTACCGAAGTCAGGTCCTCCTGGACCACCGAAGTCGGGTCCTCCTGGACTACTGGCCTTGAGACCGTCAAAGCCGGGTCCTCCTGGACCACTGGCCCAGAGAAGCGACAGGAGCCCTCCTCCTACGCTGGTGGTCCTCCTGGGGGTGCTGCAACTCCTTAGACTCCACTGGATTGGTGGCTAATGGCTCACACTCTTTCTTCCTCCTCCCTCTCCACAAAGGGGTCATCGGAGGTCAGTGGGCCAAGAGGTGACCACCCTCCCAGTCTACATTGGCCCCACGATCGTAAATGTACCCCACAAACTGCCAGAAAGATATCCCCAGCATTCCCATCTCCCAGGCAGGCACAGGCTTACCTGAGGCTGATGTTAAATCTGTTCTTGAGCACTGTGTCGCCGATGTCTAAGCCTCTCCGTAAAATACAGGAACTGGTAGGCAAGCTCCTTCACACTGCTCTCCCCTTGTCGAAGCTAAATGATCTTGTCCAATTTCTCCACCATCGAGTAAGCGGAGGGGCAGGGAGAAGGCAGAATCCCATTGTTAGCCAAGTCCTCAGTAGGCTAGTTCGTTCTGTCACGGAATGGGTGGATTAAAGTGCAAGGACTCAAGTGCAAAACAATGGGTATATTTATTAAGTAAATAACACAAAACAAAACTACAATAAAAACTCCCATGTGGGGGAAACCTAGACAGAAATCAGGCAGGATACAGGAAACACTGGGAACAAGTTGACTTTGCCTTGAAGAGACTTGGATGTAAATTGATAAATCTCTTGAACAATAAGGGTCAAAAAGGTTGAGAACCACTGAAATACAGTAGGCCGCTTCAAGTATAGACATGACAAAAAGCTGTTGTATAAGAAGAACGATTAAAAGCCATCATTAAAAACAACAATCTTCAAAACACCTCAAGTGAATAGTGTACAAATTTGAACTGATAGATATTACCATACTTCCATACTTGATTGATTTGTATTACACGTTTTCCATGTGGTTTATTGCCATAAAGGGTCATATCATGCAGCTTTTTAATGTTGTGCTTTTCCTTTAGTGTGTAATGTAACTGTTGTGCATGTATAATATCTGCAAAGTTACAAAACTCATAGTCGCCCACAAAAGGGATTTATTCTTTATAATAGAACATTGATCCAGACCTGCCTAAAATGCCTCCATTAAAGTCCAGATATTCACAATGTGAAATATTAGCATAATGCCAGTCCAAAGGCATACAAGAAGATGGTGAGGCTTCACTGAATTGAAGTGTTGTTGCCATGTCATGGAGTACACTGTGTTTCGGTAAGAAAACAAAACACCCTTGCCCTTTGTTTGGCCTTCTGAAAGTGAATGACAGTGGGGATCATTTATTTATAACCCTGTTTCTTAACTGTACATCCCAAAAGTTAACTTGTGTACAGCTTCCTGAACCTCCAAGAGTACAATGTCGGCTATACACAAAGGCATGCTTGCCAAGTTGTTTTCGATCAATCTGCTTGATCATTCACATTTTCAGAATCTGACATTGGCTTGAACTAATATGGTTAAACTGCCGGCATTATTACCTGCATTTACAATTGTTTTATAAGCCTTGGAAGCTGAAGCTGGCTGGCTATCATGGTAGGGGGCATTGCATTTCCGACACATGCTTGAGGTGTTTGGCCAATCACAACACACTAAGTCAGCTGTCTAATCAGAGCACTCTGAGCTTTTCAGAAAGAGGGGCTTTGTAGAAACCAGTGTTGTAACTTTGTTTTAAAAAGTGGGTGGGACATGTGAATAAATGAATGAATCATGTGACACGTGAATAAAAACATAGATCCGACTTGGCATGTCCAGTGGAATAGCCTATAGGCCTACAGAAAGTCCTGTAAAATTAAACGAATAAATTGACCTAATAATATGAATAAAAATTATACAAACAAAAATATACATAAAAGTTTTAAAAGTAAATTAACTATTAGGCCAGAATTTTGATAACTGATTTTTTGCAGAACGCGACATGATTAAAATTTAAATTGGCTTATAGCATATCCATTGTACACACAAACTGCTGTACAATTAAACAAATAAATGGGCCTAATAATATAAATAAAGATAAAAAAGTGTATAAACAAAAATGTAAAAAAAAATCAAATAAAGGCCTACATAAACATTTTTAAAAGTAAATTTAAAAGTAAATTAACTATTAGGCCAACATATTGATAACTAAACTTTTGCACAGCGCGCACAAATAAAATAAAATTATGCTTATATCAATTGTACAAAAAATGCTGTAAAATTAAACGAATCAATGGGCCTAATTATATATAAATAAAAATATACAGGCTATAGGCCTACTGTAGGCTACATCAACATTTTAAAAGTATGCTAAATGAACTATTAGGCCAAAATTAATATAACTGAACTTTTGCGCAGAGTGCACATGGATTACAATTGAAATGGGTTATGTTGTCAAAAGAAAATGAATTGCTTTACCTTATCTACAGTTCTTTTTAGTTCACCTTCAAGAACACAAGTTTGGACAATGTCTGAGTAGGGATGTGAATCGAGAACCGGTTCCATCTTGAGACTTGGTTCTAAGTTTTACGATCCATTCGATATTGTATGCCTTCGACGTTAATCGATTCCTCTTATCGATGCTCCTGCTCTGACTCAACCATAGTATTTAGGCTACAGACCGTGAACGCACAACTGTCCCTGTTGTATTTTTCACAACTGTCCCAAGCAAATTTTTGTACCGCCAAAGCCTCATTTGATCGGTGAGTAAAACTGTCTCTCTTGTAGTGATGAAGCCGCTGTGCTTGTGACAGCGCGCATGTTAAACTGAATCGAGCAGGGAGAGAGAGTGCCCTGGTCATGCGCGCGCACTCTCTCTCAGGCTTCACCGTCTTAAAACTAAGCGCTGTCTTGCTCTCTCCCTCGCACATATTAATAAAAATAATCAACACGATGGTAAGGTCAGGAGACTGAAGTTTCATGTGGAGCATTCGCACATTCAGCTGACATAAACCACACATTCCAAATAAACGAAAAAAAAAGATCCAGGAATGAAATGTTTTCTTTGATGACACACATCTTGTGGGATGTCCCTACCGCCGGGATAATCACACAACGCGCACACAGCCGATGAGGACACGTTCAATTTGCAAACTTATGACTCATTTGACCCAATTCGTTTTAATGAATGGTTAGATCTTCCAACACTGAACTCACGGCACTTATAATCGCTGAATAACTAATCGTAAACCTTTTTTAATAAGGTTCCATTTATTACATAAATAACACAAAAAGTACAGTTTGCTTAGTTGAGTGTAATTTTTAAAACAAATAATACCACTTGTTTTCCCCTAAAAGCATATGACTACTTTTTCCCACACAGTGCTATCAGGAATCGATAAGAGAAATCGTTAAAGAATCGGATTCAATAAGCAGAATCGTTAGTGGCATTGATATTCGATAAAATCTTATCAATTCCCATCCCTATGTCTGAGGCTTCAGACTCAAATTACGCCCCTGGTAGAAACCAGAACTCAGTCAGAGCATTTCAGACAGATTTGGAAGAAAGGTGCTGAAATAAATGTACATTATGTGGAAAAAAATTTTTTTTTGAACATTAAAGCATGTTGTGAGAATACTTTTTGTGCGCATAAAACAACAAAAATAACGACTTTACTTCAACTATTCATTTACTCTCTCTGCCTCGAGTCAGGTTACTAGTTTAACAGCGTATGATCTGTTGTACGTCTCACGCATCACACACATGACCAGCGTCGGCCAATAGTGAGCCTACGTGTGACATAGCTCTATGCGATCACATGCAGATCACAGAGCAGTACAATCCCCAATGAATATGCCAAATGAGAGATTTCAGTGATCGCAGGTAACAATTTCAGTGGAGCTGTTTTTGCTATATTGTAAGTTACTGAAATCCAAGCATCTTTATAGAAGCATGACATATGTCTCTGTCTAATGTCTGTCCCCAGTAGTACTTGGCCTCACGTTGACACCCCAACCTTAAACTAACGCTCTGCCATTCCACACACATGAGCCACAGTTCAATCTTCCCTGACAAGAGATTTTCTTAGGCGAGTGGCCCAGTCTCTACCCATCCACCAAACACATAGCGTACACTAACATACAGCCTGCATACTGTTTTTCTTTGAGGGATTGAAAAGATTAGTTTCATTTCAGATTGCTTTATTTGGACTTAGTCGGCTAAATGTCCATTTTTCCAAACTTTGACTTATTGACTGCAGAGTGAGGATTTATGAGCGCTCACAACTCTTTCTGTGGCTATAGATGAACAGACGGTGGCCAGAGGAAATGTTGGCTTACTTTGAATAATGATTTGCCTTAGACAGAATGTGATTTGTTTAAAACATAATACACTGAAAAAACCAGGTTTGTCATGGTGAATGAGATTGTATTTTGGGTTAAAGCACCATTGAGCAATTAAAACAGACCATTCAGGTTTTGTATTTGGTCAAAAGTGTGAAGAAAAGATATGTATTGTAATATTATGCTGATGTAGTCTACAGTAGTCAGATCAGTAAATCACCAGGGATGTGACATGCATATAGCCAAAGATATGTAACTTTTTGCTTCCCCTATAAATAAAACTTGAGATATACACACCTCAGCCTGAGGTTATTCTGAAGATGTTCTGTAGTGTATCCAATCAGATAAAGACTGCCTGAAATGTCCTTGTAGATATAACACTTTAAAAGGAACAGAAAACACCCACTCAGCCTTTGGATTTCCTTTTGAAAGTGTATCTTTCTATCATTCTGTTGTGATATTTATCAGTCATCAAGTGGTGATTTAATGTTGTGTAAATCAGGGAGACTGCTCATCCAGAAAGACTTCGACCAGTAGGATCTCAATGTCTGCGGATATATCCTTCAGCAAACTCTGAAATACAACACGTGGATCTATTTCCTAACGATTTCATATAATAAACAGCCTCAACTGAGACTGGAAAGTATTTCGCTCGTATTTTCATTTCTGAGCCACTTCCCAGTTTTGTAGTAATCGTATTCCTACACGCTTCGCCATGTCTAAACTTGTGTGGTGGTAATTTTATCTGATCCACCTTGTGAAATTAACCCAAGTCAACACATACAAGCACACCCATCATATTCACATTCAAGCTGGAAACGTACAGAGTGAGAAACATACAAATGTTGTTTGCTTAATACTAATTTCATGGAGAAGGGAGGGGAAAAAACAAATGCTTTTCGATTTCATGCACATCCATGAAAGTTTCAATAAAACACCTTCATCATGGTTAAGAAGGCCACAAAACTCTCATGCACCAGACCCGGACCACCTCATGAGATAAATGCTACCACTCAGAGTTTGGAGCGCTTTGGGTAAAACCAGCGGATCTCATGCCACCGTCCACAAAAATGCCTACTCTGGATCCAGATGACAGAGTAGAGAATGGCTAAAGGAGAAAAGCAGACGGTCTCAGGCTTCAAGAGAAAACATCTCCAGCACAGACAAAGTTGATCCTACATTAAGAGAACAGCAGAGGCCACCTTTAAGGAGGGCCTCACAAATACCCACCCAGCATGTGTGTCTTTCATAAATACTGGAATCCAGTGCAAATGTGTTGTCTTAGGCAAATGAAACTCTACTATCAAACATCAGAATGTGAATTCAAGCTCTGAGGTGATTGAAGGTAAAGACATCTCTATAGCAAATCTCTATAGCAAGTTGTTATTGTTTGTGCTGTCTTTGTCAAAGCCAATCATTTAAATCATTTAAGGAATGCCATGGGTTGAAGAGGCTTAAACCATCAACCTTTCCTTTTAGAAAGAAGAAATCCCATATCTCGTTTTTCCCCTCCTTGACAGCATTGCAGACCTCCGGAGTCTCCTGCTTCTCCAATTTTTCTCCCCACCCATGACCACTGTGAAAAAGAACTGCACACAGTTGTATTGAATGTGGCTTGTAGTACATATCTTAAAAGTATATTTTTTTATAAAACTGCAGATAATATAATATTAATGAAATAAAAGGCCATTTAAAGGGATTCTGTTTGTCTCCTTGGTTACCAATTGAGTTAGTTCTGTTCAGGTGTGACTCATTTATACCCCTTTTCCACCAAAAAAGAACTGGTTTGGAACTGGTGCTGGTTCAAAGTTGAGTTCGGAATTGGTTCAACTTGCGAACCCGTTCAGAACCTGTTTGTTTTTCCACTGACTAGAGCGCCCAGGGAACGACGTTGTTACGTCACTGTGTACGTCGCCATATGTCTTAGCTAGAAATCGCTTGCAAGTACAATTGAAATATGTAAGTCTTTTAATCTTTTCGTTTGATATGTAATATTTTCTGATAAGTCATGTACCCTGGTCTTGTGTCTTTTTTTCTTTCCATTTATTTGTTCTATATTGTGACTATTTTCTTCTTTGCTTATAATGTTTTCAATAATAAAAATTAAAAACAGAAACGCTTGCGCCAACTTCAATCATAACAATTACAAAAGCGGACTACATCATGTTTCTGCAAATGTTTCTCCTGGCTTTGCAAATCCTATATTATGGTCAGAAAAGATGTTTAGAACACATCTAAACCCGCCCCAGCCCCCGGCATAAGTATGACGTGGTAAAGAACGGTTCTAGACCAGCAAAGAGTTGGTGCTGCTTTGGAACCAGCTTTCCCGGGCGGAGCCGGTTCTTTTGGCTGTCGAAACACAAAAAACTGGTTTGCGTGCAGGCACCGGCTCTCAAAATGCTTTGGTGGAAAAGGGGCTTCTTTAGTCTCATTAGTTCCTCTTTTTGCTGTGTAATGAAGCCCTGCGTTCCCTTCAGTTCACTCTTGATGTTCAATGTTGATTGTTCTGTTCATGTCTCCTGATTTTCCCGAGGTTTTGGTGAACATTTGAGTTTGTTTAATAAGTCAGATAAAAGTAGCTGATGCATCAGGTTCCTGTCGACTTTCGATTGTGCTGTGACATCTACGAAGAAGCTTAGGCCCCATTGGTAACAAGCTGTTACCATAGTGTTCCATTTTTACCCAATAAATACATTCTTAGGTTCAATTTATTGAATTTAACTTCAATCTAAAATATAATACATTTTCAGTTAATTGCAGATAACAAGTAATTAAGTGTCTGAAAACCTTTCATTCAATTTGCACTTAAGTATATTATTTAAATAATTATTTATTTATTTATTGTTTGTATGCTGTACAGTGTACTTCTTTTTCATAAGGAAATTTGAACAATGACCTAAACTCAGACCGCAAACAAAAGAGATATCAATATATATTGATGCATATATGCTCAAACTTCTCTCATCAAAATTTACCACAGACCAAATTATCTAGCTACAGTATACTATCAATTTTAATTTGATATCTCTACTCTATAACAATTATCTCATATGGGTCTTATTTTATGTCTCTTTGGGAGAAACATCTGGGACTGAAGGCTCAATTAAAGGGATAGTTCACTTTGAAATTAATTTTTGGTATGTTTTAGTTTACCTCAAGGGCATCCAAGATGTAGGTTTTTTTGTTTCCACAGTATTTTCAATTTTGATATTTTTCGTTAAAACCGTTCTTGTCAGTCAGTCATATAATGCAGAGTTTAGGTGAATCACTCTGTTGTTCACCTCAAAGAGCATGTACAGAGAAGTCAAAATTAAACATGATTTATAATGACTCGTAATGTAAGCTCACATTGAAGGGCTGTAAGACACTGAAACGAGTGGTTTGTGTGAGAAAACGAACAGTATTTATATCGTTTTTACCTTGTGTAACCACAGCCATGTCTCCAACTGATCTGACGGCACGAGCGCTTTGGTCTGCGCATGCGCCGGAAGCTCATCGCGTTGCGACGTCTACTGTCACTCATTGTTTACACAGAGATTTTGTAAGTTTTACCTTTCACTAAACATATTTTAGATAGACCGAAGCGCCCTCAGATCAGTTGTGGTTACACGAGGTAAAACTATATAAATACTGTTCGTTTTCTCACACACAACCGCTCGCTTTATCTCAAGGCCATCAATGTGTACTTACATTTATGAGTCATTAGAATCATGTTTAATTTTGACTTCTCTGTGCATGCCAAATTTGAAAAACTGTGGAAACAAAGACACCTACATCTTAAATGCCTCTTGAGGTAAAGCTAAAACATATCAAAAATTAATTTCAAGTGAACTATCCCTTTAATTGAGCCCTCTAGTCCGATGATGTTTCTCTCAAAGAGACATAAAATAAACCCAGATGAAATAATTGTTATAGAGTAGAAATATAAAATTAATATGGCATAGTATACTGTAATTTCAAGTGAACTATCCCTTTAAAGTTATGAAAAGAGCAACCTCTAGAGAAATAAAACATTTCTGGGTAATGTTTATTTGTGGATAAATCGAACGCTGAGTGCCTGCATAACTTAATGTCTCTGCTAAACCAATAATTAACAGCTAAACTATCATAATTAATGTTTAACAGTCATTTGAGAATCAGATGTTGCAACTCAAACGTCCTCAGAGATGGAATCCACATGTTCTTGGGGCAAAATTCGAGACCTCAGTCAAAACACAATACAGCTCTGACATGTATAATGAAAATTATTGCATGCGGTTTAGCAATTAGAGACAGGGCACAATACAGGGAGCTTTGTTTTGAGAAAGCTGAGATGAGAACTATTGGTTAATGCTGAACTCCATAAGCAGGGCATAAGATAATGATAATGTTCTCTGATAATTAATGGTTGACCAAGACTGCTGACACCGCGAGAGTAAATCTGTCACCCAAACTATCTCAACTGCACACAAAAAGTGCTGTGACCTAACAGTGTGTGTAAAGTTCCGTATTGATGTCACGACAGCGGAAAGTGACTTGGGACTGAGAGATGCAGATGTGTCATAAATATTGATGATAAGTTTAATGACGCATGTGTCTGTTTGAGAACAGATGCACACTTTCACATCAGTCTGGTTTCTCTTCTTACCTCTTTTACTGGTCTGTTTTAAGTGTTTACATGGGCATCTGTCAGATTAGGGTATCAAATATAAACAGCTTGGCTCAGTACTAGGCTAAATTTTAAGGTTGAATTTCAAAAGTATTGGAAAGGCATTGAGGTAATTATCAGTAAACCGATTCGAGGAAAATTCTAAAATGATTCAGGGGAAAATTCATCTTGTTTGGTAACTGCATTCACTTGTGGATGAAATGTGGAGGGGGTTTTGTATTAATTTGATTTTCCAGTGAAGTCAGTCTCGTATGGTCAAGAGTGAAAAGAGATGGATTAGAAGGATAACTGTTAAAACCCAAGTCTCAGACCTTTATCAGCCAAAGAACCAAAAGCTTATACAGTCATATAATGCAGTGTGCTGCCAAAACTAGCATGCTAAATTCATTAACACAAAGACTTAGAGAGGAGACGCTCTGCGGCTAGCTGCATTTAAACAGTCGACTTTAATTCTGTTGAACATGAAACTTGGAAAGCGGTACAAACTCCTCCTACCTCCTTTTTCTGATGGCATTTCAACTCTTTTTTCTTCTCTTTCCACCCTCCCTTCTCTTCTTTTTGTGAGGGATAATAAATAGCTACTAGAAATGAATCTTGAAAAATGGAGTGACTGGGCAGAGAAACAGAGGGTAAAAGAATAGGAAAATAAATTAAAAACTATTTCTCCAACTCAAACAGGGCAGAAGTTCAAAGGCAAAGAGAGCATACATGTTGTCATATATGCCTGGCAAACTTTATTGCTAGCATATGTCGTGCTGATATTATGCCCTTCCTCGAACTGGTTACCCGGAGGCCCGTATATATTTAATTGTGTAAAAAAATACAATAATATATATATATATATATATATGTATACACACACACACATATGCATTATCACATAAGTGCAGAATGATCCTGAACTAGTCCAAATGGAGAAAGAGATCAAAAAATTGTCTCTCATCTGTTTGAACATTCAAGTACCAGTAGACAAGTATTCTGTGTTTAGGAAAACACATTCAGGAAATCACTTTCAGTGTCATTGCCAGTTTCGCAAGAGATTAAAATGTTTGTCATTTTTGTAGAATGTTCCCAAATACTTAGATTTATCTGGCTAGAATATTCCAAAAATAAAAATAAAGATACCACTTTCAAAATCCCAATCAGTTGCCAGACCGATAAAAGACTGTTCAAACATGATACAGCAAGTGATTGTTACACCTTATTGGCTGATGTTTGATACCTTTAGCTCGAAAAAAAGTGGGTAATTGGATCTTCCTCGAGTCCTCAGTGCTTCGGACCGTGTGGTCAACTGTGCAAGCACTGACTCACAGCATTTCTACACACACCAGTGTCCAGTAAATGCACAGGAAGCTTTTCTTCATCAAATAATATGAAATAAACTTCCAGTAGAAGACCAACTACTGGTCTAACAGACATGTCAATGGACAATATGTAAATACTGCTAACATATAAATAAGTTAATCCATTCTCTGGTACATGAAATAATATAGAAACTGCAACGATGCTTTTTCAGCTCATTCTCCACACCAATGAAATCGTAAAAGCTGTAGGCCTGATCTAAAGTGATTCATCCATTGGCTTTAACACACAATGTAAAAAGTGTATTAGTTGATTAAAATGAGGAAACCTTAAAGTTCAATAAACTTCATGTCGAAAATTGAAAATATTAAGTTATGAGGAATTGTCGACTTCACATAACTATTTTTTCAATTACGCATAAAGTCTATTTATCGTAATAAATTAAGACAGTGTTTCCTCACCTTTCATAAGTCAACTGATCACTTTTTTCAGGGCAGTCATCGACCTATCGTATAACCCATTGAGGCCTGCACACAAACATCCCCTTCATACAAAATAAATAGATAATTTTTACTATTTTTGACTTGTTTCATTGTCAAAATGAACAGTGTCAATTTCAAATTGTGCATGCTGCTAATTGGGAATGCTAGTGCACTGCAAAAAAATATAAATAAATGTTTTGTCTTTCATTTTTGTCGCTTTTGATACTATTTATTGCACAAGTCAGGTGTACAATTTTAGAGAAACTCTTAGTGCTAATATCACAACAGAATCATCAAAAGTGCACTTTTTCAAACATCTCAACATGTTTTCATCTGTGTTAGTACAATTCACACAATCACAAAATATTACCTTTTAGCCAACTCCAAAATAAGTGTTTCATCTCATTATTGTTTCATTCAGTGATGCCTTAGTGAGTTCTTACTATCAAACTTTTTAGATTTGCATCTCTTTTTGTTCAGTTTAATACTTTTGTCTATTATTTAATCCAACAGATCTTAATGGTTAATCAATTAATCATTTGGTAATCCTATAGATTTTTATTCATCAGCAATATACAGTATATGGATTTCTGAGAACTACAGAAATAAAATGTGTGTTTGTATGAATATTTAAATTACATGTAACCACACATGAACGAATATCGTCATAGCTAATCGATTTCACATAGTGGTAACCACAATTGGCCATACAGTAACATTCATCGTGATGGACGAGAGATCTATGGCCAAATGCTCTACGGATACGGCTGATCCAAATTAATTAAATGTGTGCACTAAATGTTATGTTTTTGTTCTTCATTTAGTCACGTGTCATTATCAGAAAGTATACCTATGTTACAATTATATCTGAAAAATAAAAAACTATAATTTGCCTAAATGATTGTAGAGGGTCTTCATTTGATCCTTCACTGATTACATATATGATGGATATTTGGAAATGCTAGATTATGTAAATGTTGGGTACTGTAAGTGTATTGCCTAATGTTACAGTAAAACCGTGTAATCTGTTTTTTATAGTACTGTAGCATATTCATTTCAGCACTTCTAAGGCCGATTTGAAACATGTATCTTGCATTGTTTGCTGTTGGATGAACTGATTGTTAAAAGTACTAAACTGAAAGAAGATCATATTGTTGTGTTTCAGTGATTAAACCAAATGTTCTCATTACATATTACAATAATCTTTGAAATAATGATTATGTGGACTGAAAACATGTGCAACTGACTGAAAGCATTACATCCAGGTTTTGAAAGAATGACTAGCTGCGTTACAAGTGTGATCAGTTTGGATTTTTGTACTAAGAGTTTTGAAAATGTACACCTTACTTGTGAAAATAGTACCAAAGCGAATAAAAAAACTGTATTTTCCAGTAAAAGTATCTAACATCCTAAAACAAGAAAACTTCATTTGCTTTGAGAAGCAAAATTATGTAAAATAATAATAATTGTTTTCAGAAAGGTTAAAGCTTAAAAGTAGCAGCCATTTGGGTACGAAAATTCTAAACTTATCATCTTGAGTCTTAACTTAAATTAAGTCTTATGGTATACTATTAAAAAACACTGGAACAGAAAGAAAGGTGTCTTTAAAAAAAAAAAGTATTGGAGGATCTCTGTAAATTGCATTTACGATTGCGCCAACTGTTTTTGTTTTTTTACATCCTAATCTAGTGACCAGCTTCACATGAAAGAGAGAACAGAAAAACAGTGCAAACTGTGCTGACTTACTGAAGCATTAAAGTCTCGCCTGACTCACCCGACACAAACAAAACACCACGGGACCGCTCCATGCTAAAATTAGGAGCGAGATCTCTCAGCAAGCACACATTGTTTATGGAGTTGTCTGAAAGTCCCCTACAGTCTGTCCCTGGGTAAGCAGCACACACTTGATTTAGTTACACAGCCTTTAATTAACACCGGCCTCAGTGAAACTGCAACTCTGCACTTTTGATCAGAAACACACACTGTTCAAATGATAAAGTGAAGAGTATGTGAATATATTTGAAGGAAAGTCAATGTGCCAATTAAGTTATGAACACATTATCTCTGAATGTTCTCAGAAACTTTAAAATGTGTGTGAACATTATTAAAGATCAGGTAACTTTGAACAAATATTCTGTTAAAGTTACTAAATGTTTGTTCAGAGAACTTGTTTGCTCATAGAACATTACGAGAAGGTTCCCTGTTAGGGTGTGTGTCCTCAAGTGTTAATTTTCTGCTTTGTGAACGTGTGTGTTAACAGAATGGCTCCTATAGCAGGTTTGTGCAAGCCTGCATCCGCCTGCAGCGTGAAGCACCATCTAACCAGTCTGTTTGTGTTTGCATGTATGTTGCTGGTGTTGAGCAATAGCATGTCTGCACATTTACAAGGGTTTGTTTTTGATTTTCTTTTGCTTTTCTCTATGTCTGTCTTTTCCTTGGCCTGTGGGTGAAGACTGACAAACACTTCCCGTACCCTTCATCCAATCAGGGGAAAGAGTGAATCATGGATTAAAGAACAACCTTTACCACAGCCTAACAGAAAGCCAGCTCACCTCTCATGATAACATCTAGTAAGTTTGTACAATTATGAAATATTGACTCATCTCAGAATCTAATCTCAGAAAACAGAATATAACCATATTTTAAGGGTTTAAGCTGGAATAAGGAGGTTTCTTGGAATTTTAACAACATTAACAACTTTTTACTCTAAGCTGTTGGTTCATTTGTAGTCACTGCATTAGATTGCTTCTCATTTACTGTACATGTTGTTAATGTTGGAGTTTTTTGCATCGGCATTGTTGCTCATGTCGCCTCAAATTGTCTGGCCACACTTCAGGCCACTCAAACTGATGCTACCGTTTAGTATTTGAGATTTGATGAACAGTTTTGAGATCTGATCTGCACCTGACCTAGAATCAGATCCATGTATTGTAGCTTAGCATTGAACTATTTCTGTTGAAGAATTATTCGAATTTTTCAAACCCCATGAAATGTTTACAATGACTTCTGATCATGCATACAGTTTGAAAGTTTGGAGACTTTTTAAAATTAATTAATACTTTCAGGGACAAGCACAGACATTTTGAGGGGCAGGGGCTCAGAGTGAAAAAAAGGGCAAAAAAGAGTTGTTTTCTTTTTACTTTTTTTAAACAAAAAAAGTATATATATATATATATATATATATATATTATATATATATATATATATATATATATATATATATAACACAACTCTGACTTTTTATAAAATGTATTAAAGTTAATTTTATCTTCCTCAAATTCACGAAATTGTTTCATCTTCAAAAGATGTCTGCAAAATAATCAGTTCACACAGAATCCAATGTTATCCCTAGTATTTACCAGGTTTATTGAGCAGCAAAGGAAACCATGCCACAATGTTCATGTTTTCTATGCTACTAGTTTCAATCAAGTATATATTTGATACACCTGATAGTGACATGGACTTAGTTTTCACATTTGAGGGAAGACTGTATCATCATCATCATCAACAGTGGCGGCTTGTCAATAGAGGGCGCTGGGCGCCGCCCCCATCAAGAAATAGACATACAAAAAATTATATAAAAATACAAAAATAAAATATTTTTTTTTCATACGATGTACAAGCTGGTACTAAGAAAAGCATCAGCATTTAATAAAAACTGGCTTTAATCGGTCAACTATTTTCTATGTTTTTCAATGTGTTTCATTCGGACGCCGGACAAATGGGTGTCTGTGTGAGAGTTTAAATTTTCGTGCAGCATGTGACCTGAAGCTGGTCTCTAATTGGTTTCTTAAAGATTCTCCTCAGGGCGCAAGTCGTTGCGTCCTGGCCAATCAGAATTGGATGCACGTTATTTTATCCAATCTGATTGGTTCTCATCACCTGTCATTCAATTTCACGCTCTGGGCCACTCCACTACTATTTCGAGTGCGCAGACGACACCATTTCGACATTATTTGTATAAATAATGGCAGCAGTTCATCCAAATTCTGTGATTTTTTTACAAAAAAACCCTTTCACAAGGCTTTCGCTGGAAGAAAAAAAAGATAAAGGATCTCGAACCGGACCAACCCGATTTAGACCCGACAGCAGTCCAATGACAGGGGACGAAGCTACACACGAAGCTTCACCCGCGCGTGTTATGAGAAACGGAGGTGGATGGCTGGATGTAATATTAGCAATTCTCTGTTCAAGTAGGAAACATGCTTTTACTTCTTTACTGGTATGCAATGTTTATAAAAGAGAACAACATTTATGTTCAAGTAGGAAACATGCTTTTGGTACTTCTTTATTGGTGTGAAATGTATATAAAAGTGAGCAACATTTATGTTAATTTCGTACTACTAAAGAAGTACCAAAAAGCATGTTTCCTACTTGAACATAAATTTTGCTCTCTTTTATATACATTTCATACCAATAAAGAAGTACCAAAAACAAAAAGCATGTTTCCTACTTGTATATAAAAGTGAGCAACATTTATGTTCAAGTAGGAAACATGCTTTTACTTCTTTACTGGTATGAAATGTATATAAAAGAGAGCAACATTTATGTTCAAGTCGGAAACATGCTTTTTGGTACTTTATTGGTATGAAATGTAAATAAAGATCATACATTTATATTTAAGTCAACATGGTTTTTGGTACTGCTTTGTATTTATTTGCCCTCCTCAATAAAAAATAAAAATAAAAAAATGCGCCCCAAAAAATAAATATCACCAGCCGCCACTGATCATCAAATAAAACCTTCAAAATCCACATTTAGATAGAGTTTGTTTTAAACCTACTATCTTCCATCTGTTTGCATCTGTAGGCTAGATTTCTTCTAAATTCACCAATTTAGATTTCTAAATTTCAGGGAAAGACTTATTGATGTAATTAACTTTAATAATAAGAATTTAAGGCCATAAAAAGTCATAAAAAAAGTCATAAATTACATTCAGCCAGGTCTTAAGTTTATATTTTTGTATTCAATTTCGAGTCAGATATCGCCAATGCTCGATATCAATATCGAAGTTCGATAAAGTTTATGTGCCAAAAGCGGAACGAAACTCATTTGAACCGCGCGTCTCACGGACTGTTTATCCGCTCGGTTCAGAAGTCCAAACGGCTGCGCAGCGAGCTCACTAGAGCTGACGCGTTAACTCTTGATCGACGCTTCAGACCCTACTGTCTATGTTCAGACCTGATATTTAGGTACACTCTATTCAATATATTTGTTTGACAGGGAAGCTGTGCGCAAACAGGAATATATATTATTTTTTAAAAATTAAAAAAGCACCCCAGAAAAAAGGGCACTTTCTCTCCAGGAATAAAAAGGGCAGGTGCTCAAGCCCCCTTTGATGTCTATGTGTGCACGTGCCTGAATACTTTTATTCTGCAAGAATGCATTAAAATTGTGAATAGTGGCAGCAAAGATATCTTAAATGTTACAGAAGATTTCTATTTCTTTTGAACTTTCAATTCATCAAATAATCCTGAAAAAGGTATTACGACTTTCATAAAAAAATATTAAGCAGCCTAACTGTTTCTTACTCTGCTAACAAGAAATGTTTCTTGAGCACCAAATCAGTACATTTGAATTATTGAAGGATCATGTGACGTTGAAGACTTGAGTAATGATGCAGAAAATTCAAATAATAAATTACATTTTAAAATATATTCAAATAGAAAATGGTTATTTTAAATTATAATAATATTTCACTAGGGATGCACCATATATCGGCCACATTATCGGTCATCGGCCGATAAATGATAATTTTTAATGTTATCGTTATCGGCCCAACTACAGATATCTAAAAGCCGATAAATAATGTATTATTTCCTTCAGCTGAGGCACTTTAGATGTGCACTGTTCAACATGATGCTTTTAAATTGCTTGAAATATGATTGAAATCACTTTAAAAAGGAAAATCCAGTTAAAGTGCAAAATGTGCAGCGCAGTCTGTCATATTGGCTACACAACATTAAAATAAGAACATCATAATTGTGTTTGTATCTTGACTTTTAATGAGGAGACTTAATCAGGCTCTCAAAAATTGTCTAAAAATGTGGATTTAGATTTATCGGCCAATATATTGGTTATCGGCTTTCAAATATAAAGAATTATCGGTTATCGGTATCGGCCAAAACTGTCATATCGGTGCATCCCTATATTTCACAATATATTTTTAATAGTTTTTTTTTGTTTTTTTGTTTTTTTCCCAAATAAATGCAGCCTGAGAGACTTCAACAGCGCAATTAAAGTGTGTGTAAATGCACCGGATCTACAGCTTACATGTGTAGTGTAGTAATTGCTCTAGACCGGCATATTTAACTGTAGTATAATTGACTCTAAACACCATGAAGGATTGGGCCATCTCAGTCAGGGACTGAGAGGGGTGTGTCTCCAAATACCCAAATGAAAATTGAAATGTTAATGGAGATGAACCCAAAGAAAGTGTTAAGTGAACAGCCTGGTGTAACATTCATCCTCTGAGAGATGGGAGAATATGTGGGGAATGCACTGTAGTTTCATGTTAGAACATGGCAAATTATCCAGAGAAACTCGACCAGAGGAACAACCTCTCCAGATATGAACCTGCACATCACTGCCACACAGTCCACAGACAGAGGAATCCATGAACTGTTTACAAGGCTTATCTAAATGCAAACACACTAAAAAGTGAAACACTGCAAGTACTACCATCATTTGTTTTAGAAAAAAGGAAGAACAACGAATTCGAACATCAGGTTGCATGTTTCAGGTTGCGAGATGACAATGCTGCAATAACATCCTGTTATTACCACACAGCACACATTGCTTTATCACCTCGTTGCAGGTTAAGAGTTGAAACCAAAGTGAATGAGCGAGCTTCTGCTTTTTCTCTTTGCACAAACAGTCCCGTCTCTCAAACGTTCTGTTTACTTCCCTCCTTTCATCGTTTTCTTCCTCGTTTACTCTCTCAGAGGAATGTGCTTCACCTGACCTTCACCTCGCCCCCACTCCACAAACACACACACACACACAGGGGAATTCCTCCCATGGATGGAGATAAAGCAGAGTCCGCTGTAAACATGGGTGGCCTGCACTTGTCACTCTATTCCTTCAGGCTATTACATTAATTTAGATAGAAAGAGGCTCTAAATAAAGGAGAAACATGTCCATCAACACCAAATCCAGACACACAAGCACATTCACACAGAAGATCCACCATAGACAAACAACATGGACATTAACTTTTTTATCATTTTTAAAAACGTTTATCTTATCTATCTAACTATCTAAGTATCTATCTGACTTCTGAAGCAAAAGTCAGATTTAACATTGCAGTGTCTGCATGAGCTACAACAGTAAATATGTAAGAAAAAAAATGCACAAACTGTTACAGTTTTTTTTTATTCGCTTTGGTACTATTTTCACAAGTAAGGTGTACATTTTCAAAACTCTTAGTACAAAAATCCAAACTGATCACACTTGTAACGCAGCTAGTCATTCTTTCAAAACCTGATGTAATGCTTTCAGTCAGTTGCACATGTTTTCAGTCCACATAATCATTATTTCAAACACAAGATTATTGTAATATGTAATGAGAACATTTGGTTTAATCACTGAAACACAACAATATGATCTTCTTTCAGTTTAGTACTTTTAACAATCAGTTCATCCAACAGCAAACAATGCAAGATACATGTTTCAAATCGGCCTTAGAAGTGCTGAAATGAATATGCTACAGTACTGTAAAAGACAGATTACACAGTTTTACTGTAACATTAGGCAATACACTTACAGTACCCAACATTTACATAATCTATAATTTCCAAATATCCATCATATATGTAATCAAGTGAAGGATCAATGAATACATCCTCTACAATCATTTACTGTAGTCAAATTATAGTTTTTTTTATTTTTCAGATATAATTGTAACATAGGTATACTTTCTATAAGGAAATGTAACTAAATGAGAACAAAACATAACATTTAGTGCACACATTAAATTACAGTAATTTGGATCAAGCCTGTCCTGAGCATTTGGCCATAGATTCTCGTCCACATCACAATGAATGTTACTGTATATAGTGGCCAATTGTGGTTACCACTATGTGAAATCAATTAGCTATAACGAGTATTCATCATGTGTGGTTACATGTAATTTAAATATTCATACAAACACACATTTTATTTCTGTAGTTCTCAAAATCCATATACTGTATATTGCTGAAATGAAAATCTATAGGTTTACCAAATGATTAATTGATTAACCATTAAGATCTGTTGGATTAAATAATAGACAAAAGTATTAAACTGAACAAAAAGAGATGCAAATCAAAAGTTTGATAGTAAGAGCTCTATGAAAGGCAGTTACTGTGAATGAAACAATAATGTAAATGAAACACTTATTTTGTGTTGTGAAAAGGATACTTTGTGATTGTGTGAATTGTACTAACACAGATGAAAACATGATGAGATGTTTGAAAAAAGTGCACTTTTGATGATCTGTTGTGATATTAGCACTAAGAGTTTTGAAAATCGACACCTTACTTGTGAAAATAGTACCAAAGCGAATAAAAAAACTGTAAATGAGTTGTGAGTTGGGGTCATAGCTGTTGTATTAAAAGATGGATATTTGGCCCACTACCTGGGGTAAGAAGTCCCCCTGAATACACTTTTACCAGAATGTATAAATAAATGTTGATATCATTCTTGTTAAAAATGTATGTATTTTTATAATATCATTATTTAAAATACTAAATCAAATATTGTTCAAAATTGTATTTATCATTTCGTTAAAAATTTAATAACCGATGACATCATCGGTAAATTATTGTATGACATAGGCTACATACAGGCATATGAATATTTACTTATTTAATTGCCAATATTTTAATTGAACATATATCACTCGCGTTTGCGTCTTTTCTATCACACATGAAACGAATGTTTACAATGGGGATAATGCCGGAAAAAGAGCAACTCAAGACTGCAATGACAACGTGTCATGCAAAGAAAACTGGTGAATTCAAATAGTCTCAAATAGCCTACTTTACTATTAAACCGAGTAACAGTGCAACCTAATATGAATAGCATAGGCCTACCTCATCTGTCGACATGATGTCCCTGCAGAGCTCATGCAGACATATCCACATCGATATGATCAGATGCTTTCTTGGCTGTTTTCTCCCTGATATTATTTTTGTTGTGTTTGTTTTGTCATTGATTGGAAAGCGTGCAACACATTCACATATCCACTTGTCCCTCTCAGCAGTGTGGACGGCATCAGGATGTTCGTTAATACAGGCATATCGCTGCAAAGGCATTTCCAGCTTCTTTTTACTAATAAAAAAAAGGAAGAAAAATAACTTCACCGTCAAATGGGGGCAGGCGCGTGCACACATAGACATCAAAGGGGGCTTTGTGCACAGCTTCCCCGTCAAACAAATGTATTTATTGAATAGTGTATCTAAATATCAGGTCAGGAGTAAACGCGTCAGCTCTAGTGATCTCGCGCTGCGCTGCCGTTTGGACTTTGAGCCGAGCGGTTAAACAGTCCGAGGCGCGCGCGGTTCAAATTAGTTTAGTTCCGCTTTTGCCACAAACATTATTCGAACATTTATCGAACTTGAAATTGATAGAGTATTGACGATTAACTCGATTTTGATATCGTTTTATAGAGAAAAAATATATCGTGATAATGAATGAATGAGCATATAAATTAAAGATGTGGCTAAATGTAATTTATGAACTGCATAAATTCATAAACATTTTTTATGACATTTTATGGCCTAAAATTTTTATCATTAAAGTTAATGACTTACATACATCAAGAGTCTTTCCCCTGAAATTTAGAAATCTAAATTGGTGAATTTAGAAGTGATCTGCAAACAGATGGAGGATAGTGGGTTTAACTTCATCTAAATGTGGATTTTGAAGATTTTATTTGATGATGATGATGATGATGATGATACAGTCCTCCCTCAAGTGTGAAACTAAGTCCATGTTACCATTAGGTATATCAAATATATTACTTGATTGAAACTATTAGCATTGAAAACATGCACATCAGTGTCAGTGAATTCGGCCATCCGTCACTCACAATCACACAGGTAACAGATGTTTTTGTTTTTTTTTCAGCAGGGCGGGGGAGATTGGAGATTGATGCGTCACTCTCAGTTCGGACCAGGGGGATCGGGATTCAGGAAAGCAATGTTATATTTTTTTGTTTTTGTGGGACGATCGCTTTTTTAAATCCATAATATTTAAGTTGCACTGGTAATAAAAAAAAATAAAAAAATAAATATTAATAAAAATAATAATTTGGGCACTCATGCGCCCCAAGGGGTGGGTGGCACCCTTAGCATTTGCCTATTCCGCCTATGCCTAGTGCCGGCCCTGCATTGTGGCATGGTTTCTAGGGATGCTCCGAATCGATCGGCCGGAGATCGTATCTGACTGATCATAACAATTTTTGACTCGATCGGTACTCACTAACTTGGCCGATCTTACAAACCGATCGCGATTTGATGACGTCAACGCGTGAGGATGTACGTGATACTTATATTGGAGAAATGTTTAATTAAACCTTATTTGTTCAGACTTCTCCATGTTGGAGTTTAAATGTTTCCATTTATTTTATTCTCTTTAACATTGAACAATGTTTAATTAAACCTAATGAGTTGTATCAAACCACTTCAATTTGTTCTTTTAGGAGTTTAAATGTTGTATGATTTTTTATTTTTTTATTTTGTCCTGCTCAGACTTGTATTGGACGATGTTTAAGTTACATCAGACTTCTCCATTTTAGGAGACTAAATGTTTATTTTGTCCTCCACAGTATTGGACAATGTTTAAATAAACCTTATGAGCTTCATTAAACTGTTACATTTTGTTTATTTGTCTTTTATTAAGTCAATTAAGCATCGAAATTGGTATCGTTATCGGCCGATCACCATGACAAGAAATCGGTACTCGATATCGGCTGCAAAAATCCTGATCGGAGCATCCCTAATGGTTTCCTTTGCTGCTCTAAGGAGACCTTGGTTTCTGTGTGAACATCTTTTGAAAATTAAACAATTGCATGAGTTTGAGGAAGATAAAATTAATTAACTTTTTTATTGTCTAAAAAAAGTTTAAAAATTAAAACTATCTCGCAATTATGAGAAGTGCCCTTTTTTCAGTTGAGCCCCTGCCCCTCAAAATGTCTGTGCACGTCCCTGAATGGGGGCACTGAATCACTTTCAGTCTCGTTACGTGTGTGTGCAGTGCACAAGTGCAAGGCTATGAGCACGAGCTATGCCTACAGTTCACTCAACTGCCACCAGTGTCGCTATTAACATGGGTGTCTGACTCGTAGAACACTTTTATTTTACTGTCTATGGTAGAACCCCTTTAAAATTTGTCCATTTAATTGTGTTATTTAATTGTGAAACCAGTTTATATTAATTACTTTATTGATTAGATATTGTTGATCCTGGAACAATATTCCAATCAACCAATCAGATTTGAAGGACAAGTTTACAGTTTACTTAAACGCTTTTAACATGAGTTTCTGAATTCTGTCTAAAGCCCCTTTTAAATATGTCCATTTAATTGGATTATGATCAAAGAAACCGGTTAATATTGATTATTGAAGATTATACTGAAGATACATTATATCGTTTCATACTTTAATGTTAAGATATTTATGATGGAGACAGAAAGTGCATTGCATAAAATGAATGAGCATGTTCAAATGCAAACAGTGACTTTGAATGGTCGATATTTGGATGTGGAACTGGAACAACAGCACATTTCGAACAGATAAGACTCCTCACGCAACCTTTACAACAGCCCTGTCCTTATTGTTTTATGATAACGTGTGTGTGAGGGAGTAAGTGAATTGATGTGAGTGAAAAAGGGTTTGAAGAGGGAAACTCAAACAAGCCAGGCTGCGCTTATCTCCCTCTCGCTACGCCTGTACACAAAAGGCTTTGGTCTCTCTCTTCGCCTACACTCCCGCAGTTTGTTTGTTCCTTTCCCCAAAACATCCTCCCATATTTAAACGTCACCCGGGCCACTGACGCACATCCCACCTTATCAATAACACCAACCTGTTCCTTTCCCTCTCCTTTCAACTTACTAAAAAATGTTTAGGCTAGTAAGCAAAATCTTATTTTAAGGAGAGATGGGTGCATATGTTTTATATTGTGACGTGCTATTTTTATTATTCAATGTATTTAATTATTAAAATGACTAGCTCAAACCTGTGTGTATGATAGCGCACTGAATACAGATCAATCGATTAGAGGATGTAAACCAGAGCAAAGGTGGAGAAGGCATTAAATTAATTTTCCGGTGACACATGTTTTTCGGTGCAAACACGATCAATCAGTTGCACACGCACACAGGCAGACAGACAATGTAGAGGAGTGTGAGCAGGGCAGTCGCTAGTTCGGCAAAATGTGGTGACTATTCTAGAGGCCCCTGGCCCTATAGGGCCCTGTGATTTCATCTGAGGGGGACAAACCCCCAGAACGCGATATCAACCGAGGGGGATAGACTCGCACTCACAGAACCATGATCTTTGTGGATCCTGGAGCAACATTCCAATCAACCAATCAGATTTGAGAGACAAGTTTACCGTTTATGTCAAGTTTAGGCTTAGGCTTACATCCAAGGTTTAGTGAGTCATCAGTGTGATCATTGGGTTGCTTTAGGGATAAGGTTATTACTAAAATTTCGGACAGAAATGTTGTCCCAGGATTGACAAAATATGTTGACCCAGGATCAAAAGCAGGACGTACGACAAACCCCGTCCCACCACCGAGCGTGATTTCAACGGGACCCCGGATACTCCTAGCCTGGCTGCGCCCTCCTACTTCCGCTCAATTTCATTTTCCTTCAGTACTACGTCTGGGATCGCTCCATAGCCTTAGGTTTCCAGAAATCAATTTTTTGTAGGACCAATCAGCGACTAGAGGGAGTGGCTGAGAACGATGACGTTGATGTAGCGCGCGTCAGTTTGAGTTTGGCAGCGGAGAAGACGCGAGAAATGCTATTCGGTCCGTTGTTGGAAAAGAAACTGCCGAATGAGAATTTAAAGCCGGATTGTTATCGTCTCACCTCTTGTTGCACTAACGGAGGATCAAGTGAAGGAGGCAGAAAGGTTGGAAGTTCTGTGCTGGGCAGCGCTCTGGTGTGCACGATGACCGTGACATTTTGAACGGACGCTGTAGCCTGGTGTTCAGAAGCCCCGAGTCCTGGCTGCTAAACTGTTGTTGCACTCAGGAGTCATGTCAGCTCATATTCCCAACAGTAAATTTACGGATTCTTGTGATGAATAGAACACTTTGAGCCCCTTTGTCTACTCGCGCAGGAGGTTGGTGTGTCAGTTTTACATGTTGTAAATCATACAAATT
>JAQIUQ010007612.1:75000-87500 GCA_030378365.1 Hybognathus amarus
TTCTGGGGTTCTTTTGAGGAAAACAGCTTATAAATCATACAAAGTGATGTTTTTTAGATGGGTTTAGGGGTATGGTTAGAGGATAGAATATACAGTTTGTATGCATTATTTCTGTGGAAGGTCCCCATAAAACATTTAAAAAAAACAGTGTGTGTGTGCATGTGTGCGTACGTGCGCTCTCGCGTCTATACAGTAAACTTTTTTTCTTTCCGGCACATACACACACTACACATTGAGTGTATGTCTGGTTTTGAGAGGAAGGGAGTAAAACCACACAATGTCTGAAAGGGTAATCACTTAAAACTATTTACAAACACACCATTTCAGACAGGGAATATGAATCACTAAGTGAGTCAGTATAACGGATGACAAATGCATAAGTTTGTGTGTGTGTGAAGGAATGAGAGAGAGAGAGAGAGATCCCTTCTCATACAGTAGACTCTTTGTGTACTGGAGAAAAACAAAGTCAAAGTGAGTGAGGATCCTCTGTGCAAACACACAGTCAGCTGGACGGTGTGTATGTAGTCTGCATTAAACAACCCACACCTTCATTTTTGGAGACATCCATCTATATCATTAATAATTCTTAGTTAAATCCTTATTGTATCCTGTTTTTTTTATACTTGAATAAATGTATCAAAATATCATGGATGGGGGATATTTATGGATCCAAACATCAGCTCTTTTCAGATTGATTTTTATGATATTTCTTCCCTACAGTGAGATGAGAAACTGTAAAGTTTCTGAAATGAGAAACAGTAAAGAGCAGAAGTACCAAATTTGTTATAATGATCTCAAGTCTTAAAGGGTTAGTTCACCCAGAAATGAAAATGAAGTCATTAATTACTCACCCCCATGTTGTTCCAACCCCGTAAGACCTTCGTTCATCTTCAGAACACAAATAAAGATATTTTTGATTAAATCTGAGAGCTGGATCACTCCTCCATAGACTGCCTAAGGGACTGGCTCTTGACGGCCCATAAAGTCATTAAAGAAAATGTTTAAATATTCCATGTGCCTACAGCGGCTCGATTATAAGTTTATCAAGCGACGAGACTACTTTTTGTGCGAAAAAAAAAACAAATAATGACTTTATTAGACTATTCCATTACTTCCTTATGGGCGCACGCAGAGAACTAAGATGAGGACGCTCTTCTTCGACTACTTCTTGTTACCGGCTGCTCACCGCTTAGGAGTATTACCGCCACCTACTGTATAAGATGACGTGCTGATATAGCTGGAAGCGCAAAACTTTCTGTTTACAAGCAGAGGAAGATGCGCTGTACATACGCTTTTCAATTACCGTATTTTCCGCACTATAAGATGCACTTAAAAGCCTTTAATCTTCTCAAAAAACGACAGTGTGCCTTATAATCCGGACTCCGAGTGCCTTATATATGGATCATCATCTTATACGGTAGGTGGCGGTAATAGTCCTAAGAGGTGAGCAGCCGGTAACAAGAAGAAGTCGAAGAAGAACGTCCTCATCTCAGTTCTCGCATGCGCCCATAAGGAAGTAATGGAATAGTCGAATAAAGTAATTAATAGTTGTTGTTTTTTTCGCACAAAGAGTAGTCTCGTCGCTTGATAAACTTATAATTGAGCCGCTGTAGGCACCTGGAATATTTAAACATTTTCTTTAATGTCTTTATGGGCCGTCAAGAGCCAGTCCCTTAGGCAGTCTATGGAGGAGTGATCCTGCTCTCAGATTAAATCAAAAATAACTTTATTTGTGTTCCGAAGATGAACGAAGGTCTTACGGGGTTGGTACAGCATGGGGGTGAGTAATTAATGACTTCATTTTCATTTTTGGGTGAACTAACCCTTTAAGCACACACCCATCCTATCCAACTCTATGGTTGTTCTATAATAAGAAAATTACATTTGTGCTAATAACAGATCTGTATTGATTACAATATTTTTTTTCCTTCAAAGTTCGCACAACTGTAAAGGACTTCATGTAGTTTTCTGTTTGCATAATCTAGACATCCTTCTTGTTTAAATAATTTTGATTCTTTAAATTGTTTGGCTGATATAACTCAATAAATCTCTGATTATGACCTGTATTGTCTCTCTTACATGGTGACATTTTAAAGACACAGACACATTTAAGGGGTGCTATAACTAACATCCTCAACACTTTGCAGGTTTAATTAAAAATGTTGAAATTCACCAACAGTATATGACATTTGTATTCCGTTGTGCCAGTATTTCTCCAATTTCCTTGGACCCCGATAAATGCCATTTCCGGCTATGAAATTTAAATTCATGCAGGCGCGTGTGTGTGAGTGACAGAAAGAGTTCTGGGGCTCTGGGGAGTGTATTCTAACACTCAACACTTATGTGCCATGAAGGCACCTTTGTTTGGCAAAATCCCATTCAAACAATAAATGCTTTACTGTGATTCCTGGCAATTTGCCGAGTTAAAGTCGGAAAACTGCTGAACCATCAAAGCCTCAAACCGTTCTCTGGATGTGTTTCATGGTTGTGTACATGTACGTACGTGTATTTGTGCTTAAACCAGTTATGCATATTTCTTTCCCCAGAATCAACAGACGTCTGCGAATAACTCAAACAAACAGCATGTCTGCAAACTACTGCCAAATTCTCCCCTTGCTTTCAGACAGTCTTACTGGCAGCACTCCTATCTTCTTTGTTTCTCTGTCAGATGTGTATGTGTTTATGAAAGTTTGGAACTGATGCCTTGCAGAAGATTAGAAGTGCCCACCCTTACTCCACCCAGGCCTAAAATTACAACTACACACTGCATGGCCAGAGCTTTTAGACATGCTCCTTCACTTGCACAGCTTATGCGAGATGGATCACACAAGACTTTTGGGTAACGCTTCCTTTTACAGTACAGTACTTACAGTGTACTTACAGTGTACTTACCTAGAAAGTACTGGCTAATATAAGGTAAGTACATGGAACAGGGGTAGGTTTAAGGGTAGGTTCAGGGTTAGTAATAGTTATTACCCAGTAATTGTAGTTACTAAAATAAGTACATAGTATTTACATGGGTAACTGGACTATAAAAGGAAGCGTTACCGACTTTTGCATATAGCTTCTTACCATGTACATATTTTAATCAGGGTGCAGACAACAGCACATTACACTATTTACTGTAAGCAGTAACACGTTGTGTGACACGTTTCACATGTATTTCTTTGGTGCACTTTTTTTTTTACTGGATTTATGTTTATAAAAATATGGAACACATTGGGCCAGTTGTTCAAAGGTGATCTGATCGGATTTTGGTTATCGGATTGGATCAAATCTTGAAAATGGGTTGTTCAAAAGGGAAAGAAGGAATCTGAAATCAGATTGGATCAGGGAATCCAATCCTAGTTTTAATCTGGATCAAACCTTCAGTTTGTGTTGTTCAAAACTTGTCAGTGGGATTTGGATAACTTTGATCACAAAAAAACAGGATTATCCTGATCCAAACAGGGGTAGGATTTCAAGGTGGATTTCAGGAAGAAAATGTAGTAAAACTTTAAAATTGGTCAAATAATACATTTGTATCATTTAGTGTATACTTTTATTTATATTTTGCACTTGACTTGTGTAACCGTTGTAACAGTGATAAAGCAGACATAGGCTAACAATTAAGCTATTCAGTATAGTAAAGTAAAAAATATATATATATATATATCTTGTCCCCATTTGTGTTTTGTCTCAAAATAAGAAACACTAACAGTGACCCCATGTTGGCTCTTCTACCTGTTCTTTACATAGCTGGTAGCCCACATTGTGATATGTTGTCCCATTTAGAGCACTGGTAATCCAGATTTGGTGATCCAGTCAAATGTTGCTTTGAAAAACCGGCATAAAAGTAAGACAGATTGCCTGATCCTGGATAGGAAAAAATGGGATTTCCAAATCCGGATCATTTTGATCCAGATTAAATGTTTTGAACAACTGGCCCTTAGATATTGCATAGGCCTATGTTACTATAAAATTCAGAGCAATTAAAAGTCACAATTCACAAGTTTTATAGTTTGCCTTGGTATGAGTTACATAAATGCGTGTTAGAAATGCAATTACTTTTAGTCCTACGACATAAACAAAAATGCATTTTAGCACTTAAGTCAAGTAGTGACTTGTTAAACGTTAGGATGCATGACATGGCATGCACTGTAACTGTGCAGCAGTTATGGTCAATCACTAAATATCAATTATCAAATGGCATATGTGGTATAAAGAAATGGCAGGCATCCTCTTCTGAAGTTGCGGTTTTCCCGGGACACTCCCTGTTTCATGAGGTGTGTCCCTGCAGCTGTTATAAGCTAACTGACTTAAAATGAAGTGTCCTCGATGTATTAGCTACCAGCTCGTGGGATCCTAACAGGAATTACATTAGGCCTACAGAGAAGGAAAGCTGTGTCTCTGCCAAAATCCTGGTCACCCCGTTTTTCAAAAGTGTGACACACTAATCCCACACAGTAACCCAATTAAGCACACACATGTTCTTCAGAAATCACAGAGGTACATTTCACTCTTTAATTTAGCAGCAGAAATCAATTTGAAATAATTTTGAAATATGTACATTGATTTACACAAATGTTTTACACATTTAATCTAAGAAAAAAATCTAAGCGCTAAACAGTGTGCTAAAATGTAGGTCAGAACTGTCAAATGCAGCAGTGGCGCTGAGCGTTGCTCCCTCTATTGGCCGGCGTTGGTAATGACACAACTAGATTGGCTCCAGGCGCATAAGAGTGCGCGCGCCCTGCTCGTTCACATATTGGCGCACCACTGCTGCCAGATTTACTTCTGCGCCTTCAGAAGAGCGAGAGACGGATAGAAGACACCGGCACTAATGAGCTGAGGGACTATTGTGAGACTTTAGAGATTTGTGGTATTATTTTCACACTTTTTGCAAAGGCAGTCATCGCGTGTGTTGTGGATTCTACTTTTAAGATCATGAACTAAAGTGTTATGCGCTTAACAGTTCATTCACGGATTTTTTTTAACCGGCGGGATTTCTTCAAAGGTAATAAAAACTCTTTAAGGCATTTTTCCTCTTCAGTCTAAATCTGTAATAGAGTAGCGTACATTAAGAGTGCCTTTTGTTGGCCTTTTAATTAATTAAATAGTAATACAAATACCCATTACTGGTCAATGTATTATCCTGTAACGCGCAGGTTTGGACAAACTTGGAAACCGAGTGACCTGCCCACCTAGGCGACATTTTGGGCATCTTGTTCACGTTTGAACGTTCTAGTCGAGAATTTTATGCCCAAAAATGATTTGTAGGTGGGTTGTACACTAGGTTTTTGGACAATCATTATGTATTATAATTATTGTTTTTGTTTAGAATTTCAGCAATGTTTTGTAAAACAGGTATACCGGGGCTAGTTGTCACAGAGATAACTTGTCACACTGGATATATCTCAGTAAACAAGGTTTGTGTTTGGTTTTGAGTTTGGTTTTTATTAAAGCGCAGGGCAAGTTGTCACATTATGTTGGTATAAATGGATTATACTAATATTATAAAATGCCAAAACAACAGTTTGTTTAATAGTTACATTTTTTGTTTCATGAATTTTGTTTCATAATTGTACACTGTAAATATGCTGTGAGAAGAGGCAAAGTTTTAATGTTAACCTCATACACTGAGAAAACAAATCACTTAAGTAAAAATTGACAACTAGCTCCATTCTTCTCATTAATGTATTGTAATTACTTTTGTTTTAGGCATATTGGGAACACCACGACTCCCTCTCTGGTTCTGATATGGGACTTTAGGTTATATCTCTCGTACCTTCTTTCCTGGAGTGAATTCGGCTGATTTTTTTAAAAAAAATTGCGCTCTTCCAGAAATGGTGGGGCATTTACATTTACAAGCTATGGATGAGAGTTTGAAAGGAAAGAACCGGGAGGGACTGCTCGATAGTCCGGATTCAGGACTCCCTCCAAGCCCCAGTCCGCCCTTCTACTCTCTGTCGCCAGGGATCCTTGAGTCGCGCACCGGCAGCTGTTCTACCCCGACTGAGCTGCAGGGAGACAGCAGAAAGGAGAGCCGGGAAGGCAAACTGGTATGCGTTCATATAATGAAGCCTCAGAGCTTAAAGGGATAGTTCACCCAAAAATGAAAATTCTGTCATCATTTACTTACAACATTAAGTTGTTTTTAAACCTGTATGAATTTCATATGCTGAACGCAAAAGAATCATTTTTTGGGTGAACTATCCCTTTAAAGCAGACCCAACATCCATTGTTGTCAGTGGAACAATTTCCCTATCAACCAATCAGTGCACTGATTTTAGGGGTAGGGTATTTGTTGTCCAGGAAAAACAAGTTGTGCCCTACTTAGGTCAGGCAAATTGTGCAGTATTCAGACATGTGCATGAGGACTGTAGAGTGGAAGTTTCAAACAGACAGGTCAGATCTAAAAGGGGTACAATAATGAAATGGATAAACACATAAGGACTTTTCACTGTAGAAAAAAATACCCTGGGTCAATCTAAACCAGGCACCAGAGGGTGGACATCCCTTTGCCCCCCTCCATGCTGAGCCAAACTCCACCTGCAGTCAACCCCACCCCTGAACATATAATGTATGTCACTGTCCCCCATGAGAAATATTAATGCCCCTTCCCCAGGTCATGTGTCCTACCACCGGGCCTGCTCTAAACTCCAGGAAAGCAGAATCCTGGGTTATCTTGGTTCACGTTTCACACTGCTCATACTTAACCCCAGGGTTAACAATTAATCTTGGATATTCATAAGTTTTGCTCTGTGGCACTGATTGGACAAATGCAAAAAAAGCTATAAAATTGCGTATCCTTGTATTATATTTTGCCCTTTTTTTCAAACACTGAAACAACTGCTTATAACACACTGTTGATGCGTCCAAAAATGAATACTTCCCTACTAAATAGCATTTAAAAAAAACAGTATGCCAGCAGAGTAGTATGCCCAATACATAGTATTCGAAAACAGTTGGCTAAAAAGTCCCTGGATGACCTACTACTTCCAGCAAGATTTTGAAGTGCATTCGATGGACACTTTACTATCCCATGAGGCCACAGGAGAGGATTTATGAATGGAGGTGAAGCGACGCAGATAGGGGATTATCGACGCTGATATGTAGTACTTCCGCATTCAGTGATCTTTGCGCTCTGCCACTTCCGTTGAATCACCGATCACTCTGGCGAACTGATGACGAACTACACTAGGTTTATTTATACGGCATCCCTGGTAAATTAGTCTGATTCACTAAAGTGCGTTTACAAACAAACGTGCTACCTTGTTTTAATTTAAAGCTACGCTGTGTAACTCTTTTAGATTATTCTTTGCTAAAAACACTTAGTTATTTCAAAAATATGTGTGCTCATTAATGTATATTTACTTCGTTCAAGTAATAAAGTATTCTCGTGAGTGTATAATATGCCATTGAAAACACATACGGGTAAGGGGTTCTAATGTCGGTTCGCCATGTTGCCCCTCCATCTCTGAAAGTACATTAGCCAAAGAGGGACATACCCGTTAATTCAAAGCTTCACCTTTCGCGTTTACGTTCGAGTTTACACTCATGGACGAGGTCGAACTGGAAGCCATGTTAATCTTGGACTACATTGGCTATCCGTAGCAGTTAAAACGAAATGGGAATTGAGAGATACAGAAACTAATATTCGCTGGATGGTCATATACCTTTTCACTGCTAGATGGGGTAAAAATCACACAGTGTAGCTTTAAAGTTTGGACCTTCAGTCCCGGTGAACCGCTTTAATTCAGTCGAGAATCAATGATAACTTAAGTAGGGTTGGCGTTGTTAGTTAGATTTATCGAAGTGGAACAGAGCAGTGACATCTAGCCTTCATTTCAGCCATTGTTGAACTGCGTCGGAAGGGAACATGCACAAAGTTGACAAATCCCACCCATGAAACCTGGAAGCGTGAAAATCCCCTATTGACACTGGTATCACATTATCACATGATAACGACGACAATGGCGGATGTAGTTACGTCAAGATTCCATTCATACTACTCACACTCATATTATAGAACATACTTCGGGACGTTCAGTACTGAGATTTTGGAATGCACCGTGCGTTTCCGTGACCAAAGCATGTGAATATTTGGTGCGCGATCGGCTGTCTGTTGCTGAGCATCTAGTTTTAACATTCTAACACCACATCATTTCACTCTGCACAAGTTAGGAACAGCAAAAGCTGTCTTAACCCTGCTTCTAAAGTGTGAAATGGTTCATAACCCGTGGTTAAAGTGAGGTTTAGAATGACAATACCCCAGGGTTAAGAACAGTGTGAAAAGCCCTAATAATCGACCATGTTTCTGTTACAAGAACTTTTCATTTGTTTCCTACACACTTCTGTTATAATCGTGACTTCTGCACTTTATAAGTGAACTGACATTACAGTAATTTTTACCTTTATAGAGTTCATGTGTGCTTCTGTAGATTTGAGCAGTGTCATTCAAGGTTTTAGATCCAGTTACTGTCTTCCATCAGTTTTCTGCTTTAACGGATAAACTTGCACTTCAAATGCACTCATTTATCTAAATTGTGACGTTACAGAAGTAGTGGCAGATACTAAGTGAAACAGATTATCAAAAAAGAGAAAATGACGTCAGTTGTTGATTGGATGGCAGCAGATTAGAAATGCACTGATTGAGTTTGATTGTAAGAAAGCAACAGTGTTTAAGTGGACTAAACAATTGAAGAAGTCTGGCATACGTAACCAGAGAAGTCTAATTTTCAAGGTCTAGCCTAGTTATGAGATTTTAATAAAAAATTGCATGGTTAAAAAACAACAGATGCATGGCTGAATCATTCACAATAAGAAAATAGATAGGGTGAATTTCAATTCCATGCATATCTGTTGTGGCAGGACTGTCTGTGGTTACGGGAGTTGCCATTTTTTTATATTTGCCAGTCATTGTCACTATGGATACAGATTATATGTACAAATTGTAAAGGGGTTTAACTTCAGTTACTCATTCGTGCTGACAATATTCAAGCTGATTCTGTTTACAGGACAATATGAAAGTCACATGTGAGCAACCGGTGGTTAAATCGATTCAATCCAAAACAACATGTTAGAATAAAGAAGCATATATATGCAGTTTGCCATAAACACAGACAGATGCTGTTGACAATGTGGAGGCCAGGAACAAAATAATGAGGAAGTGAGAGAGAAGAATCCTGAAATAAAAAGGGGTTCAGGTGCTCATTCCTCCGGAGACACTCTAATGAAGAGAGGATGACAAGGAGAGAGAGAGTTTCTGTAAACAAGTTGACCTTGTGTTTTGTGAATGTGGTAACTGTAACCGATCTCTATCTGTCCCTGCTTCCTCATAGCAACCCTTTTACACAACATATGCATGTGCTAACAAACAAGCAATGCCGACACACACACACACACATATATCATACTGGTACAGTATTACTTCAACAGCGCATGTTCACGTTACAGTATACCGCTGCGCAAGTGCCTAGGCATAATCCCAGAGTCTTATTTCTGCCTCTGAAAGGTTAAACTAACAGTGTCCACATTTGACACGGCCATCCATTCAAATGTAAGTGCCCTTTCATACTCAACTAAGGCTACTTAACCCTAATGAAAACCTCCTAGTGTCAAAGTATTTCAGAGTAACCACACAACTAAAAGATTAAGATAGCGAAAAAACCCCTCTTCCAACATTTCATTGTGGATGCGTGCTTCTAGGGCAGGAAATGAAGCTTTCCCTGAGGAAACACAGCTCAGTTCATCACAAGCCAACTGTGTGTTGAAGCACTAACAAAACAACAACTTTTATTAAACAGAGACCCGCACACGAGAGGCCTGAACTGATGTGCCGCACGCCTGTTAATGCGATTGAGTTGCATTTGTCTGCATAAATGCTTTGCCTGAGCATGCCGCTAAGAGCAACTATCTAAAGGCACTTTGGAAAGTATAAATGATCACTCAGACACTCCTTGAGAAACGTGCTTGCACTTGTTGAATAATACAGTGTCTCGCTCAGTAAAATAGAAAGGAGCATGACTTTTTTTTTACACTTTGGAAAGCGTTCATGCCAGCGTCAACAAAACTCTGTGGAAGTTCTTTTGAATATGCCGTTTCCAAAATCCTATTACTTGAATGTCTACGGATGTGGTCAAGCCTGCAGGCAACATGCATTATATGAGGACCAAATGCTCTCGCAGAGTAGAAAAGAAAACGGAGGCATACAAAGCATTCATTGTTTGCCACACTTTGCATTTTCCATTCATGGCATTCATGTTTTGTGGCGGTGTCTATCCCAGCATGAATATACAGTCTGCTATATGCAGTACGCATGCTTGCATCTCATTTTGTGGCTGTGGGTCTATTTTAAGAGTTGTGTTTGTATGACGTAAAAAAAAATCTCTCTAATCTGTTTTAGTGTGGCAGGCCGAACAGCGGAGTGGTTGCAGTCAGTTACATAAGAAACTGATGACCTCTGTTTGCTGAAAGTGAAGGCTGCATTGGCACCTCTGACACAGTCTAATGCTTTATTAGAGCAGAGTACCGGATGTGTGATATTTGACATTTGGAGATTTTCTTTCATTGATTGATATCAATATTGGATATTTAATTGTGCATGCTAATTTCCTCTATTTTTACATTTAGATTACCCTTGCCATCCTCTAACACTTACTGAAAGTTACAAATTTATTAACAATACTAATAATTAGATAAAATAGTACATTATTTTAACATTAATGGTTATCTGGGTTACTAGCACAACTACTTGTACAACTACTATTAATACGATGAATACAGTTAATGATAGCCTGGATGCCAGCCCAAACCCCGCCCACGACATTTTTGGTCGGGAAAAGTTCGATCTGGACTCGAATCCATATGAGGAGTAATTATGATCAGGCAAAAGATTATCGGGCCAATTAAATTGCCAGGGGCGAGCTTTAAACGATGATAAGACAGATGAACTGCAGGGACGTAATCATCACGTTATAGAAGAGCGCTAACTGGTTTCCCTCAGAGATGACTGCAGCTGGAGAATTGAGATGTATAGATTCCTCTGTCGCGTCTGTTGTGAAATGAATCAACAGCGCATTCATTTTAATAGACGAACAGAGAACTGCAATCAAGGCATTTGTTCGATTGGAAAGATATTTTATACATGATTCGGCAAAAGTGTAACTTATCAGCTGGCTCTGATGGCCGCTAAGAAGATGGGGCGTAATGAAAAGCCTGTGGTCATTGTGGTTTCTCCTTTGGTCGCACTCATGGAGAAGTAAGTTGAAAAGAAGCAACACTCCGTTATTTAACTTCGAAAATAAGTAAGTTCTGTAGTTGACAACTGCGCTATGCAAAGTATTTGACTTACTGCGTTGCTCTGATTGGTTGTAGGTCTACCGACTATCCAATTGAGTGCAGAGTTTTTTTTTTTTCCTGGTTCGGTTAAGACACGCCTCATAATCAAAGCCCTATGGAGCAGTTTCAGACTCACATTCTGACTAGAATATGAGTATGACGAAGTCAGGCTAAGTTGACGTAGCACTTTCAGTCAGCACCACTAAAGTATAAATAAATCAATAATATACTTATACAGCACAATATACAGTCAGGAGCATTGTCCAGGCAGGGTCATTCACGTTATAGATCAGTGAAACAAACAGAGCCATGACACAGACTACCAAAACACTACTTAAGACTTAAAAACACATGACACCAAAAGATCAGTCAGCTCCAGTGTGAAGTGGCATCTGTTCATGCCAGGATTGAGTTACCAACAGGGATGTCACCCCTTAAACGACAGGAGAGAGGATGTTTACTTACACAAGTGAAGCTCTGAGTAGTTATTATGGTCCTGTTTATCCCTGCTGGTAGATCCTGGAACTGCAGCATCTGTGGAGGAAAAGCATATTTCTCTATTGAGCCACGTTGCCATTTTTTGCATGCAACCTGTCAATTACAATTGTTTTTTTACTATATTATAGTAGTTATTTTGCCAGGGTCTGTTTTTGGAGGGCTCTGTACAGCATCTGTACAGCAATTGACGTTACAGTTATAGTACCGTTTCTACATGTGTTCTATACAGTACGTCCTTGGATTATTGTCAGACCACCTGACACGATCAGTCTAAATAGCGATGCCACTAATGACAAACTCTCTTCAGCCTTCAAGCTTTGATTGAGAAGTGATCTGATACTGTACGGTTGATCCGCCACCAGACCTTTAACTGTTCTGTCCCTGTCGAGATCTGTCTCTCATGTGACTGTATGTGGGGTGGTGACATTGTGTAACACCACAGTGGACACCGTATCCGTCCTGGATTTAACACACGTTCTCTCTTGTACTCATATGGACACAGACACGCATGCTCTTTCACTGGCCTGCATCCACGAGACAACAGCGTGATGCCAGAAACCTCTCATAAACAGCCTGTTAGAAAAAGGATTGTTTTTTAATTTTAGTGCTCATTATGTGTTCACTTTATTGGCTTAAACTGACCAGACCACCCGCTGTCAAATTTAAAAATATATTTCAAA
>JAQIUQ010007613.1:0-88434 GCA_030378365.1 Hybognathus amarus
CTTCATATGGTAAAACATGTGGGCGTGCACAGTTGCGTTCTCAGTCACCAATGTGACAGTGGCACCAAGGGGGCATGGGCAGTGACTCGCGCTGCTTACAGCTATATTTATTATTGTTTTGTGTAGCTTTAATGTTTAATTTTATAATGTTTTGTTTTGTATAGTCTTTTCAGTGAAATAACAGAAGATTTTTTTAAACCAAATGTTTCTGTGATGATGTATCTTTCACCTTTGTTTCTTGGGTTGCAGGTCGGACCAGTCTCCAATCATAAAGCCCCAAGTCAGAGCACCAATCCGACCGCCACCAGGTGCGAAGGGTGCCCGGCCTAACAGCAGGTTATTGGCCATTACAGCCGGATCAGGGAGGCGGAGATTGGCAAAATGCCACATGCGATCACCCTGGTATGTGAAAAGAAGCACTCAGCTCTAGATATCATACTTCACATATCATAATGCACATTGTGTGGTCCCACAAAGCATACATGAGAAAAAAAACATGTAATGCTGTGCCAGAGCTCATGCCCTGCTTACTGAGTGCCATCATGGCAGATATGAAAACAGCTCCTTACCCACATAGATAATGCTCCGCTCACATAGATGAGGAACTTAGGACCCTTGAGGTAGATGAGGGCTGATCCTATGAGATAAATAGTCTCAAATGATTTATTTCTTGCATGTGCATTTATTGTAAATAATAGACTATTGTTTCATGCCAGACAGCAAAAACAAGCAGGGTCTGCAGACTTATTGTAAGCATGCATATTTTACAGCATACAGCATCCTTAGCCTTGCCTTAAAATTCAAAGAGATAGTTATGTCATTATGTCATGATTTACTCTCTGAAGACTCATGGCTTTGTTCCTGTCATGTAAACACTTGAACGTAGAGCTCATTAAGATTTGTAGCTGGTCATCCTGTTCCATGCAATTATGTTGAATGGGGACTGAGGACTTTAGTCTTAGGCTTATGTGAACTGTTAAACTAGAGTGCCCAAGTTGTTTTTTTTTTTTTTCTTTTTACCAGTTCTTTGAAGAAAAGCTGGACTTGGAATGACTTGTAAATGAATGCTACTTCTCTAAGGAACTGTCAAGAGCAGAAAAAGTTTCACAATAATTGCTTTTCTAAATTCATATGTGTTACACAAAACGAAAAAAAATAGGAGTGTGGCACATGAAATCAAGATGGATCCTGCTTAGATATGGTTTCATGGAAAAGCATGACCTTCAATGTGGCTTGGAATGACAAAGCATTTTTGGAAGCGTACGAGGACAAGGACTGAACTGTTTCTTGAAGCATTTTCTGTCAATCTGATTATTAGTCTCTATGAGAAATTCCACTCTTCAGCTAGGCTATATAGAATATCGCATATTATTGAAGTTTTTTTAAGAACAATTTCCGAGTATCAAATAAAATATGTTTGTTCCCTGTAAAGACAAATCAGTAAAGAAACATCATGTAGGTATGTTGCTGGCTTTGATCAGCAGGTGAATACTACTGTCGTGATCAGTGGTCGAACTGCCGAGCTACAGCACCACACTGGGCCCCCTGTTCTGAGAGATCATCCTGCATCAACAGCATGACTGAATTACCAATCAGGCCAATAGATGGTAAATGCACAAATGATTACCAGAATCGAATTTACAACTTTGGACTTACCTGAAAAACGTTTTTTATTACGCTGCGTCAATAATCAGCCAAGACCATTTATTCTGAAATGGACTTTTATAACTTTCCATTAGCATCAAAGAATCCTGACGAAAATGATTACACACCGATGATGCTGCTAAAACTTTACATCACAGGATGATAAACGAGCATCTTCTATACAAATAGAAAACCATAATATATAAATCGCTATTTGATATTATCATACTCACGATATTTGGTACCTATTCGCCAATAGATGTAACCTCGTGAGATCTATTGAGCTTCTCTTTTGAAAAACATCCCAACACTATATACCAGCATATGGGTGCAAATACATCAACAAATCTATTGACTTGAAAGCATTGATACTATCGAATGAGAACTGAATCTGAGCTGCATGATGACATCAGCTGTTGACATTACTCCAGAGCATATTTATAGAGTAATTGAACCCATTATACAATTGATGAACTTTACGCAGTTATTGAACTGAAATGAATCACTATGAAACACTAAAATAATTTCACCTGAATAATGACTGTACAAAACTATACTATCTATTGTGTAAAGCCCTGTAAAAATTTGAATTAGAAAATGAACATACTTTTCACACATTCTTAGTGATCTCCCTTTTTGACAGCAGAAGTTTGTGTAAAACCTAATAGTCATGCAATATAAATTAGGGCTGTCAAATCATTAATCGCGATTAATCACATCCAAAATGGTTTGTGTCTACATGATATATGTGGGTGCACTGTGTATACTTATTTTATGTATATAAAATACACACACATGCTTGTATATATTTAGAAATATTTCTTGTATATACTGTATATAGATGTATATATACAGTAATTTATATAATATAGAAATATAAATATTTTATATATAAATAATATTTTTTTCTTAAATATACATGCATTGTGTGTGTGTATTTATATACAGTATATACAAAATAATTATACACAGTGCACCCACATTTATTATGTAAACACAAACTTTAATTTTGGATGCGATTAATCGCGATTAATCGTTTGACAGCCCTAATATAAAATAAGCCAAAGAGTATCTTGAGCTTCAATGGTATTAAGAACATCTGACACGTCACATGATCAATGTCACAATTAGATTGACCAAAGAAATTGTACAAAATGAAATATTTCTTTTCTCATTTTGCATCATAACAGTTATAGTTTTAAAATGTTTTAGCTTTCTGTCCATGTTGATGGTCTTTTCCGCTTTAAATAAAATGTATATTCCCAGACTTCCTGCATGGCCTCAGACCTCCAGACCCAACTGTATACATAATATTTTAAATATTTAAGCCAAAAAAAAAAATAAGACTGGTAGAAAAAAAAACCCAAAGTAAAATCACCTGATATTTGACTCCTAGAGTCCTTCTTGCTATGAGCGCTTGCTGTGTCTCAAGGTTGTGCTATCCATGTGTCCCAGGTAAGGATGCTTCCATGCAGGCCTGAATTCCAGCAGTCGTACTGTGAGGGGCTTGATAACATCATAGTGCATGAGGGCACCATTGTATGAAACTGCCAGAAAAGCAGAACGAGTCACAGGCTGACAAAGGCAGCCAGCAAATTCCACAGCACGTGACAGCGAGGGGGGACAATGTCACCGTTCACCCCCCACATCACAAAAAAAGACCAAGCTGTCACTCAAATCTCATACACATGCACTCACACAGTAATAAAACATCAACATAGTGATGCCTTGACACGATTCAATTTTGTGATCAATTATTCAATCAGAATCAGTTTATTAGCAAAATGTTTCATGTCCACTGTTTAACAACAATGTTTAAAGATTATACAATTGACATCTGAACAATATGCCGCATCTTGAACCCTTCAGATAACATATAATGGACATTTACCGGCAATGAATGCTCTTTATCTCACCACTCACTCACTTCAGATAACAAAACAATAAAAAGTTTGAAACCCTATCAAGTACTTACTTTCTCAAAGGATTAATTGTTTTCACAAATAGTGCTGTGTTTATTTTGGTCAACTATTTTTCAGTGCTTGTGTATATATGTATACCACCACCCACTCTTAGCCCAAAAAAGAACCTAATTCTAGCATATTCTCAACATATTAATAACAGGTGGATTCATTACCAGATTCCACACTTCCCACACAAAAAAGGTTCCATGGAGATCTATTATAGAACCATATATGACAAAAAAGGGTTCCATACAAGGACAAACATCTTAAATTATTGCATCATACTTTCCATAATTAATGGGCTATTTAATTTTATTCCTGTAGTAAGCATGAGAGCTTGTGTCTTCATTACTTGAGTAAGCTTCAAGCTTCATTACTTGAGTAAAAGTACAGACACTCCTTGCTAAATTTTACTCAAGTACAAGTGAAAGTACTACAGTCAGCGTCTACTGGAGTAAAATCCTGAAGTACTTGTTTTTAAAGTACTTAAGTATCAAGAGTACAACATTTTCTAAATATTGCATTAAAACTACAGTGAGAAACGGCCTACATTTACTGTACTGCTAATGTACTCTGTTACTGTCAGGCTCTGCTTGGGTCACAATTTCTCTGTGTCTGTCCATGGACTTTTATTTTGATATTATTTTGTCTCATTTTGCCTGTGTTCAATTCCCACTGTGTTTAGTTTCTGTTTGTTTGGTTGTCATAGTTATTCTTATGTTTTCAATGTTTAATTGATCAACTCTCACCTGTTGTATATTATGTTAATCATCCTGTAATTAAGCCCTTTAGTTTCTTCTGTTATTGTCTTGTGTTAATGTTATGCATCTTTGTTTAGTTACTTGTACTTATTAAATTTCATTTCATCGAATGATCTTTGCTAGGCCTCGTTTTTCTGGATCATCTTGTCAAGCCAGCGCAATGCAGCATAAGGCATGGTGAGAGCTTAATTTAGTCAAATATAATTAAAATAATAATAAAAAATAATAATCTAAATCCATAAAATGATCTCATGATGGAAGAGGCTTTTATGAAGCACCTGACTGAACCTTTTCTTCTAAGAGCGTGCAGATGTTTTATAAGAAATAACTGCTGTTAATAAGTTTATAGGCTGCTATACTCCACACTTGTAATTTAGAAAAAATGGTCTTTTTCTTGCATGATTGTGTTTATGGGGTGCAATATAACATGTATCTGCAGTTTCTTTTTTTAAAAGTCTTATTTTTCATAAATTTCACCTTTATTGTCAGCCGCGCTCTCCCCTGTCCACTGACAGAGGTAGACTTCCTGAGTCTATGAAAACACTCCCTCAGAACCACGTAGCGGGCTCAGACTCTGGTTCGCTTCGGGCCGGTGTGTTGTGATTGGCTGAACTGTCGCTCACATTGTCCGGAAGATTAGATGCCGATGACCTTTACGGGCGAACGGCGGGCATGCCAAATGTGGATACCATAGACGGTGGATACACGTAAATAATGATGTTGAGACTGGCAGTATCAATGAGGCAGAATCAGGACTGAGAAAAGCCACAATGAATCGAGTCAAGCAGAACCTCACCACACACGGCTCTTAATAAAGGTTTCTGAATGATAATTTGCTTCATTTTTTACTTTATACACGGTTGTTTTACACGTTTGTTAAACACAAACAGCGTTGGCAAGTTTACATTTCTTGATCAAATTAAAATAAAGTCATAAAGCATATATATATGAAAAATACATTTACAGACATTAGTACTTATACAAATTCAGGTCCATAATGTTTGTACAGCGTTTGCCGTAACACAAAATAGCCTAACTAGTAGCCCATAAAGCCTACAAAGCCAGCGCTGGCATTTGAAAAAAAAAAACAACAACACAACGCTACGTCGGGAATTATACATGCAAATACATTTAAAATGATGAATTCTTAGCCTACTTGACAGGTATGTGGTCCAAGCCCTGTTAGTCCAAAACGAGTCGACTTTCGAGGCAATTATACTTCCTGATTTTTAAAAGCGATATCTCTGCTTACTCTAAACTTTCAGTGCTGTAACTTTGCAGATACTGTTCATGCACCAAATAGCAACATTACACACTATTTAAAATGATAAAAGTGAAATTGCAGTAAACCCGCCCTTTAATGTTGAATCTGAAAACAGATTTCTTTTCTTCTTTCTTTTTCATTTCAACTCTTTTGAGAGGTTTTTTTTTAGCTGGTGGTAATTTTTTTTTCCAGGAAGCAATCTGTTATCAAATGTTTTTGTAATTCAACTGGTTATAGATCACTTATTGATATACATTAAAGAATTCCTCAATGCTTTAAATGCAAGAAGATTGGAAGGGCTCTGACTGGCAACCTCAGGTGCTTCAATGCCGTCTGATGCCAAGTCTAGATGTTTCCAAGTTTTCATTAAATATAAATGGAAAGAAAGTACAGCACTGTCCAAATGGCTGATTCTGATTATTACAACAAATTATTTTTTAGGAGACATTCAATGAGGCAGTAGGTGTATTACAGTGTAATATAAATATTTATTAATTTGCAAGAAACATGAGAAAATATTCTCAAAATCATAGCAGAACATCTGTATTGGGGAAAAACTTGAATATAAAATTTTTTCTCTGTTTCTCTATACAAAATCTATGTATAAGTTGCATATGCCACTACCAAATATGGCACAGCATGGTGTAAGACTATGAAAACTGGTCTTTAGGTATTGTCCTACAGTCCTACAGAGACAGAAACACGCAGAGAGCCTTCCTTGCTGATCGAATACCACCATTGGATTGTGAATCAAATTTACAATAGTAGTATCATTATTTTTTTATATTTTGCAATAGTGAAATGTATGTGAAAATTACATGTATTTTATATTACTAAATACTGTGCAAATCACGCTCTTCAACGAGATCTCATTTTATCAGCAGCTGGTACACGTGGTTGTTTTATGTAAATTTGGAAGCAGAATACCAAAACTAGAACCACTAATGACATTGACAAATTGACAAATAATTTGAAGGGAAAGAAATGATGACAATATTCCAGCAGTTCCTGAAAAGGCAGTTATTTAAGCTCTGAAATGAATTTATATAAAATTATAGAACTTTAGAATCAAATCTCATCTGTAGATCTTTTGGTCTGATTTCAGCTGAATTCGTGCTTGAGTCACTTCATCCTGCAAATGAACCTTGTAAGATACCGAATTGAGTTCTTGAACCGAGTCACTGTGCTGTTTTTTGCAGCAGTGGTTTTTATAGCTGGCTCGAAAACAGCAGTGCCAGTACAGACAGACTTGCGATCCCAGCCAGGAAAAGATTATTACATAGATCCAATTCGGATATGGCTTTTTCTCCAGGGTCTGGGAAATTTCCTGATAAATGAGAACAATATTTTTTAATCAATTCCAATGCATATAACAGTTTTTAATGAGAATCAGCTTATATTAAGTGATTGATGAACTTGTAAATCATCACAATTTAGGGTCCCAGGCACTGAGAAGATTTCCTTGGTGACAACGGTGGAAAAGTAGAAGATGAAAATGGCTAACATGATGAGGGGACTAATGTATCTCCATGTGGCTTGCCAGAAGATATTAGGCTTGTGTCCAATCATAAATTTCAGGTCATCATTGAACCTGTCCATAAACAGAAGACACAATCATTTATTGCTGATTTCATTGAGTTTATCTGAACAATAAAGTCATAGGCTCATCGTCTAGTCACTGTGAAACATCTATGAATTGCTAATACATGATCAAACTGTTCTGCTGTAAATCAATGTGTCTTCTTTCACTTGTCTATGTCCTATTACTAGTTCACATAATGTGTTCGAAGAAGTGAAACCATTCAATAGCAAAAGTACTATGCTCTGACCTGATCTGTCTATCTGATAGTACCTAAACGACTCCAACATCTCAGAAAAAGCAATGATGAGGAGGGAATGAGCCAGCAAAGCTGGAACAGGGCCAGCCAGTAGAGTTCCCTGAGGCCTGGACAAATATAAGCCCAACCAAGCAGCAGACCAAGCACGTCAGCCCTGGTCGTCAACAATCAAAGGAGGAATTTCAGCTAATTTGGAACAATATCATCGCTTGGATGGAGGTGTGAAAAATCTGCAGTGCATTCTTTCTTAAATTGTCATTGATGGTTCCATGAAGAACCTTTAAAGGGTTAATTCCCCCCAAAACAAAAATTTTGTCATTAAATACTCATCCTCATGGTGTTCGAAACCCATAAGGCTTTCCGCTTAATCTTAGGAGAACAAATGAAGATCATTTTGATGAAATCTGAAAGTTTTTTGCCCCTCTGATTGACAGTATGCAACTTCTTTCAAATCCAGAAAGGTAATAATGACATCATTAAAGTAATCCGTGTGACTCCAGCAGTTTAGCCTCAGTTGTTTGAAGCGACATAAGTGATTTGTTTGCTAAGAAAAACAACATTATTTAGCACTTTGTTTGCGAAAAATATAATCTCCGACAGATAAAATTGAGGTTAAACACTTGCTTCATGAAGAAGTCAGGAGGGTTCGTCCCTCAGTGCCATCGTTTACTGTTAAAGGCCTATTCACACCGGGATGAATTTCCCACGTGACATTGCTGACGCCGACGTTTAACGTCTCCTGAATAAACAAAGGGTGCAAAGGTGAGTGTGCACACTGACACAAAGAAAGACGCCATACGTAAGAGTGCTCATTTTTAAAAAAAATGCCTGAGGCTCAATCTTTTGGTTTGGCGCGGGCCTCATCTGACCAATGAGATTGGCGCATTTGCTCACGTGTCTGGAGCTTCTGAAGTTACAGTAAAACACAACTTGAGGCGCTGAACACCAAATGGTCTTGCGCGACACACATACGTAACGGGTGCTTACGTAAAAGTTGGTGCTCGGAACACAAATTTTGAGTGTTCAGCAAACTGGTGTTGGAACACAATACAGAACGCGAACTGCCAACTTGAGAAATAGGACTATTTTTCAGCAGCATCTAATGTTAGGGACTAATCAGCATGTTCAATCGGCTCATCGTCAGTGAAAATTCGATTGGGTGTGAAGAACACAAAAAATAAACACAAATGCACTGAAAACACTGGCGAATAAACGCGCACCGACTTTCGCCGTGTGCGGCCCTTTATGATGTATTCTTTCGAGGGCTTGAAAGTTGCTCAGTGAGTGTAGTACTGAACCACTAAGGACAGAAAGCTATTTAACATTACGGAAACGGTTACTGAACACTTATTGAACAAAATCTTCTTTATAGTGTAAAACGGTTCTTTAGATGATCAAAATGTCCTCAAAATGTCAACACTAAAAAGGGTATTTTTAAAAACCGACCACTAAAAAGATTTTTTGGGAACCAAAAATGGGTCCTATGGAAGTGCTGAAGGAAAAAAAAACAACATTTTGGAAAATTTATTTTTAAGAGTGTTTTATAATCATAGAGTCTTCTGTCCTACCTGAAATTGCCTCTTTGAGGCCAGCTTTTAGGAAGACCTTCAGGTCCTGCAGAGGAACCAGAACACCCTCAATGTTGCCAAACATGGATGACAGGCCGAGGCAGAAGAGCATGACGAAGAACAGGACGAGACCAGAGAGGAGACAGTGGCATCTTAGTGATGGCCTCAGTGAACACAATGGAAGGCCAGACCTGTTCCTTCCACACCCTGTGAAGTGTGAAACTACTGGTTTATTTCAAGCCCACAATTACTGTATTACATGAATAATTAAATTCCATTCCATGTGACCAATCAGAGCAGAGCATTCTCTTGGAAAGGAAGGGTTTAAAGAGAATTCTTTATCAAACCTATTTTAGACACTGTTAGAAAAGAGTGATGCTGCAAAATATTGCAAGTAAAACCTTTAAAACAGCATAAACGGCCAACTTTAAATGATATGCCAAAACTAAAAGTAAAGGAATGTTATGAGAATTTAGTTCTCATAAAATGTAATGTATGTATTGATGCTCATGTTGGATAGAAAGGATAGACCCTCACATAAAGATCCTGGTGATTGTATTTCAGTAATTCATTCTAATATCAATGTTAAAGTCGCAGAAGATTTTTATTCCGTATTGTGATAAGAAAAATATAATATAAGAAATATAATAATATAAAAAATAATGATATATATCTAATATAAGAAAGATATATAAGGGCTGTCTATCAGTTGTTCTTGACTGGATGGAGGCAGATATGAATGCAAGCTTGCAGTCGATATTTTTAAATATTGTTAATAAATTAACAAAAAATATTTTTATGTTAATAATAATGCTTTTAAGATATAATGGTAAATTAGTAAATTTTATACAAAATATTAAAATTACACATTTTATGCACATTTCATTTATTAGAGGTATATTTGTATCTCTATTAGTGATATTTGTACTTGAAAGTCCTTATATTGTAATTCTCAAATTCATTTTATTCAAGGCGCCATATATGACACTTTTGCAAAAGCGTAACTGGGCTGGTATATTTTGGATGGGCATCACCCATCCCTACACCTGTAGACCTCACTGAGGAAGCTGTTTAGATCACAGGTCTTCAGGCAAAGGTTGCCCAATGATGTCAGAGTTTGTAGTATTGAGGCTCTGGAGAACCTCTTGATAGTTGCTCTCATTGATGTTTCCTTCTGGCAGTTGAAATGTCGTTCAGAAGAGTCAAGATGTTTCTGCATTACAGGGGCAAGATGATTGATATATATTCTTAAGGTTTACAATTTTAACAAAAGATAATACATTAGGTGATGTAACAACACTTTGGTGTTGGTTGATTAACTAATTATTTGTGTTAAAAATAAAGATATTACTACATGTATAAATAACATAAAACTAAGCTTAAGCCAAACAAGCTTAAACTAAGCAAAGAAAGGCTTGTGCAGTCGCAGCTCTCAACTAGTGGAAATGAAGTATTTCCGGGTCTTTAATGCTGTAAAAGTGGTTTTCATATTTAGTTTAAATTAGGGTCATTACTACAGTTTGGTGGATTTTATGTACCCATAAAACAATACTGCACATTTTAATTTGCATATAATTTATAAAAAGGAAAGCAACTCCTGAACGATTCAACCTCTAATGGTTCTCTATTTCTCACTAATATAGTCGAAATAAAGGAGTGAAATGAAAACGAATTGAGTAAATTCAGACACTGAGTGCTCTGAAAGGGACGCCGCTTTTGCATAGTTTGTGCTTGCTGTAATCATTTGAAACTTAACTGACAGCTCCAGTAAGTAATGAAAAATACATCTTGAACTACTGTCATGGAAACTCAGCATGTTGAACCGAAATTAAACAATTAAACAATTGGTACTATTGGAGAGATTGAATGAGTGCACTCGATAACGGCCACTATGGTTTGGACACCACTACAAATGGCTGTCCCCTGCAGATGAGTGCCCTATTTAGAAAGTATACATTTCAGACACACCCCAACAAATTAAGTGTGCATCTCGAATCAGCTCCTTAGTTCACAGAGCTTGTGAATAAGTATCGTTCACACGAGTCGAGAGCTGTGGGATCCCTGGCTCACTTCACATTGGGACAGTACAACGTCACGACTGTATTACTCGTAAGCATTGATGCTCCTTGGTTTTTGCAGTGAATTCTGGGATTTTTTCAGAGAGCAAACGTCTTGGAAAGATTTTGCAATTGAGACAGCCCTTACAAAGGCTGACTCCTGATCAGTGCCCTGACTACTGAACTATGTGAGCTGATTGAGCTACTGATGAGCTGATGGAAATTGACCCAAGTTTTCTAGAAATGTAGACATTTTTGGCCATTCATTTACAGTGGTACCGGCATTTTGGGGGCATGAAAACCAACAATAACGAACATTTTTGCGTGTTTAGTCTATAGGCATGTGCGAGTACTTTCTTCCTGAAATTGTGCCGCTTAATAGTCCACTTGTAGTAATAAACCAACCTCATTGTCCTTCTGGACAAAACTGCTCTATGCTTTGGTCATCTTGATTGTTTGTATTCACCATTCTAGAGAAGAATGCATGTGCAGACTTGTAGTGTTTATTTACAAAGTGATATCGCCAACTACTGACCTGGCATGCATAATGCAGCGGTTTTATTTATTTTCGTGAATCCGTGTGAACGTGGATCTTTTCAAACACCCTTTCCATTTTTAGTACATTGTTGGCATCTAAACGTATCCTAAGTCATGAACTACTGTCTTTTCCTAATTTAGAAGACTTATAGCATATAGAAATAACGGTAACACTTTACAATAGGTGTGCACTAATAAGCATTAATTCATGCTTAACTAATGCACAGATAATACTGAATTAATGTGTAACTAATGATTATTTAAGCTATTTATTAATGATTACCACATTAGGAACTAATTAAGAGTCTGTAAGGTTAATGTATTAGTTCATACATGAATTGTTATTAATTAAATATGTAATTGTGGATTAATTCCATAATAACTATTTTTTAACTAATAGTGTTAATTAATATGTTAATTACAAGAATAAGCCAGAACCTTGTATTTCAACTTTCAGATAATATGACAGGTACACTAATATGTATTAATACATCATTAATTACTTAATTGTTAGTGCAAATTCATGTGCAAATTACTACAATTACTAAATGACTAGTTAATAATGATGTGCCCCAACAAGTAAAGTCATAACATAATGATACCTTTGCAAATCATTAGCTAATGATTAATTAAAGCAGACAACTGGAAGTTGAAGTGCATAGCTTTGACTAATTGTGGTAATTAACACATTAATTTACACTATTAGTTAATAAAATATGTTCTTAAGGAATTAATACACAATGACACATTGAATTAATATCAATTCATGTATTACTTAATCTATTAATCATATAGACTCTCATTAGTTGCTAATGCATTAATCATTAATTAATGGTTTAGTTCTTCATGAGTTATACATTAAGTCATGATTATCTGTGCATTAGTTAAGGATGAATTAATGCATATTAGTGCACCCGTATTGTAAAGTGTTACCGAAATAACATGTCCACCCTGTTGTGGCAGTTTATACTGGATATGAAAATGTTTCTTTATTTATATAAAATAAAATAATAATGTCTTCCAAATGTCAATCTTCTGCTAGGAGGTTTTAGGCTTCATTAACATATAACACCCACCCTGTTATACATATTGCATTGTAAAAATCGTAATGTAACAGAATGGACAAATTTCCTATACCACATGTGAAATATTTGGTCAGAATGATTACGATCATTTAGATTATTGACCTTGAGTCTTAAACCTGATCATCAGTGTATTTTCAGATAAACAGACATTGTCTCTAGATAAGATAACTGAATTTTAAAAATAGTTTTCAACAAACCTGCTCAGTCCAACACCCATAAAACTGTATGAATGTTTCTTTAGTTATTCATATTCATATGTTAGTTTATTGCATTAACTATAATAACATTGTAAAAACCATGGTATTATAGTTATAAAAACAGATACCAAAATGATATTTGGATAAGATTCATGGTCACAACAAATGAGTCACTCAAATGAGTGTCTTTTACAACATCTGTGGATTTTTCATCTAATTTTCATCTACCAAACAGAAAGTCAGATGATAATGCTATGACAATAATAAGCACTTACCCATTTATACAGTCATCAAATCGCTCTGTAGCTCTAAAACCAATGATGGTGTAGATGACAGTGGCTGCGATAGATCGAGGTAAAGGCATTAATGATGGAGATGATAACCGCATCTTGCTCACAGTTATTGCTGATGGAAAGATAGATAATAACGATTAGATTGTTAATCATTTGGAGTGTTTGCACAGAAAGTTGGGTGTAAGCCTGGAAAGTACTGTGTAATTAAGAGGAATTTACAGTGTAACTTTCTGTAATTATAGTGTACCTATAAAGTACTTACATGTAAGTACTGTATAAGGGGACAATATGTTAAGTTTATGGAATAAAGGAGTAACAACCAGGAGAATTAAGCTCTAAGTATTATAGAACTAAGGGGTACTTATTCTACTATAAAGATACAACAATCTTACATTTGGGAGCAATTTAGCAAGAACTTTCACTACATACCTTTTTGTAGCAATTGTGTGTCAATACATACTGCATATGTTTTATAAAAATGACAGAGTACATCTATGCATTTCAAAAAAAAAAAAATAGCAAAAGTTTGATGTTTAAGTTTTGGGCTAACATGTTTCAAGGCAAGAAAAGCTAAGATTATTGCAAAAAAAAAAAAAACATTAAATATATGGGAAATATATCTGGTTTCATGTGGTTACAGGGTAAGTGGTGCTTGTATGATAAATAAAGGTTTCTGAGTCAGTGATATAACATTGTGTGTATGCATTTTTATTGTACTTACTCTGTAACTACATGGAACAAGAGGTAACAAGCACCACTACATGAAACAAGAGTACATTTACCCAGTATTTAAGCAGAAGTTGCAGTAGTTTTCATTTTCAGTGCACTTTTGTTAAAAAGATTACTTTATAATTGCATATTTTTAAAAAGCCTATATAGTACTGTATGTACTGGTTAAACATTATTTCAAACAGGTATGTTCTTGCTAAATTGCTCCCAAATGTAAGATTGCTATATCATAATAGTAGAATAAGTACCCCTTAGTTCTATAATACTTACAGTATAATTTTTTTTAATTCTCCTGGTTGTTACCCCTTTATTTCATTACTTAAAATATTGTTCCCTTATACTTATATTGTAAGTACGTTATAGGTACACTATAATTACCGAAGCTTACAGCTGTAAAATCGCTTTAATTATGCAGTTATTAAGAAAAGGTTCTATATAGAACCTTAAAAGGTTCTAAAACGCTACATATTTGGAACCCTAAAATGCAATGCATGTGAATGATCACAAAATTCAAGATATGGGGGTTAAAAAAGTAATTAATCAATATCACACGAAGAGTGACATTTCAGTTTGTATTCTCCAAAAATCTGCATGATTAAAATTATTGCAACAGTTTAATAAACAATAATTTAATTACAACTACAAAATATTGCAGAATAATGTAATATAAACTTTTGTGCCAAAAGTGTTCTTTCTTGTCATTATTGAACCTTTTTTAGCATAAAATGTCCTTTGGAGTTGAGTAAAGACTCTATGCTACATATATAGACCCTTTTTCTAAGAGTGTATCATACAACAATAAAAAATATATTTAGCCTCAACACAGAAAAACACTAAAACGATGAACTTACTGCACAGAGTTATAGCTGAGAAGGAGATGAGACCTCCAAAAGCTAGAGAAAATGAATAAAACACTTGTGCGCCTGCATCCAACCATGTGGTGGGGTTTGCTAACTCATTTATCTGCACACAAGCACACAGGTTTGTTAGTACTGAATGTGGTTAAACTTTTTATTTGTTATAAAAATTCATCTCTTTTGAATGTGTTTGCACTCACGTCTGGAGTGAAGAGGAACTTAATGCCGTCGATGGATCCTTTCAGAGTCAGTCCTCTGATCAGGAAGATCGTAAGGACTAAGTACAGGTAGCGTAGACGTCACATAAACAGCCTTGGAGGAGAGGAAATGAAATCTGATGATAAATACTTAGGGAACTTTGAGTTCAAACTTTACGTTGCTCTTGATTTAGAGATAAACACTTTGAACATTCTGGAAATATAAGCCTTTTTATTGCAACAGTTGAAACAAAACCATCTGCTTAATTATTCACAAGAGCTGTAAAGCTGTAAAACTGTTCTGTTTTGACATTTTTTTACAAGCATGTGTCCTTAAGATACATTAGTGATCTTTATTTCAACATTCGTTTATAGCATTCTTGTTAAATAAAAAGGAATAACCTTTGACAACTGTATTTGATTACTATTTCACGGTAGACCTGTCTTACATAAGCACAAAGGATTATTGATTTGCACAGGTGTGCACACAAACTTTTTTCTGTCAAATGCCTTAGACGTAAAAGATTTACTTGAAGCACCCCTTAGAGTTAATGGTTCAATAATTTGACATCATTTTTAGTAAGTGTTTTATTTTAATTGTATTATATTATATTTTAACTCTAATTATAGCACTGAAGGTAAACTATATTACTGCTGTTAATTACAATATATATTTATTTATTTGGTAATTATAGGCCTGATATTTTTTTATTTTTTTCAAGTTTATGTTCAGTTTAATCAGTTTTTTTTCGTTGTGTTTTTCTCTGTGTTTCATTACAGTTTAATTTTTGATTGAACCTTTTTAGTTACTCATTTGAGTTACTGTTTCTAGTTTAGTGAATATGTAGTGAATGTTTCTAGTTTGTTCATCCCATATACAGACTTACATTTAATTGGTTCCCTGTTGGTTATTGTCTTTGGTTTGGTTATTCCCCTATGAATCTCCTTGTTCATTAAAAACTCTTTGTATTTATTACATGAGTCATGTTGGAAAGCAAAACTATAGAACTGGACAATATTTACAGTAGTTACAATTCTAATATTGTCTTAAATTCTTCACATTCAAACCATTTATTTTGGCGGTAAACTGGTGTGAATGTGTAAAAAGTGAATGTATGAAAAACAGTTATTATATTCATTATTCAAGTTCATTATTTAGTGACTGTTGTTCATTATGTGGCTGGAGTAAGATCCAGGTATGAGAGGAGCTCAGTCTTTGAGCTTTTATTTTGTCAGAACTTTTGTGGGAATGGGTCGATAAGAGTGAACCTAGAACACATTTAGGCTATACCACGATGGTGTAAAAAAGAAAAGTTTTTCCTTTGTGTTTTTTTTGTACAATTTTGATTTAACTCACAAACCCTCTGCAGTTTTTTCACAAACACCCAAATTTGGGAAACTCTGGATTAGCAGAGTAACAAAAACTATGGATGTGCCATCATTCTGCAGAAATTAAGTGGAAACTTAGATTGTAAAATACAGTGCTGATATTTGAGCAGCTCTACCTTTCCAGTGGTTTCGAATCCCACGGATACAGCAGACATACAGCACTGCCCAGGCTGAGATCAGACAGAGGACCATCCACCATTGCAGAGCCCCTGTATCATCTATGGCAGGTGATGTGTTAAGAGTCTCACGATACCAGAAATAATCCACAGGTGAGCTCTTCTCACACTCGGAAATTAGTCCTGCCAACAAAGAACAGACATTAAACCTTGAACTAAATATCCATTCTAGCACTTTTTAGTACCGGATGTTCTCATTACCTGTCCTATTGGGCGTTTACAGGACATTGGCTCCAAGGCAGAGGGTCCTGGAAGGAGTTGAAGAAGTACCACATGACCCAGGCTATGATGGTGTTATAGTACAGACTGACCAGAAAGGACACACTCATAGACGCAATACCTGTGAAACAGAACAGTAGCTTATACAGGAAGTAACATGCAGAAATGTATAGTTTTTGAGTAATTGCAATTATTTTCTACTCTGGCTACTTTGTATTTTGACTGAATGGTAAGGATATAAGCAACCTTTACTCTGCTAAATTGACTAAATTTTTTTTACATTTCTGTACATACAATTTTATAGTTTGCACTGTATAAATGCAGTCCATAAAGATAGATATCTCTATCCAGTCTGAAAGTGTTTTCCGGGTTGGTTTTCCTAAAGTCTGTTCCGGCGCAATATATTTTATAACGTCTTACAATGGTTGCCTAATGCTGGTACATTGGCACCGGTTGAATTTTCTTTTATTGAAACAAAACACACAAACACACACGCACAGTGTGAAACACTCACTTTGCACCATTATGAATGTGAAACAATGGCAAGCACACACGCAACTTATACGGAAGACTGTGTTCTCGTATACACTGTAAAATGAATATGCTTTATCTAATCAAAAAAATTGTGGCAACTGATTACAAGCAATATTATTAATTAAATGTAACAAATTCGAATTGAGTAATAATTAATCAAATTAATTTCTTAAAAGTTAACCATTTAAAATGAGTAAAATTGAGTAAAAACAACAACAACCAAAAAAACATAAATGTAAGTCACCATTATGGTGATCGGTGTTTGTTTTAAAATTACGGTTTTCTCCTTCAGTGATTCTGCTTGTTAACATCAGGTGTCTTCAATGTTGGCAATATAAAATAAATAGGTCTAATCTTTGACGTCTGTGTTAACGTTAACGTTTTTGGTGTAAGTTTTACTCATTTTAAATGGTTAACTTTTAAGGAATAATTTGATTAAATTTAACAAATTAGAATTGAGTAATAATTAATTAATAATATTGCTTGTAATCTGTTGCCTAATTCTATTAATTAGATAAAGCATATTAATTTTTACAGTGTACTGTCGAAATGTTTCAACTTTAATCTTCGAAATATTTGACTTTAATCTTGAAATGCTAGATTTTTATCTTTAATACGTTGCGGTTTAGGGCTTCTGTAGTCTATTTATATTACCGGTATATTTAATATACTCACCAACTCCAAGCATGTAGGGGTTAATAGTTCTCCACACCCCCACACTGCCTTTCCTTAGCCGCTGACCGATGGCAAACTCCAGATGCAGAAGAGGGATTCCCTCAAAAACCAGCAGGATTAAGAAGGGAATCATAAAGGCACCTGAAAGAAAAGGTCTTTTATTTTCATTCTTCGTGTCATTGAGTGGTTTTGTGTTTTCTGCAACCACTGTGTCTTTTCCTTAATTTAATAGGAAATATTAAATATTAAAATACTTAATAGTGAAACGAATTCAAGATACAATTTAGGGCGGGACTGAGCCTCGGATGCCAGGCCGAACCCCGCCCACAAAATTTTTTGGTTGGAAAGTTCGGTCTGGACTCGAATCCATTGAGGAGTAATTATGATCAGGCAAGAAATGAACGGGCCAATCGAATTACCAGGCGGGCTCTAAACGATGATGGACAGGTGTAGCCTGACTTCACCATACTCATTTTCTAATAAGAAATGAGTCCGATACCCGCTCCGTTGGGCTTTGATTAAGAGGCGGGTCTTAACCGAACCAGGAAAAAAAAACCTCTGCACTCAACTGGATAGTCGGTAGACCTACAACCAATCAGAGCAATGCAGTAAGTCAACTCCTTTGCATAGCGCAGTTTTCAAACTACAGAACTTACTTATTTTAGAAGTTAAATAACGAGTGTTGCTTCTTTTACTTACTTCTCCATGAGTGCGACCAAAGGAGAAACCACAACGACCACAGGCTTTTCATTACGTCCATCTTCTTCAGCGACCATTAGAGCCAGCCAGTAAGTTACACTTTTCCTGATTCATGTTGGAAGGACGGCAAACATATCTTTCCGAATCGACAAATGCCTTGATTCCAGTTCTCTGTTTGTCTATTAAAATTAATGCGCTGTCGATTTATTTTACAACAGACGCGACAGCAGAATCTATACATCTCAATTCTCCAGCTGCAGTCATCTCTGAGGGAAATCAGTAAGCGCTCTTTGATAACGTGATGATTACGTCCTTGCAGATCACCTGTCCATCATCGTTTAAAGCCCGCCCTGGCAATTTGATTGGCCCATTCATTTCTTGCCTGAGCATCATTACTCCTCAATGGATTCGAGTCCAGACCGAACTTTCCGAACCAAAAATTTTTGTGGGCGGAGTTCGGGCTGGCATCCAGGCTAGGACAGGTGATCTGCAAGGAAGGGCGGGACTTTTTCAGCATTTGATTAGATCGTTGGCGTTGGATGGTTGTGGTTTGCTATTGCTATTGCTGTGATGTGATGTGAGTGACAGGTTGTCCCGCACTTGTGCTAGTAAACGTCATCAGAGAAGAAATGTTATTGAAAAAGGGAGGGGAAGTTAATTTGATTATAGATTTTAAAGGGTGCATGAATAAAATACATATATATACATATGTGTGTGCATGAATAAATCATTTATAATACAAATTGCAATATTCCAAAAAAAATGAAATTTTGATTTCATGGTGACTATAATGTCCAAACTAATTTTAGCTAAGTTTGCCTTGTAAATTTTATAAAATCGTAGGCTGTGTGAGAATATATTACTCATTCTGTTGTACATTTCCATTAAGGCTTTTTTGATACTTGAAAAGAAGCAAAGTCATTTCCAGAACGGTCAGCCATTTTCACTGTAGTTGAGTTAATGGCTTGTCTGCAGTTACGCTGTGACCCTTACAGGTTTTCTCACTTGAAGTGATCTTACCATGCTGTCTAGTTAACCTTGAGCTGAGGTCTGTTAAAAAATTACATACATTTATTGCACTTGCAGGAAAACTGTGAAAACTAATATGACACTTTAAGAGCCTAAGTTTTGATAGCATCTCATAAAAGAAAACCCATTAGGCCTACACAAATTTATACCAGAGTAATCATAGTTCATAGCCATCTCAAAGAACATAGCTACATATTAACTAAAATGAATGTACTACTGTAAAGTCATTAATGCAGGATCCCTTACAAACAGCATAAAAAGCATTCAGAATCTTAATTATGGTGCAATAACAACTATGATATTTAAGAAGCTCTGTAATCATTGAAACGTTTATTAATGTTTGTATATAGGGTGAATTATGGTAAATTGCACTGTGCTGTAAACTACAAAACAGTATTTTTACTGTATTTTGTAATTTGAGCTGCTTCTGCTGTAATTATACGGTATTGTTCTGTAATATCATAGCTAATATCGATACATTACTGCTAAATTTTCAATTTATAATATGTATGATTACTGTATATAAATCCACAGGTTACTGTATAATGTTATAATGGAACTTCAGAATCCAAAACAAAAAACAATCCAAACAATGTACTTGTCAAAAATATGTTTTATTCATCAATTGAATTATTAAATAACATTATATTTAAAAATCATTGCTTGTTCAGTTTACTGGTATAACCAGCTTTTAAAGAGATAGTTCATCCAAACATTTAAATTGTCATTATTTCCTCAAGTTGTTCAAAACCTATATGAATTTCTTTATTCTGTTGAACAAAAAAGATAAAGTATTGAAGAATGTCAGTAATTAAACAGTTGACAGTAGCAATTGACTTCATAGTAGGAATAAAAATACATGGAAGTCGTTGGCTGACCGTCAACTGTCTAAGTTACAGACATTCTTTAAAATATCATCTTTTGTGTTCAGCAGAATAAAGAAACTCATACAGGTTTGGAACAACATGAGGGTGAGTAAGTGAATCTATTTAAAGGGATAGTTCACCAGAAAAAGGAAAATGAGCCCATGATTTACTCACCTAGGTAGTCATCCTGAGGTGTATATGACATTATTCTTTAAGATGAACACAATCAAAGTTGTTTTGAAAAATGTCCTGGCTCTTCCAAGCTTTATAATGACATTGAATGGTTGTTTCTGATTTGAAAGTCCCATAAAAGTGCATCCTTCCATCATAAAAGTGGATAACATTTAGACATTTTTCATCATAAGGTCCTAACACGTCAAATGCAGCATTTTTTTTATCTCGCAGACCATCATAAAACACATTTAATTCAAAATAAACAAATTAAAACTCACAAAAAAAAAAACATCTCGATTTGTCTTTCCAACGTTCTAACAATCAACAAGTCTGGTTTAGTCGAAATAAACCGTAAGGTAACTTTAATTCAGTACGTTAGATTTGAAAATCTTGGAAACGTTAAGCAGAAGGGTAATGAGCAGATCTAACTTACAGTGTTTTTGAAACGTTCGCTGGCTAAACTTCCACTGTCATTTCACACTGAAAAGCTATGGACACTACAGTGCAAAATTATAAAACCTAATTATAAAAGTAAAAATTAAAGGTACAATATGTAGGATTTTTTTGCCACCAGGGGTCGCTAACCTCTTACATTAACAAAGGCGTATATCGATGACGCAAAGCATTAAGCGGAATTATGGATCTTGTCGATGAGCTGATGGATCAAGCTGATGGATTTGTTATGGATGAGTGGATGCATGATGTTTTTAACATGACTGTGTTATGAAGCTGGGCGCGATTGCTAATAAGAGACATATACCAGCTCCACACGCAAAGCGAGTCCCATAGATATATAAGGAATAAGGACATTTCATTCTACAGAACTGCCTGCAAGTCCTGAATTAAAACTCAAACAGGTCAGCTTATTAGACAAATTAAACTTGAGGTAACGCAACGCTGTTTCAATTGCTCTAACATTTTCAATATCACACTAAACGGCATTTGAGTGTGTTGAATGTTGTTAGTTAGGTTGTTTGTTGACTGTATGAGACTAGCAGTAAGCTAGATCAACATTAGAATAACATACAGATCATCTTTCATCATGTTGAACTAAATAACATTGATTAGTTTTATGTAAATTCGCTCACCTGTCTAATAAAGAACATGCAATACTCTGTCAAGTCGAAGTTAGTCGCGGACGTGGAGCTTCTCGGCATCTCGAAAGATGCTGATCTTCATTCTAGCCCTCTTTTTGTCTCAAAGTCTGCTTGCCATGGTCCATAATGTTTGAACAAAACAACAACAGCGTGAGCTTCCTGCTAAGCATAATCCAGTTGCCCACGTCTGTCGCCATGGTTACTATGGCAGTACGAGCGGAAACCGAGGTAACGCGGTTATGACATCATTGACTGGCGACCCCCTCACCCCTGCTGACACGTTCCATTTCCTTGGTTAAAATCACAATTTCTCAAGATTTACAAATAGTTGGAAACATTGGGGATATTGTAAGTAATCAACTAAACAAAATGTATAACATTGACCTAGTGGTTTTTGGCTATTTTACTATGAAAAGCCTACATATTGTACCTTTAACTTTCCAAACTTCCAGATATAAACCGAGTGAGACGTTCATATCCAATGAGTGAACTGCCGCCTGGCAGTTGTGCACTGACGTTAGTCAGGCGGCGCACACACGCTCTTTGTAAGAGTAATATAAAATGGCTTTTATTTGCATAGAAGCCATTTGAAAAGTTTGGACAAAAGAAAAGCTAAATAACAAAAGCATAAATGGTTTGCAGGACATTTTTAATGTGACATGTATATTACAAAAATAACCAAATTGAAATTGCTAGTTTTAACTGGGTATAAAAAGGTATGCCCTTTTTATATGTATTTTAACTGATGGTTTTACAGTTGTGGTAATATGGTTTCATTTGAAAAATGCAAATAGATGTTAAACAAAGTCCAAGTTGATTTCAAATTCCTTCTACTGTACCTCCTCAAAAAGATTTACTATAACAATATTTTTTATAATTTTGAATGTGCTACTACTATTTGGATATATACTTAAATTTGTTATTCTATTCTTTTGAGATGGCAATAAATCATTTTTTTAGATTTTCAAAGGGGGATATAAAAATCATTCTGCTTTAGAACAGACAATTAAAAAACGTAAAAACAAATGGTTGTTTCTTCTACTAGTAATGCAAAACATACTTTTCTTTCTCTTACTAATTGCATCATAGGATATTTTCTTTTCATTGATTTTCCTAACTTAACCAATTAAGCTTAATTTAACCAATTATCCCACAATGGTGAATGGGTGTGAGAGCTGGACACAAGGCAGGGAAATTGTTCAATCGAAATGTGGCGCTGGTGGAACTGTAACAAATACCATGCAGCTGGAAAACAACATAGAAGTACTGGATCGCATAAAACCAAAGATCTCACAAGAAGATAGCCTTGTAGCCAGGTTATGCTTGCTAATTCCCAGTAATGTTGGAAATGGTCATTGGAATCAGAAGAAGGGGACGGAACTCACTGGTTCAACGCCATCAAAGATGTGAACATTAAGCATGGAGATAGCACGAAGAATGATAGCCCGTAAGGTCACTGAGAATGGGAAATGGTTAGAGCACCCCACATAAATGCAAGTAAGCACTCACCTCCTCCATGACTCTGACACAAGTAGGGAAAGCGCCAGACGTTGCCCAAACCCACACAGAAGCCCACGCAGGTCAGCATATATTGGGTTTTGTTGTCCCACTTGGGTCTGTCTCCAGCCTCCTCCACCTCCAGCCGTTCCAGCTCATCATGGCTCAAGATCCGGTTTTCCAGGCCTGGGTTCAGGCAGCTTCAGCTTCATGATCTCTACTCTTGGCTCTCTGCAGGTTAGCAGTCAGTATCTGTGGCTGAATCTGTGATGGTGTGGACTGCATGGAGCTGTGCAAGAGATAAGGCGTTTCTGAGTGGATGGATGTACTATATGTAGTGAACTTTGGCATCATCCCATAAGCCCAGTGATTCACGGTGCCTTGAAAATGGGGAAAATGTCCTGTCAGCTGAATACTGACAGACTCTGCACATGGCAATAATTAATGTCTTATCAAAGATTGGGAATCCAATGACCTCCACATCCACTCATGCACATGTCACTTCAATAACCATCCTTGTGGTTAATAACTAAAGATAAGGATCTTTGTGACGCAGAGATAAGTCAGTATCCTTCAGTGTCAAAGATCCTTAACAGTCCAAACATCACACAAAGAAAGTCACATTACAGATAATGTTTATTCAGGATACACAGGATTTAGTTTTCAATGAGTCATTCAGCAGTTTACTTTAAACCAACTTGATAAAGGATGATGTTTTTGTTATTATTTCCTGTAATTCACATGAAAAAACCATAGTGCTGGGATTGCAATGTGTTTATCAGCAACCTTCAATTCACAATTAACATTGGGTAGATAGAAACTAGGGATAACTTCTTTGCCACAACAACACTCCTCTCATTTTATTACAAAGAGTGAAGGACAAATAAAAAACAAACATACATACTAAGAAAAGTCCATAAAAACAATGAACTGTTGAAAGAACGAAATCATTTTCTGTATTGATTTTTAAAGTCATTTTCCCCATATTTTGAATTATCCATTGTATTAGAGTTATAAGAAAATGCCCTCATAATCTTAACAGATAATGAATGCCCTGTCAAAAAATTACCTTTGTTTTAGTTTTTTTGTTTTTTTACAGATAGTAATAAAAACATACCGTAGTAATTTACTAGTATAGACCACTGTAGATCTTGAACATTTGAATGGATTTAGGCTTTTGGTATCTGCTGTGTAGTGACTGAGATCAGTTGTTTCAGCACTGATCTGATATTTTTACCCACAGTTGAAAAGAATCGTGACAGTCAAACCTGAAAGACCTTCTGCTAATGCAAAGTGTTATTTTTAGGGGCTTTTATCAAATGATTGCTAAGTATGTAGCAAACTCAAACAGTAACAGGAGTCTTTTAAAATACGTAATAGGGAACAGGAACACAGAAGACATCTACATAGCATTAACAAGGCAAGACAAACTAAACACAAACAGAGAGAACTCAGTATTAGGCCCCGTCCACAGTACTGCCTTTTCGTTAAAAAATGGATAATTAAAACAAATACGATCTCTGTCCACATCAGCATTTTATATCTGCGCTTTTAGAACATCTAGGGTAGGAATAACTCACCAACATATCCACGGTGCCTTGGGAGGGGTTCAGTTATCAGTGAGGCAGAATCAGACCGAGAAAGCCGCGAATGAATCGAGTCAAGCAGAACTTCACCACACACGGCTCTTAATAAACTTTCTCTTGATGATAATTTGCTACATTTTTTAACCATATACTCATTTGTTTTACACAATCGCATCTGAATGGCTACTAATGTTAAACACAAACAGCATTGGCAAGTTTACGTTCTTGTTCTTGAAAATAGTCTTAAAGCATTTATACATGAAATACATTTACAACATTAGAACTTATAAAAAATTCAGGTCCATAATGTTTGTACGCTTTTGCCGTAGACACAATAGCACAACTAGTAGCCCGCTGGCTTTAGGCATTTGAAAAAAATAAAATAAAAACACAACGCTACGTCTGGAATTATACATGCAAATACATTTAAAATGAGTTTGTGGCCCAACAACTGCTGACTCAGGTTTTAAAGTTGGAACTGCTTCATGTTTTAGTAACAGTTTCTTTTTGAATTCGGTGTTGAATTCGTGGAGATTCTGGAAGCTGTCTTCCGTAAATGCGCAGCACAGAGAGATAATTACGATCGTCATTTTCAGGAACATAATCAAACATAAATTGTATCCATTGTTGACGAAGTAGCGTCCGTGGGAAGCTCGAACACAGAAGACCTGACAGCTGGATGAACACAACACATTCGACGAGCTGGAGGCTGGAGCTGCTGAAATGTGCGCATGCCCTTTCCTGCATATTCCGGAGGGAGGGTTGATGCAAATGTGTGGGTTAGTGACGTACCATAACCCAGCTGTATCCAAATCGAGTCGTTTTTGTAGGCAATTATACTTCCTGATTTTTAAAAGACAATATCTCTGCTTACACTAAACTTTCAGTGCTGCAACTTTGCAGATACTGTTCATGCACCAACAGCAACATTACACACTATTTAAAATCAGAAAAGTGAAAATCGCAGTCAACCCCCCTTTAAAAACTCATCCCTCCACACACACACCCCTCCCCTCTGTGCTACCTGATCCCTGACCTATGTCACTTTTGAGTTCACATCAATGCAAGATTAGCATCACATTAAATGTTCTAAACTCACCACCATTAGTTTAAAGGGGTCATATAATGGTACATGTACTTTTACAAGTTGATTGTACTGCAATGTGTGTTGTCAGTGCCTGTACACAACCATCATTTAATGATAAAAATCCATCCAGTGGTTTTGTTTTAATCTCCTTATATGTATTCCCTGTCTCAAATCGAGCCGTTCGACCGTGTGACGTTTGTTTGTTGATTGACAGCAGTGTTTCAACACAGACCCGCCCTGAGCGAGCTGTCATCATAGACTATAGTCCGTCATTGTTGATACACTGGAGCAGAATGGCGTCTAAGCGACTGTGTTGTTCTGTTCTTGGGTGCTATAACAAACACAGTAATCATTCATAAATGATGTTCCTAAAACTATAATCATACTAACTTAATCCAGAACAACAAGGCAGGGCAAGACGGCAAGGAATCTCACACAACAACATACCAATCAAATACAACAACGAGCACAGGACAGCAAACACAGGAAGACTAAATAGAGGAGGCAAACAAAGGAGGGTAACGAGATAGACAGGTGGAGCAATTCAACCAATAATCAGATAACAAGGGGGAGGGATCAAGCAGACAAGAGCACATGGCTCCACATAACAAACACCCATGTGCCTGACAAGACGGGACAGACATGTGACAGACAATGACATTATACACTGAATATGCATACAAGCCAAGTCCGAACATCAACTTTAATTCTAAAGCTCTTTGTGTGTGTGTGTGTGTGTGTGTGTGTGTGTGTGTGTGTGTGTGTGTGTGTGTGTGTGTGTGTGTGTGTAGTATGTATTTGTGTAGGCCTATATATACACATTTAAACTATAAACAGAAATTCAAGGGGATAAAAATTCATTTCTTTCATTTTTAAAACAGAGTTTTGATTTCTAATAAGTCAATTTTTCACACATGATCATTGGGTGTAGTCAGAAAGGTGGTGAAGATAGGTTTGCCAAACGTTCCAGTTTAATATGGAATCACACTGTAAAAAAAATAAAAAATCCTCAACTTAAAACCACTTAACTGTCACCGTCCCACAGGTGGGACGTTTGCCACTATATTTTTAAAACAATAATATCTTAGTAAATACTTTTAGTATTTTAGTAAATATTGACAAACTATATATCATTTGAAAGCTTAGATAACTCAGTTTGTTTTCATGCCAAAAGTTCAAAAGATAGCATCCATTCAATTATTTTGGAAAAAAGGTCTGAAAAGTTTGAAATATCAAGAAAAAATAATAAATTCACCATTTGTGACTGTGTTGGCGAGCTATGACTTACATGAAGGTTCTTTGTATGCTATGTGTTTTTTAAAGGTTGAATTCATATCAGAATCTGCCAAACTTCCCATACTACTTCTGAATAGGATATTCTACTTCATAAATTGTATGAAAATTGTGGAAATAATGGTTCATATCACTCAAAACACATATAGAAATGCCAGGCGCCCTTATATGGGCAGTAATGGAGTCTGATTGTGCCCTAGTGAAAAAGTTTGGTACTGCGCTCAAACAAAATCTTACTGAAAGCTAATTTTTGAGATATCAACCTAAAACTTGAAACACAACTTGTTCAGATTTTTTACTTTGATTTTTTCTGCAGTTTTAGAGTAGCCCAGGTTTTGAAAATATATATTTTATGTAAAATATAAATAATTAATATTTTTACATTGCACATTTCCCTAAACTTAAACTTCTATAACTTTTTTCTGTTTCACTTTCTTAATTTATTTCACTTCTACAAAAATCTGCCAAATGTCTTCTTTAAAAACAAGTACTCAAAATGTGCATTTTCATGTCTATTCAAAAGGCGCGGGGGGGGGGGGATGGTGACAGTTAAGAGGTTAAGGATTTTAAGGATTTTTTCAGAAATGTTAATCCAGTCCTTGAGTCAATGGTATCTGCTAGCCTGCCATTAAAAACAGTTTTACCCACTCCACAGTAGGCTACACCAAAGCAACTAGCCTAAATTATAACACCAGACTATCGATGTAAACGCCTGTTGAGAAGAATAATGTTATAAATCATTACCCTCTCTGACTGTGACAGTCAGTTCATTGAGAGAGAACGCGCCTTGAGAGAATGCGCTCGCATGGAGACTGAGTTCGAACTTCAAGCCCAGGAAAATCACAGTCTGGCTGGGTGTAAAATTGCTCATGTTCACATTCACTCCATCTTTTCGGTTATAATGAGCCAATCGTATCAAATCCTCAGACCTGACAGAATGATGGTCCAGCTTGATTAAATAATGATAATCCAGCTTGATTAAATAACAGTTACATTTAAATTTTATTTGCTCAGAGTACAGTAGGTCATAACATCAGTCAATGAATGTTGCATTTAAATGGCAGTGTTTCCCAAATGAAACAATAGAGCTGTTAGATTTGAAAAATGTGTGTAATGTCAGCGAACTGTGAGTTTTGCCAAAAGTTTGTTTTACAAACTTAGTGTGAAGCATATAATGTGCTTTTAGTTTTGCAGACTTGGTCTGAAGATTTGGATACACGAGAGAATGTTTCACTGAGTGAATGTTTCTCTTTAGTGTACTAAGCAATTAAAAAACAACAACAACTGTAAATGTTTCTCTTTGTTTACACTGCCACCTAGCGTTGTTGCTGTATAATTGCTTGCATCACAATAACCACTGGAAAGTGGCGAGCCAAGTGGTCAGTCAGGGTCACTAAATGTTGTTCAGGCCACATGTGTGCTGTCACTCCTCCCAAATACGTAAGCATACGGAAGTTTTAGCCCCTCCGAAGCCACACATCACCTGACGAGCAAGAAGCAAGAATGGAGCAAACTGGGATAGTCAAACAAGGGTAACACGACCACGATAAGGTTCATTCAGTTCATTCATTAGTTAACATGAACAAAGATTAACAAATGCTGAAGAATTAGGCTATTGTTCATTCTTAGTTAATGTTCATTTAAACATTACTAGTTCCTCGTGAAATCCTTGGCAATTTTTATATTCTGAAATGTGCTCTAGTATGTCAACCAAACAGCTGATGGGCCACATTGACTTCCATTGTATCTGGGACAATATACACACAAACAACAGTAGCCTAGTTGATTTTTATTTACTTTATTATAGAATATGCGCAATTAACACTTTACAATACAGGTGCACTAATAAGCATTAATTCATGCTTAACTAATGCGCAAATAATACTGAATTAATGTGTAACTAATGATTATCTAAGCTATATTCATTAATGATTACCACATTAGGAACTAATTAAGAGTCTGTAAGGTTAATGTATTAGTTCAAACATGAATTGTTAATTAAATATGTAATTGTGGATTAATTCCAGTATAAATCATTTTTTAACTAATAGTGTTAATTAATATGTTAATTACAAGAATGAGCCAAAGCCTTGTATTTCAACTTCCAGATAATATGACAGGTACACTAATATGCATTAATTTATGATTAATTACTTCATTGTTAATGCAAATGCATGTGCAAATTACTACAATTACTAAATGTACTAGTTAATAATGATGTGCCTCAGCAAGTTAAGTCATAACATAATGATACCTTTGCAAATAATTAGCTAATGATTAATTAAAGCAGACAACTGGAAGTTGAAGTGCATAGCTTTGACTAATTGTGGTAATTAACACATTAATTTACACTATTAGTTAATAAAATATGTTATTAAGGAATTAATACACAATGACACATTGAATTAAATAGCAATTCATGTATTACTTAATCTATTAATCATATAGTACTCTTCATTAGTTGCTAATGCAGTAATCATTAATTAATGGTTTAGGAGCTATACATTAACTCATGATTATCAGTGCATTAGTTTAAGCATGAATTAATGCATATTAGTGCACACGTATTGTAAAGTGTTAAAATTTCACTAGTGAAGATGTGTGGTAACCAAACAGCTGATTAGCCACACTGACTTGAATAGTATTGGGACAAAAATACTATAGTAGTCAATGGTGCCCATCACCACTGAAATATTAGGCTACATGTAATTGTATTGTAACATGCAATTAACAAACATAACAAAAAAAAACTGTTGCAAATAATTGTTTTAAAAATGAAATTCTGTTCACACTAAAGTATTATTTGTGTTATAAGTACTCCTTTTAAAAAGTATGCTAAGTACTGCGCTTTCACGAGAAAATAAACAATAAATGGACGATTTTAAAGATTATTTAGCATTAAGATGTGTGATATAAACTCTACCTCTAGGTGTCGCCAAAACTTCGGCTCTTTCACTCTTCTCTTCGATGTTGTGACTGGAGGGAGTCCCCCAGTCCCGCTCACGTGCTGCATCGCTGTAGACATCAGACAGGCTGTAGATGTCCCGTTCCGTCCCGTCCCGTCTGCAGCATGTCTGCCTCAGCACCTTGCCTGCCCGACATGCCCTTGGATATTACCGGCCTTTCTCTTGCTATAAACTACTGTAGAAATATAGAAACCACTAAACACTAACAGGACATCGGAGCAGGACGGAGTGTACCTGGAATCTTGACACTTTTACACTGCGACAGATCTAAAGGATTTTTAGTCGTATACTTTTTTTGTTGTTGTACCGACTTTTCCCAAATCGACGTGTATGGATGTATCATGGCTACGTTTGCATGCAGGGTGCAGTTCTTAGATGATACTGATCCATTTAATAGCACAAATTTTCCGGAGCCGACCAGACCCCCACATTTCACATTCAGAGAGGATATTCCGCTCATCAATCAGATCGCTGGAGTTCACAGACTTCTGAAAGCACCACACAAGGTATGACACCCCTAAAGCTAAAATCATTTTATTCATTCTATTTAACTGTTACAGGACATTTGAATTTCTTTTTATTAGAAGGTAGGTTATACCTATTTTTGATGCAGTGCACAAATGTTATTGCAGTAATTCTGCAGGGCATCATGCAGTTATATGGCAAGCCCGAATGACATTTATTCCCAAAACTTATAACTAGCAACATCTATATTTATACTAGTAGTTATTTTTTTAAATTAATTGAAAATATTTGAGTAGTGACTATTATATTAATTGTTCACAGGGAAATTATTTATTCGTAGTTACTTATTTTATACTAAATAATCTATTTATATTACTATATTAACTATTTATTAGACAATACATATACCAATTAGTATTGTAGTAAAATGGTATGCAATTAAGTGGTTAAGTATTTGTAAACAACAATTGCAACTCAGTTAGATAAGATATGTTATAGTAGCAATTTAAGTAGATTCAAGTGTCTAATAAACAGATACTGAGTTATTACTGTTAATAAATAAGTACAAGAACTTGGACTGCACACTAACATTAAAACAATGCTAGTACTTTGTGAATAGTTACTATTTGAAGTCTGATTTAAATAGTTGATATTTAAACAACAGAAATTTAAAATAAATGGAAAAAAATGTTATCAAAACTAAAGTACAGTCACTTGTCACTATACTGTAAAAGTGACTAAAAGTACATGTACTAATGACTAATTTAATCAGATAGTTACTGTTGGGTTACCACACTCTAAAAAATGCTGGGTATTTTAACCCAACTTTGGGTCAAATATGGACAAACCTGAAATGTTGGGTTAAAAATGTAATTAAAAAATGTAACCCAATGGCTGGGTTTGTCCATATTTGACCGACAAAGTTGGGTTAAAACATACCCAGCAATTTTTTAGAGTGCCAGTAAGCTCTGTTATAAATCAAAACCTGCATTTGTTACTTTAAAGAGCTTTGTTTTGTTGCTATAAATTGATGTATTTTTGTCTACAAAATTATAAATGTTGACCTACATAAATATTAATTTAGTTAATTTAGCTTATGTTTTCTTTTATTCAGTTCAATGTAAATAAAAATATGTAGTAGTATTGCCTAATATAAACTATATACTATGTTAGAGTAAAATGTTTAAATGTTAAAATCACTTGCCATACCACTTGTTCTGTGCTAAGGCACTGTTCGGGAGAAGTGATATGATGTAGGATACTTCAGTACGTCTTGGTCCGCACTGCACCAAGGTGTTGTCCTGTGCACACAGGGGGTTGTTTGTTGTTATCAGTGCTTTTAAAGCACATCTTTTCAGGCTGGAATAGTTCGTTATGCTGTTCTATTTCAGATAGAGTCAATAACAAATCTATTATAGCTGGCTGCATTGTTTATTTGCAATCACTGAGTAATCAGTTTGCTGATGTCATAATAGGAACGACAGGTAGCTGGTGTTGATATTGTGGATATTCACATTCTGTTTCTTCTCACAGCCTGTAATAAACCTCACCTCTAAATTACCCAGCTCTCCTTCATTACACGCATAACCCAAAACAATCAAGGTTCTTCTCCAACTGTATAAGATATAATTGTTGTCTTAAACTTGGTTCATTTCCACCACATAAACAGTGTTATCCCTAACGGTTTAGGAGTGCTGTATGTGTCTTAGAGGAATGCACAGCAGCTGAGGGCCATACTTGGGTGGACTGAATGCTTTGAGCATGCCATGTCTGTCCATATACTCAGGAATCTTCAGCTGTCATTGGCACCGTACAGCGAATGACCCTTCAGATAAAAAGGGTCTTCTGAGGGGCCGAACCTTCCCTGTTCGATGTAACTTTTCCAATTGTTGTTTGTAACATTACCAGACTGCAAAAAGGTGAATGTCAACCCTGTGTTGATGTGACTCACCCACTACCATTCATCAATGGAACTTTGAGCATCTCAGCTGCTTCATTAGTGGACCATTTCTGGGATTTTGAAGTACTAACCTTTCCAAAACAAACATGCATGGAGGTATTTCTGACTCGCACTCAATCCCCATCATTAAGACGGTTCCTTAAGCCACTTGGTTAAATGGTGAAACGTTTTCAACAGATGGATAAACAAGTGCAGATGCTCATTAGTTATTTGACTTTTGTTTTACAATTATAATTTTGTTCTGCTTTGTACTTTCTGATGACCATAATTACCTAATGTTTTAGACATATTTCCTGTGCAACATGTCTTTAACTGTTGACATTGTAGTCCAAAATGGGACAAAATTCATGAAGAATTATATTATTTGATTATTCTAAGCTTAAGGGATGAAAACTCAACAGAATATATTGTTATAGTATGTTAAATGTTTGCTGTGGTAACCTAACAGAAAGTTTCTTGCTTTTGAAACTGATGTCATAATAGGAACGACAGGTAGCTGGTGTTGATATTGTGGATATTCACATTCTGTCTCTTCTCACAGCCTGTAATAAACCTCACCTCTAAATTACCCAGCTCTCCTTCATTACAGAAAGTTTCTTGCTTTTGAAACTGACCTGTGCTTAGCAAGTGCCTGATATATTGTGCTTCACCACATTGGTGGTGGTTGATGAGTTTTTATAAATTTAAAATCTATTGGATTTTAAAGCCCTTTGAACAAGTTTGCAGTTTGTACTGAAACTGTCTTTTGGACTGTGAACCGTTTGGTTCCCATTGAAGTCTATTATATGGAGACAAATCCTGGAATGTTTTCATCAAAAACCTTAATTTCTTTTCGACTGAAGACAGAATGACATGGATATCTTGGATGACATGGGCGTGAGTAAATTATCAGCAAAGTTTTTTTTTAAAAGTGAACTACTCATTTAACTATTGGATTTTGCCCTTATGTCACCATAAATTCTTGTCTAGACCACATATGTGTGCAAATTCAGACACTGACCATATTGTATTTTTACAATATCCATTATTAGGTCTCCAATAATAAATACAGTTTGTCAGTTTGAACATGATGTGTTTGTGCCGATAAAGATTTAGCAATTATAATTTCATAATTTGTGTCAGAAGCACAGATCTAAACATGCATACTCAAAATTGGAGTTCATACCTGTATTTTGAAACAAAACATGCCCAATCGTGTAAGATCCAGTTCATTTCTGAAAGCACCAGATCTGAAGGATTGTTTTTCCAGTAAACAGCATCCATTGGAACTTTGAATGTAAAAGTGAGCACCATTTTTTGCAGTGCCTAGTGCTGTGTAGCCTACTGTTGTGTTGGTTTCAGGTGTTTGCTTGATATAGGCTATGACAAGGCTGTTGGGGATGCCAGTGGTCCATAATGCACTAATTTAACAAGAATCTAAGTCAAGTCACATTTATTTATATAGCGCTTTTTACAATACAGATTGTATCAAAGCAGCTTCACAGTGATAACATGAAAATACAACACAGATCAATAATATTGGTAAATATTAAATGTCCCCGACTGAAGCAAGCCAAAAGCTAAGGCAACAGTGGCAAGGAATCAAAACTCCATCAGGTAACAGAATGGGGAAAAAACCTTGGGAGAACCCAGGCTCAGTCGAGGTAGGGTTGGGTATCATTTGAATTTGAACGATTCGGATTCAGATTTCGTATTCCTTGTTTCCGATTCCTAACTACGATTCTCGATTCCGATCTCTTTTAAGAGGCAGGGTCAAAAAAGTTTAGCTAACCAACGGTCAAGGAAATACTCCTTTCTGAAGGAAATACTCCTTCTGTCACAAATACTCATTTTGTCACAAATGTTGCATTTTGCCGAGATTTCGTTATTTTTAGAAAAGTGAAGCCACACTTTGGACCGCCGACGCAAGCTACTCATGTTTGACTCGCGAAGTTATGCCAACACTTCCGGTAGACGCTTCTTCGTTGGTGTTGTTCAGCGGTTTCTTCTTCTTGGTTCGACGGACTGTGCATATCGAAACTAGCAATCGAAATTTTAACTTTTGAACGATTACGGGAAAAACAAAAAGTTAGTCCCGGTTCCAATCGGATACTCGATTCTCGATACCCAACCCTAGTTGGGGGCCAGTTCTCCTCTGGCCAACAAAGGAACAGGTTACAAAACAAATTGGATCGAAACATTAGAATTCGTCCATTTCCATCTGTTCTGAAATTCGAAGTAATCACTCCGGTTTGTAGGACGAGATGTTGAGGATCAGTGCCGATGGCTGTCGTGTAACACGCTGTCGCGGCACTTAAGGATGAGTCCTTAATCGAGGGTCCCTCAGGATAAAGACAGAAACAGTATTGTAATTAAAATGCAAACTCTGGTCCAAATTTGCTCACTAAGTTTTTCCAAAATAAGATCAATGTAGTTATGATTCATACATGTATATCTGGGTGTTTCCTTTCATTATTATTTCTTAAGTGGCTTCTATCCAGCAAGGGATGAATCCTCAGGGGTTCTTCTGGTGCGTCAGAAGGTCCCAGGCCAGCAAAGTTGCCTCCAAACTTCCCTCCACTTAGGTTTGCTGCGATAGTCTGTGTTACCGGTGTTACACTGTGTTCAGCCGCTCACAGATTACATCACTTGCTCACCGCAACATTTCATTTATCAGCGGGACAAAAAGTGTAAAAGTGCCTATTAGGCAATATTTTGGATTTAAACCCAATGCTAATAGGGAACCTGCACATCCCTACCCTCCACACAATTTTCTGTTTAAAAGTGTTGTCAGCAAAGTATGGAACCCCTTTATAGATTTTTTAAAGAAAGCTGAACCAAATAGTTTATTTTCAATGTAACCAGGAGTAATATTTACCATGTTATGTTATTAATGTACCATTGTCTTGATATTTGTATAGTGTTTTTTTTTATGTGTTTGCTTTAATGTAAATGTTTCTAAAATCAATAAATACAATGTTGAAAAAAAAGTGTTGTCAGCTTAGCAACATGAGAAATGATTTAAACTCTTATTGAAGAAAAAGTTTGTTTTCCCAGATTTACTACAATTAAGCCGTCAGTATAAGGAACAACAGAGATCAAATAAAGCATCAGTGAAGTAGTGCCAGTGAGACAGACAGAGAGAGAGAGAGGGTGGGGGAAGGAAAGGAGATGTGATGTGCTGGCCTGCTATTTAACATCAGCCCGCAAATGAGCCCTTTGGATTTGTTCAGTTGAACACGTTCCATCTTTGTCTTGATTTGTTTTTTTCATTTACAGCAAAGAGTAACAGAGTGACATGTTTTATTACTCATCCAGGGTGTCATACAAGGCTGTCGTAACTTATGTTGTTAATCAACATGTGCATTAGTAGAGTATTTTAAAGTTCTCAAACAATTCCATCAAGAATTTGGAACTTGGTTATAAAATGCTAGAACATATTTATCTTCATACTTGACTAATTATAATATTTATATGTAAGATATACAGACATGTTTTTAGCAGCATTATAAATTGTTTATTCAGGATGCAGTGAGAAACATGTACCATATGGTGTGACAATGTTGTTGATTTTGAATAGTTGGAGTAACTTTGTGGTTTAGATTTTTTTTTTTGCCTTGTATGTGCACTGCAAAACAGGTGTAATGTTGTGTCAACCAAATAAGTATTGATATGGTTTGTGATGCCTTCTGAACTTAATGGATAGAATGTATTTTCAGATGGTTTAGTTATCTTGTTTCCAGATTGATTAGTCCTTAAAGGAGGTAGTCCATTTGTAAAACATCTGATCCATGCTACTTTATTGCAGAAGATTAAAACATCCACCCAACTGATAAAGTAATATCACATTCTTGCACTTATTGTGAACAATTTATCACTGCATATTATTCCAAAAGGAACTTACTTTTCATCTGAAACGACTGATGTCACTTAGGCTGGGCGGACTATTGGATAATGTTAACCAACAGCCAAATATAGCTACTAAGGGATTATTTCATGGTGTTTACAGAGCTTTCATGATCAAATCAATTCTGGACAGATAGCCTAAAATGAAGTTTCACCAGTCATTTTTTTATCTCATTAAAAATCCTATTTTATTCTGAAATATTAAAATTCTCATTGCTTTTAAGATATAATTTAAAGGGTTACTTCACCAGAAATAATTACTCACCCTCATGTTGTTCCAGACCTTGTAAGACTTTCGTCCATCTTTGGAACACAAATTCAAATATTTTTCATTAAACCTGAGAGCTGGATCACTCCTCCATAGGCTTCTTAAGGGATCTAAACTGGCCAGCCCAAAAGTTATGAAAGACATTGTTAAAATACTCTGAGTGACTAAAGTGGCTCAATCTTAAGTTTATCAGAGCGATGAGAATACTTTTGTGCGCAACAATCAAACAAAAATAACGACTTTATTCAACCATTTAATTTCCTTCTCTGTGGGCCTCGAGATGTAATGAAACTATAAAAGCTTCTAGGTTGTACATCACACGCATCACACTTGACCAGCGTTGGCCAATAGTGAGCTTACGTGTGACGTGCAACCTCAGAAGCTTGAGTGCGCTTCACTACAGTGAAATCAGGAGCAGTAGCGGTTCTAGGCACGGGCGAAACCGGGCAGTCGCCCGGGGCGGCATTTCTTCATGTCACATGGGGGCGGCACGAGCAGTTAAACCTCTGTGCCGCGAAGTTTTTCTATTTTTTTATCATTTCGATTCAATTATTGGCAATGGCGCCCTGCTTGCTGAGAAGGTGCCGTGCGCAAGAAGCGATGTCAAGGGGATCTCCTGATTAGTTCACGTATCGCGTCTTTTGCGCGCTCGAGGTCATTATTTCAAATCCTCTATGTTTCAAATAGGCGCACGGGAAGCGCGCTCATTATGCGCTCACGGGAAGCGCGCTCATAAACTTTTCAGTATGGGAGTGCACGTGCACCCAAACACTTGGGTGTTTTTTCTCTTCTCCGTAGATAAACCTTTTAGCAAAACAGCAAGCGTTTTTCTGTGGAGTAAAAATTACATTAGCTACTAAAACGTATTTGTCGTTGTGAGAGCGCAGTGCAAGTGTAGATTTAATCAAAAATATCTTAATTTGTGTTCCAGAAGATGAACAAAAGTTTAAGGGGTTGGAACAACATGAGGGTGAGTAATTACTGAATTAATTTTCATTTAAAGCTTTTAAAGAGTACTAAACCCTAAACCAACTTTTTTTAGTTAATGATCTGTAAGAATGGATCTTTATTAATACCACTCATTGATTCAAGTAACTTTTTTGACATTTGTGTATAAAGTGTTTTATTTCTACAATATATGGTGTAAAAACGTCTTAGTGCTGCCCTCTTCAGGTTGACACGATGGCTACTGCAGTTGAATTTTCCTACTGGCTGTTCCGCACTTCGTGACGTACGCAGGTTTCAGCTCACCACGCGAGCTACGCCCTGGCAGTATAAAAACCATCTTGTGTCGTCAAAACCACTGTAGGGAGTCAGGAATTGGAATTGTGAGTATTGAAAACGATCAGGATAGAGTGTTTTAGCATCTATTTCGTCCCCTCTATCTCCGCTGGGGTCTGCCCACTTTTTCAGCATTTTCAAATATTGCCAGTGGGTGGAGTCAGGCTCTGACCAGGGGTTTAGTTACCCTTTAAGGTACTTTTAGCCAGATTATTTAATTAGTAAATAAAATATTTCTCACTTTCTGTTTTATCTCTCTCACATACAGACATACACTTGCACACACACTTGATGGTCTTCACTGAGTTCCTTTTTTTCGGGAAGCCTTTTCTGTCTGCGCATGAATTTTGCCGAAATTACAGAGTCTGGTAATGAGAAGTTATGCTAAATGCTGTAAAATATAGGCTAGCCCTTCACATCTGCGGCTGAACTCTGGATTAGCCTTACACATTGTTATGCAGAGTTTAGGTTTTTGCAGGCCAGCGACTTTTCCTCTGTATTTTTTTTCGGCAGAGTCTGCAAAAAAAAAAAAAAAAAAAAAAAAAGCTCCACGTTTCTTGTTGGCTTCGCACGCCTCTGAAACACAAATGATTGCTGTTGTGGTCCACATATATGTGACAAACCCTTCTTAACATGTTTGCTAATTTGCCGCTGCGTATTCAGAAGGCAGCCACAGACACTGGTATAATTTTATAAATGGAAACAAACACAAAAATACTTCTTGCTAACACACATCAAGTGGCCGAAGCATGTCAACCAGTGATTCATTTAGCCGCTGCACATTGTTATGTCATTTAATTACGCCTTTGATGTAGAACCAGACTTTCTGGAACACGCAGACCACTGTCAGTTTCACAGTCCACAGATTTAATAAAAGCAGCTTGGTTAATATGCTACATTGCAGTTAGGAGGATGTTGTTTTATATTTTATTCGCCATGACCTGAGGAGTTCAGTCAGGGTGACTGTGGCGACTCAAAAAGTCTGAATGAGAAACGTTTATTTCCTTACACTGGCTAAAACTGAGCTTGGAGATGAAATTGAGGATGAAAATTTGTGTGTGGATTTGGAAAGCGACGCTAGTTCCCAGTGAACTCTTATTTTTAGGACATCCCCAGATCTGTGCTCGCTTGCCAGTGCTGTATTCTGTGGTTGGAAGAGGAAGGCCAGGCCCGGCTTTCCGTCCTCATGACCACAGGGTCACAGGGTCAGTGGCTGGGTGGAACCGTCAGTTATACTGTTGTTAATCCAGGAGCTCTGCGCTTAGATTAGCTGCTCTCCCAGAACTGCAGCCTTTGCTACTGCTTTAATCCTGTGCACTAGGGTTTAATCGGGAGCTTGTTATCTAAGCATACCTGTAAATTTTGTATGTTCACATATAATTCCATGTAGTCACCTTACAGTCACCTTAATGTCAAAAATGATCCAGTTTTCCTGAATACATTCCAAGGGTAACACTTTATAATAACTGCACACTATTAATCATTAGCTAAGCATTAATAAACCTTATAAAGCATTGATTGACATTAATTAGCAGTTTATAAATAAAGCTATAAATGCGTTATTCTTGATTTATAAGCATATCTATAATGTTTAATAATTGTATTTTCATGATCAATTTATCAATTTATTTAGGAGTTGTCAGTGGTTCATAAGATCACTTAGAACGTTTAAGTAAATGATTAATAAACTACTTAAATGTACATTCATACATCTTAAATATTTCTATGTGATGTATCACTGTTGTGTTTGTTTCCTTTTTCTAGTCCTAATACTAGTTAGGCATAACTAGTCCTCACTTTAGATGAGCTCACAAAATAGTTAACTGACCACACTGTAAAAAATACTTGGTTGGTTTAACTTAAAAAAAAAAACCAAGTAACCTGGTTACCTTAAAATTTTAAGTATATTGAAATGGAAAAATTGAGTTAATACAATGTAGGAGATTAATTTAATCACCCGAAACTCAAAATTTTATGTTATCTGAACTACATCAATTATTTAAGATGATTTGACAAAAGAAAAAATGTTGTGTCTACAAATCATGAATTTTTTTTTCCGATGAATGCTTTATAAGTACCTGAATTGACAACAAATTGCAGTAGAAATATGTGTTAATAAAGCATTTATAAACACACTAACTATTCCTACCCTATATGTCTGAATAATAAGATGATACATTTAAATAGTGTATTAATAATTTACTTAAACTTTCTAAGTGATTTTTTTAACCACTGACAACTCCTAAATAACTGGTTTGTAAATAATGCAATAATTCATTTAGAAATAATAAATAATCATTAATAAAGTTTGAAAAAACTATTATTTATCACAGTATATGCTTTTAAATCAAGAAAACTCTTAGAAATACTTATTAATGCATATTAATGCTTTATAAATGATGAATTAACTTTTTACTGGTGCTTAACTAATGATTAATAGCGTGCAGTTATTATAAAGTGTTACCCACTTGGGCATTGTGTCAACTTAGTTAAGCTAGCTAATAAAAATAAAAGAAATCAGTAAATAATTTACAATAAGTAAAGTTTCAGTTACTTTAAAGTACACATCAGATACATTAAAAAACAAAAAGCTATGCAAAATTTGCAAAAAAACTGAAATGTGAATGCAAATAGTATCCATTTAAAAATAGAAATGTACGTTTATAAATAATAAATCGAATGAATAAAAGTTAATAATAAACTGAGCAATTCCAAGAGGGCCCTACACACCATCATAGCTCAGGCCACTCTCACAATAGTTTTGTTTTAAGCTCTGTGACTAGAAATTCAGCTTTAACTGTGAATTTCGGCTTTTGGCTTCCAAATTTTTCTTGTGTTTTACATGAATCGTACATTATTTCTTATCGCCTTAACTTGCCATTTGACCTTGCGTTCCAGTCACAAGAGTTGTAAATGAGTGAAAATGAGTTTTCAGATAGAGTCACTGCCCTATTAAGAGGCTGATGTCATTTTGAAGAAAGGCTGGCAAATCTCACACCCATCACTGTGAGCCTTATGAAACACTTGCTGTAGGGCACAGAGAGAGTGAGATTATAGAACTGACATGATGACGATTCCCAAGAAATAATCACCAGCACATTACAGTTAAAGCTGGCCCTCGTGTTCTTACAGTCTGTTGACAGTAATGCAAGGAACCTGGCAGTCAGCTCAGCGGCAGAGAGGAATGCTGTTAGTTTCAGTCTGATTGATCCACGGTACAGCTGACATGAAAACGCATGGAACTCGAGCACGCTGGAGGCCTCATCCGTCTGATGGTTATCAGTGTCCCTGACTCGCTCCCGGCCGGGTGACTAATCTGAACTACCTGCAATGGGTCTCTTGCAATGAAATATCTGGGTCAAACTGAGAAAGATGAGAGCACATCTGGAGACTACGAAAAGGAGGAAAAAATGAACCCCGCTCAATTACCCTGCCAAGTTCTTAGGAAGCAATCTACTTTCTGCCTCTTGAAGATGTAAATACATTACAACTCTCAAGCCAAGACAAGGGAGTTCTGGCTCAGAGAACGAAGTGCAACACTTTAGTTTAAGGGTCTAACATAAGGGTCTTATAACAACATAATGGGCTATATATAATGTTTGCCTGAGGATTTATATCCAGCGGTATCAGGCACTGTAATGTTTGCAATGTTTTAAAAGGAAGAGTTTAGTCTTGGATCTTAATCGGAGTTATTTTAAGCTAACAGAGTCTGAAGTTGATTCAGGATGATTCAGGATCAGTTCTTGTTACTTTAGGAAGAATAAAATGAGTTGGTTTTCTCAGAAATTAATATTAATTTACTCACCCTCTGTTGTTCCAAAACAAAAGACAGCATTTTGAAGAATGTTGAGAACATAGGACCCTATGACTTTCTTTGTTTGGACAAAAAACTCAGAGACTTAGTAAAATATAGAAAAAGTCATCAAAGAACGACTTAAGGATGAGTAAAAGATGACAGAATCTCTCTATGTTACTGGAATTCCTAGTTTCTTCTGTAAAAGAACATATATTTTGATGAATGTTGGTAACCAAACATTTGATTGGCCCCAATGACTTCCATAGATTATTTTCCATATTATGGAAGTCAATGTTGCCCATCAAATGTTTGCTTACCAAAATTCTTCAAAATATCTTTGTTTGTGTTCAGCAGAAGAAAGAAAGTAATTCAGGTTTGGAATAACTTTAGGGTGAGTAAATGATGACAATTAATTTTTTTTTTTTTGGATGAACTAACCCTTTAAGATAAGCGATAAACCTGTGATATCTCTTCTGTTAACTACTCTTCTGTTTTATCCCCAAATTACCTTTTCATTCAGTTCTTAGAAATGTAATATTTGTATTCATTTTTAAAGATTACACCATTTCGTCAAACAATTTTGGTTCAATAATTTGTCATTTGGTGTAACCATCAAGAAAAAGATTTGGTACTTTTAGAGGCTTGTTTTTTTCATTGTGCACTCTAAAAAATGCTGGGTTGTTTCAACCCGAATTTGGGTAAAAAATGGACAAACCCATAGCCTGGCAAACCAGATCTATCAAGATGTTAGGTCTGGGAACTCACAATTGGCATACCTCAATCCGGGAGGCGGGATAAAAAGTTGTCTTTTAATATCCCTCTGCATGCCATAGGATAGCGCTAACCATCCAGAGCGATGATGGCTGTGGCTGAGTGAGTCCCATGTGTTTTCCCCATGGTTTTCTCTCCAGCAGAGCAAGTTGATATATAAAAATTTTGCCTTATCCGGTCGTCAAAACTCTGATACACATCTTCCTTTTTAAGAATTACTTAAGTTACGTTTTTAACTCCAAGTCATCCGAGTCGCGGCCAAAGCCGAAGTGGAAAGACCGCTGTTCGCCAGCTGCGTCTTGTTTGTTTTTAAGGATCAGGGAAATCACGGCGCAGAACCGTCACAACTCTACCGCCATTGTGTTAAGCCCGCCACCAACTCTATACACGATGTGATTGGCCAGACCAGAGTTTGGATATTCCACTTCGAAAGTCAACGGAGAGTTGCTAGACCACACTTTGAAGCAAAATTAATTTTTACTGCCGCTAGGGTGCGTCTGAGATTTCTAGGCTAACAAACCCAAACTTTGGGCAAAAAATGTAATTCAGAAAAATTATAGTTGAATGTGAAAGTTGAAGTTGGGTTATAATTTTAAATTACATTTTTAATCAAACATTTGGGTTTGTCCTTAATTGACCCAAATTTGGGTTAAAACAACCCAGCGTTGTTTAGAGTGTATAATATCAGGACAGTTTTGTCATTTTCTACTTTATGCCCTCTTGCCCTGCTGTAAATGGCTTTAAAACTGGTAAATGGAACAAGAATGAGTGGAATGTTCATGTTTTTCTTTCTTTTCTTTTTTTTGGTCATGATTACTTTTACATCTTATCACTCCAAACCGATACCTCTTCCAGACATGCCTCTACCAGGTCTATGTGCCCTAAATATAGTCTGACTTTGGATTGCGTGTCTGGATTTCCTGTGAGCTTGTAATCTTGTATAGCACTCCTTCTATGTTAAGGACATGTTAAATTAAACTCTTTCTATTTGTGACAGCCCTCATCCTTTTCCTTCTAGTCTCCTGTTCTTTATCATACCACAGTGAGCTTGTTGTCTGAAGAAAGTTTGGGCTTTCTATCATGGGTTGAGGTAGAAAGATGAGGCAGTGTAGTTACCGTTGCCATGGTTGACCAAATGTTGTGTGTCTTTTCTCCAACATGACATGATATTTGGGAACCACCAGCTCTCTGAAATGAATAGAGTGGCCATGGGATCAAAGCTTTTCAACCCTTAATGCCTTTACCAGTCACGGTAGCATCCTCACTCGTTCAGTCTCTGTTACGTTCACTCTTTCTCTTCACTTTTAATTAAATTACTGTAATTTGTGGCAGGAAATTGAATGAGAGTGCCTGTTAATGCATAATCTGAAAACCAGTCAAGGTTAGGACACATTGTAAGGTAATGATTTGTTTATGACTTCTTTGGAAAATAGTTTTTTTTACAGTGTATCCCATGTTCACAAATTGGTCATGATGGTCCAAGGACTGGGGCTTTTGTGAAGAAGGGACAACCTGGAACAGGACAAATTTTGTGACTGGTTTAATTAATTTTACTGACTAATCTGCGTCCAGAAATTGACTAGACAGAGAACAATTTATAGTTTTGATACTTTTAGCACCATGTTGTAATTGGTGTTTATTGACAGTTTGCATGACAAAGCATTCTTGGAAAACTAGTGCCCTTAAATTTATCAAAAAAAGCACTGCCTCTAAAGCCATTCGCGTAAAGATTAAGATTGCATCACATCGTCTGGTGTTTTCTGAACTTCCAGCCATGTGTTGTCAGGTTAAAAACGCACCTTGAACACTGTTCCATTTTGTTTTGCTACTCCAAGAATACGTCTTATGTAAACGCCTCTAAGAAACACGTCAGATCAGGTTCAATTTAACCTGAAACTAGACTTATTATATACAGAGCTTCCTTAAGACGATTAGTGGACTAGCCATTTAGACAACGCAAGAAACAGTCAGACACATCCCTAATATTCGCATGAGAAGGAATGCGTAATGTTCAGGTTACGTTAAAATCATTTTAAAACTGCAATGGGAAAAAAATGTCCAGACATCATATAAAAACATCACGTTTTTTATTATATATTTTTTCTACTTTAAATATTTACACTTTTTTGTTTTAAATCTTTTAGATTTTTAATTTTTAAATCAGATTTGTTCATGGTATTTGATTCACAAGTTGGATGTTTTGAATATTGTGTATATCGACTCTATTCGAACAACTGAAACGTTTTTCAGCAAATCAGTTTGCAGTCATTTGTATACAGACTTCCTCCACCTTCGATAGTTAGCTATTTAAATCTGGTCAAATTCGCAAGCTCTGACTGTGTGAATGAACAAATCCTAATATACCAGAACATTTACCGGAACAACTTTTCTGAAATCTCTGTGTAAAAGAGGCTTAAGGTTTCTAGCTGCCACACCTAATGTTGTTGACTGGTGTGTAATTCGCATCACACATGCAGTCAAAGATGTTGTGAGGTGGAGAAGAGCGGTAATCCTGTTACCGGGCCAATTGTAATCTGCTTGAAAGTCTGTCGTCTTTATCTCAGTGCTGCCTAAGACCGTGGAAGAAACAGAGACAGTGACTTTATGGAAAACGCAGACCAAAACTCTGGGCTGGATTAATCGTTATAGAGGTTATAGTTAAAGGGTTAGTTCACCCCAAAATGAAAACTCTGTCAGTAATTACTCACACTCTTGTTGCTCCAACCCGTAAGACTTTCGTTCATCTTCGGAACACAAATTATTTTTAAACAAGATATTTTTGATGAAATCTGAGATCTGGATCACTCCTCCATAGACTTCTAAGCCAAGGGATCTAAACTTACGGCCCAGAAAAGTTAAAGACATTGTTAAAATAGTCCAAGTGACTACAGTGGCTCAATCTTAAGATTAAAATATTCTCAAGCGATGGGAATACTTTTTGCGTACAAAACACAAACTAAAATAATGACTTTATTCAACTATTAATTTCCTTCTCTGTGGGCCTCGAGTTCACGTAGTGGAAATTGTGCAGCGCTTCTGGTTTGTACGTCACATGCATCACACACATGACCAGCATTGGCCAATAGTGAGCTTACGTGTGACGTGTGACCGAACTCTGTGCAGTTACAGTACGTGACAGTACAGTCTCTATCAAAATTGTGAGATGAAAAAGTTACAATTACATTTTTTTATTCTTTGGTAGAAAAAAGCTTCCATATAACTCTATTGGTTTCATACTGAAGAAGAAATTCTTGAAAAGAAAACCTTAAAAAACAGAAAATTACCCTCATGACTTCAAGTCAAGGTCAGCAAGTCTCCAAAATAGTCCGATCTTTTGAACTTTTAAATGGCAAGGCAATGTCATGTGGTGCAACTCCAATATGTAATATTAATGCATGGTCATACTTTAGGTTAGGGTCCAATTCTTACTATTAACTATTACTTTTGCCTCAATTATCTCCTAATTACTACTTTTTAATAGTTAGTAAGGTAGTTAGGTTTAGGTTTGGGTAGAATTAAGGCATGTAGAATATAATCATGCGAGAATAAGGAACTAATATGTACTTTATAGGTACAAATAAACAGCCAATATACGATTAATATGCATGCAATAGTAACTAGTAAATACAAAGAACTGTATACCTAATAAAATAAAAACTTAAAAATGTTATTACATGAATGATTTTATTCAATGTTTACACATGGCATGAGGCATATAAATGTAAACTATATTGAAAATGGTATGAAAGTTTTTCTAAACCATATAAAATCAATGTGAATACAAAGAGTATATTCTTAGAACTTATCTGTTTGTTTTTAAATCAGTTTTGTGTTTTCTTTATCGTAGATGCTCTATTTTGTCACTGGCCCAAATTGTATCCCATACCCCATATCATTTTAGCTAAATCAGTTGTCCCCAGTCCAAGCATGTGTTTTCATATAACAATTCCAAAGATCTTACAGGTGGGGACAGAGACTTTCAGCAAAGACCCCTTTGGTATTCTAAACGTGCTGGCAAAAGTAAACTCCACTTGGTGCCAATGCATGAAGGATATTCTTACCTGTCCCTGGGGCTGGAAGTGGCTCAGTAAGCCAGACTGGGGCTTAAGGCCTGATCTGGGGCTGGGGGGAGTCAACTGGGAACAGTGCGTGTAATTAGCATGTTTAGAGTCGCGGGTGACCCGGGCTCATGCGTTGATTGACAGTTCACGCTGCTGCCCAGCAACAGCCCCCTGGGAGGTTTCAAATCCCATCGCTGGGCTGTAATTGAGTGTCAACAAACAGACAGGCCTCCAACGGAGCAGATCACTAACACTGCTGCATATCTCCAAATGGCATGGATGGGCTTCTAACAGCACTTCTATAAATCAGTTAGCGTGAATGCCTTGAATAAGAGTGCGTTATTATGACACGTTCTTTTGATTCCTTAGTTGAGATATTAAAATGAATGTGACACGTTTTAAAATGACGTTCTGACAAAACGTGCCCATTAATGAAGGTGGTTTAGAAACATGACAGCATAATGACTTTAAGCTTTAATGGCACCTAGTGTTTAACCGTATCTGTGTCAAATAATTGATTTTAAGTTGAAATATGAATCATAACTGCTTGAATGTGGTTAGTCACAGTTTATGAATCTGTGTGATGTTATGAATATAAAAATGATGGTGCATTCCTGTGATGCACATAGCTTACATGTCAAGGCTCAGCATTATATCAGCCTGATGTCATCAGTGTTACTGATGGTTTACTTGAATATTTATGATTGCACTTAATGTAATGTTTCTTCATAGTTATATATTTTAAGAATGAACTTTGATACTTGTTGCATATGAATATTTCTTTTAATCTTTAATCTTTTTTTTTTCATTTTGTTTCTCTCTTAGCTCGATGACTGTGCTTTACAGTTATCTCATAATGGCAGTTATCTGGACCTAGAATCCACCTTGGCCAGAGCAGAGAGATGAACTGGAAGGCTTTCAGGAGGATGGAGGGTAAGCAACAACGAAAAAAAGAGAAAAAGAACATTGTCGTTATTTACTTAACCTGTAAACCTGTAGGACTTTCCTCTGTGAAACAAACAAATAAATATTTTCTTCAGTTTTTGAAAACCATATGTAACCAACATGGATACAAAGAGTACATTTCTAAAATTTGGCCTATGTGTTTTAAATTCTACACTTTTTAATAGAGCCAACCAGATAAAGGATTTTAGAAGGCCGATACAGATACAAATATTTGTTAGTTTTAAAATCCGAATATATCGGCCAATATTTTTTTATTTTATTTAATTTTTCAGAAACGCGCAACAAAAAATGAACAGATTTCCCTAACATTTGTTATTTGTAGTTATGTATGAGTTTTAACTGAAATAACATGATAATGCATTTTAAAAAGAAACTTGTTTCTTTTATTGTTTTTACTAGTACCATTCTATTATTCCGAGATATTTTGGAAAAGGCCTAATATCGGTCGATAAATCGGTATGGCTCAATTTTATGAGGTCTCTTTTATTTTCAGATATAACAAACAAATGTAATACAATTCACACATGAAATAGTCTAATCTAGTTCCTGTCCATACAAACAAACCATGGCTCTACTTTTTAAATAGTATTTTGTGTTTTCTTAATCATCAAATTTGATCCCATACCCCACATTTAGGCTCGACACTTAGGAATATAATTAAATAGACTTGCTTAAATTTCAGTCTGTGGTGTTTTGATGTAATTTTGGCGCTTAAGGGCTGCATTAAGTGTCTTGCTTTATTTTCCATGGGAAAAATAACAGCATACTGTTATGGAGCAACATGAGGGTGAATAAATAATTACAGATTTTTTTTGTGGCTAAGTATTCCTTTAAATATTTACCCCATGTTCTGATTTCCGAATTGTCAAAAACAAGCAAACAAGCTACTTAAAGCATTTGTGTGTTTTTATATATGGAGTCAAAAATTAGACATTAAAAACATGGTTGCTTTATACTGACAATCACTTTGTTAGTTTGAATAACTTCTAATACTGGAGTGAATGATGATCCGTGACTCTGTTATCTTTTTTGCTGTCTACATTTCAGATTGCAATGATTTTGATCTTCAGTTTGATCAGTAATTTCTCCTGGTGTCCCTTTATTGACCCTGAGATAGTTTTTGCTTTGTAGAAGATTGGACGACCAATGGATGGATGAGTTATTCAAATCCCCTTAAAAACTCTCATTATTGTCTTTGAATAGGTTATTTCTCATTTTGTTACATTGGAGACAACTATAAGCACAATCTAGTCATGTGCATTCCATAAAACATTCCATCTAAAGCTATCAGAAAGACCTTAAAATCTCACAGCACATGTTCTTTTGTCTTGAGCACATACCACAGTCGTTCTGTGACAGGCCTCTATTCAGAGAGCCCTCAAAATACCTGACTGGTTGGCAAGGGCACAGATGATGTCAGCCTCCGGTTTTAAGAAAATTGGCCTGATTTAGAGTTAATTGTCTTGGGTTGAGCAAAGTCCAAGAGTAGATGCTTCTTTTAAAATTAATCATGGTTTAAAAGACTATTTATCCCCTAGAATCTTTTTAGATTGCAGTTTTAAATCCATGGCATTAGTATGGAAGCCACTTTCCACCACTTTATTTCTTGCATTTATGACATTATATCACACAGTGTTACTTTTATAACTCACAAATGACTATTACTCATAATTGCAACTTTATCTCTCACAATGTGACTTGACTTTATTTTTTAAAACTGTGACTATTTCTCATAACTACAAATTTATCACACAATGTGGATTTATATCTCACAATTGACCTTATGCACAGCCTCACTACCTTCTGAACTTAAGCCAGCTCCTTGTTTCCTGTCTGCCATTATTGGCCAAATTGATTAGTTCAGGTGTGCCTGACCTCAGTAGTTATGGCAACAATAATCAGACACACCTGAATTAATCAAGCTTGAGTCAATTAAAGTCAATTATGACTTTTTCGCATAATTATGACTATATCTCACAATGCTAATTTTATATCTCACAATTGACTTTATTTCTCATAATTGCAACTTTATATCTTACAATTGTTATTGTAAGCGCTTAATCGCTTTGTGTGTCGACAGTTGTGATTGTCTTGTAATTGTGACTTTATCTCACAATGGTTTTTTATATCTCACAATTGACTTTACATATCATAATAGGAATTTTATATAACACAATGTGATTATCCAGCGCAGTCTCATCCCAAGACGTCATACAACTGACGCTTTTGACCATACGACAACATCCGCCGTTTTAGGGTACCCACGTCGGTTAGATGACAGCTATCTGATCCTAACCCTACCCCAGACCTAAACCTACCCCGTCACCTAACTGACATTAAAGGTAAAGCGTCAGTTGTATGACGGTCCAGGATCGTCATCTAACTGACGTTAAAGGGTACCCTAAAACGGCAGATGTTGACATATGGTCAAAAGCGTCAGTTGTATGATGTCTTGGGATGAGACTGTGTTAGATTATCTCACAATTTCACGTTATTTCTTGACATTTTGACCCACCCCACATCAAATTATCCCACCATTACCTTTTTTATTTTTAATCCGAGGCAAAAGCGAGAGTTCCGTAAATGAATGCTAACAGTGTGCCACTCTCATGTCAGATGAATCTGATACTGGTGCAGACCCATGTAAACATACCAAAATAAAACAAGTTTTTCTTTTACCTCAATGAGTAGCTTTTGACTCACAGTTTTATTCGATGACACTGCTATCTTTTCTAGCCACCGAGTTGACATGGCCTACAGAACCTGCCAAATGCCAGTGATTGAAGGCTAGATTTTGGTATTTGAGGCTGTTTTTGGACAAGGCCAGTAATATTTAGGGATGTATTTGTGTAAATTTAGAGGCAGGTCTGGATTGGGCTCAAATTTAAAATACAGTTAAAGACAGTAAGTAAATGGATGTCTTTTGGAAGAGCGAGAGGCTGAAGGGCCACTTCTTTTGGTCTCTGAGCAATGATTGGTAGTGCCAACTGGCGCGCTGTTTCTCTCGTCTGTCTGGGTTCAGGACCCCCCCAAGAGGCTATCAAGGGTGTGCATTATTAGACCCATGCAGAGTGTCTGAGTGGGCTGTGGAAAGCAGGAATGGAGGACTACATTACTGTTAATAACAGGGTAATTCAGCACAGTGGGCTTTTATGGCCTGGATGGGCTGGAGTTCACAGCCCCCTCCATTTACTGAAGTTGTGCTTTATTACGGGGTCTAAAAACCTTGGCCGAAGTACGTGATTAAACCAAACCCAATCTCCTCCTCCTTCCCTCTTTTGTGGCTTTTCTATCTTGCTTTATGTGATGTCTCTGACCTAGATTTCATCAATTGCTGAAAACACAAAAAAGTAGGCTAATTGCCTCGAGGAATAATTTGAGGTTCCTTCGTTGCTTCTTCATTGTTGCTACTGTATCTTCTTACTGTTTACATAGGGCCTGAGACGAATTATCAGGCTTTTCTTAATTCTCAAGCATTCATTTTCCCCTTCTTTTGGCTTTCAGTTCTTTTCAAACTGAGATTAACTGTTCTAACAACTGCAACAGTACATTTACTCCATTGCTTTGATGCACATTGTTAGATAACGTCATCATCTAAAAACGTGATTTTGCATGCAACTTATTTTCGTTGCTTATCCATGCCCTTGAAGATTTCTTTCTCAATGTTGAACCTGGAGGCCTGTGATGGGATTCCAAAGGGACAATCAGAAATGGATACAGATTACAAGTTGCATTCCACAGGTGCCTCAGTCATATGAAGTCACTTTGCTCTCTGATTGAGGAATGATCCTCTAACGCCTAATTTTGTAAGGTGGATATCTCTGTTTCATAGTGGCTTAACCGTCCTAATCATTACCACACCACCTCATGCAGAAAAAAGCTGTCAGAGTCTGAAACAGGGCCCCGGATTTAATCCCACTCGCTGTTCGCGCGGACCCTCTTCTGGCAAACCACCAACAAAATGTTCTCACACCAGGGCTCAACTGTTTTTTGAGTCCCAGTCTTGCCACATTTTTTGTATGGCCCCTCCACAAAAAAAAAAAAAAAAAAAAAAAAAATATATATATATATATATATATATATATATATATGTATATAATTTTATTAAAACAGATGTATTTGTAATCATATTTTAGAATTTAAAAAAAAATAATCTATTTTAAAGAAATATTTATTTTTTATAAAATATTTTAATCAAATGGCTCAAAACTATGAACACTTTTACTCTTAAGATAACTGTTGACATCAATGAATAAATGTGTCTGAAATCTCGCTTTCTGTGAATACCTCGCCTATTCTCTCTCTGTCTCCCTCTCTTGCTTTCTCTGCCCACTTATATTTTTCTTGAACTCGTTTCTTTTCCTGGCCGATGTGCCGGAGGAGCTTTCTTCGGGCTCGGTTAGCCTCTGGCCCTGGAGAAACGCCTAGTTCCTTTTAATGGGAACGCTTCAAATATTTGTGCAGATTATATGGATAGAGGGGTAGGAGGCTGCTCAGCTGGACCACTGGATTTTTCCCCTTATTGCTGAAGTAAAGGGCAGGCAGAGGAAGTGAGGTTGAAAGTGTGGAAACACTGAGGTGTCGTGTATGTGTTTCTATGTTCCCGGTCTTTTGAGAACCTTTTTTATAGATTGGCAGGTGATCATTAGGGATGCACCATATCGATATTGGCCGATATATGTTAATTTTTAATCTGAGACACTTCAGTCTCTGTTACCCATGATGGTTTTGAATTGCTTGAAATATGATTGGAATCACTTAAAAAAAAGAAAATATGAAGTGCAACATGCAGATCTGTCATATAAGCTACATAAAATTATAATGAGAACATCATTATAATTGTGTCTAGCATCTAGCATTTCGAAAAATCTAGCATTTCGATATTAAAGTCGAAATATTTCGGGATTAAAGTAGAAATATTTTGAGATTTTCAGAGATTAATGTAGAAATATTTTAGATATTTTTAGAGATTAAATTTGAAATATTTTGAGATTAATCTTAAAATATTTAGATATTTTCAAGATTAAAGTCTAAATATTTCGAGATTAAAGTCGAAAAATGTCAGAGAGTATGAGAATGCAGTCTTCCGTAGAAGTTGCGTGTGTGCTTGCCATTGTTTCACATTGCCGCACACACCAGCATTCATAATGGTGCATATATACATGTTTCACACTGTGTCTCTGTGTGTGTGTGTTTCACACTGTGTTTCTTTGTTTTGTGTGTGTGTGTTTGTGTGTTTATTTCAACAAAAGGAAATTCAACAGGTGCCAATCTACCAGCATTAGGCTACCATTATAAGACTTTATAACACATACTGTGCCAGCATAGACTTGAGCCTATAGGAAAACCAACCCAACGAACCTAGACGAACACGGAAACACCTCAAAAACACTGCCACATAAAGTTTGGACCAGATTGTGATACCTACTCCACCACTCAGTCTGTGCGCTCGTCTATAGGCAACTCCATGGTAATTCTTGTTTGTAGATTAGCACCTGTGTAGAATTTTGTTGAAAACCCACATAAAAGTAAAAGCTACTATTTTGTGTTGATCAATGGCAGTTCGACTTCACAAGAGCATTTCTTTACACAAACGTACGCGCGCTCTGAGCCAGTGTACGTGCACTGTTATGAATGCACTGACTTCTATGGAAGACTGTATTATCATAATGTTTTGACTTTATTCTAGAAATTTTTCAACTTTAATCGCGAAATGTTTCAACTATAATCTAGACATTTTTCAAACTTGTAATTGACCTGGAAGACTGTAAACTAAAATAAATATTTATCTAAACAAACTTTAAACTATAAAAGCAATCCGTAATGTTTTACTTTTTTGTAAAGAACCATTACATTTAACAAAAACAATTATACATATATATATATAAAAAATGTGTATACGTATTATTTTTTTTATAAAATCTTTAGTTTTGTGAACAACTGATTTGTCATTAACTGACCGATTGTATTGGTCTGATAATGATTAATTCAGAAACTGGATATTCTGTTATGAACTCTCAAAGAGTTCTAGGTAATAAAGGTTTGTCAAGATGTTCATTGACATACGGATAATTGATACTTCTATGGGGCTTTTTGTGTCCTTTTAGAAAAAGGTCATATTTAAATAGATAAAGGTCAATTTCATTTAGTCATAAAATTGTAATTGCATAGAAAAGAGCATGGAAAAAGGTCTTCAAATTTTCCAATTTTGATTTTCAATGAAGAAAGAAGAAGCAAGGAAATTCTGTCAAATGTTTTATTTTTTTGTGAACTTGGTTCTTTTTGTCTTAAGAAATACATAAGCGCTTCATTTTTGCACTGAGAAGTGCTGGTCCATAAATGCACTTGGTGCTCGGAAACCTTAATTTCTAGCTTATTTGCTGAGTCATATCGGTTCCAGGAGGCCCTGTATAGTCTGCTGTTAATTGCACTATAGGCAAATGGTTGTTTTTGAACAGTGTCCAAGTATGGAGGTATACGGAGGTAAAGGAGGTTAACGCTACCTGTCGACATTGGAAATTTTCTCCCTCTCAATTTTTCTCTCCCTTTGTGTTTTTATGGGACTTCATAGTGTGATATTCCATAAATAGGCTAGTAGCGAACAGTCAAATAAAGTTGCTCAGAGTCCGCATGGTAAAACTCCACAGACCCAGGAGAGACTGCATGGGGCCGGGATCAGGGTTTATAAGACGTTTGGGAGTAAATAAAGAGTAGAGCGATGTGCTAGTTCAACTCAGAAGTCTGATACTGCTTTAAACTTCAACTTTCCCTACAGACAGATGATTAACCTACAGAGGTTAGGTTTGTTCATTCATTTGCCAGAGCAGGGTCCTGAAGCTACAGTACTCCTCACTTGCTCTCTCTGCCAGAGACTTTAGTCAGGATAGACACTATACCGTATTTAATTAGTTACAAATGGAAATGAGGCTGTGAGGGATTGAAGCTGAGGCCGGATTTGGGAGGTGGGTGAATCAGATGATCCAGTAGCCTGGTTTCCATTACAGATTTGCGCAAAACTTTTGAGATATTTTATAAATGTTGATAATAAACTATTGTGAATGGATGGCGTATCCATTAACAGATATTATGCAACTTTAAACAAGTCAATCCAAAAATAATGGCAACAGATGTTCAAAGGGTTTTGTATATATCACAGCCACCACACTAAGTAGCCAGTATTTTTAATCGAAGGAGACGTCAGGCGTGTTATCCAAGCATTAATGGCAATGGCTTCTCCCTCCCATCTGCTTCAAGGTCTTGATAAATTGTGGCATTTCAATGTTGTTTAGAATCCAGTATTCCCATAATTATTTTGTCTTTTCTTCTGTCCAAACATACCATGCCTTCTTTAAAGAATAATAATGATAATAATAATGTTAGAGGTGTAATAAGGATATATGTCTTCTTAGAGTTTAACATGATTTTTAAACATGAGTAATTCATTTCAAATTGGTCTAAAACATGCAGTGGGATTGAGTGTAGATTAAAACTTATGGTACTTACTGGTATAGAAGTAATTTTGCAATTGCATGTAAAGTACCTGTCAGAGTGTTTGGAAACTATCTGCTTAACACTTTATTTTCCTTTAACTTTATAAACCAAACATATATTCAGGCAGCAAAAATTGGCTTTTTCAATTTTTGAGAATAGAAAATATTTTGTTTGTATCTATCCAGTACAGAAGTTATGTCTGTGTGTGCTGGCAGGACTACTCATGATATGATCTTTCCTTTACTCACTGTTGTTGTATCTTTAATAGGCACTGAACAGCAGCTTGTCTCTATATGTATATTAAAGATGGAAGCAGAATACTGATTTTAACAAAAAAATTAAGTTTTAAAGGGGTACAATTAAACTGAAATGGGTGCTCTGGGACAAACTAAAATTTTAATGGTAAATCTACTAAAAAATTAATTATGTAACAGATTTTTTGCAGCATTGGCAATCTGCAATATATATATATATATATATATATATATATATATATATATATATATATATATATATATATATATATATATTCTTCCAATTTAACAGAACTTTGTTGCAGATTGCCAATGCCCAAATGAAAATTCCTTTATTTGTGTTCTTATGTAACAGAGTGGCTGTGAAAGGTCTGTTCATGGTTGTGAAATTGTAAAGTCAGGATAATTTGTCTTGGATAAGCAAAATGAGACTGTCTGTGTCTTTGGCTGGTGTTACGTGGCCGATGTTGGAGACACTTTCTCCTTTTGGCCCCAAATAGATCTCAGGTTGCAGGGGCTATTCTGTTTCACAAAGCTGGGCACGTTTGTCTGAGTAACTCAAATCATTGGGCCGTGAGCTGTGGAAAAAGACTGAGTCATCTGGCTGCAGATCCGCGCTCAGGGAAACAGCGTGGACACCAGTGCAGGATGATACACTCTATGTCAGCCGTACTGTATGTGCTAGACCATCCACAGCCATGTAGTCGCTTGGCAGGCACCCACACGCTGAAATTCTCACAGTATTGAGCCAAGACGTAAAGCCAAGACATACAGCTTCACCCTCAAAATCCAGTTCTCCTGCACTTTTCTCCGGATTGCTCCAGAAATGCAAAAACTGGATTCCTCTGGGTATCTCGTATACTTTCTGTTTAATTTGATAATGAGTATGTATGGTGCTGAAGAGTAAGGTTATGGTTAGTGCCCAGGCTAATGTTACTGGTAAGGAAAGTGCAAGTTCATTATGAAATAGATCCAGTTACTCATTAGCTTCAACAGCAGAAAGATTAAGTTGCATGATGTTGTCTGTCAAGTTCCTTTAGTAAAAGCCATGCTGCCACATACTGTCTTTGGCCCAGGCATGTGTCCATATGTTGTATTTTGAAAATTGCCCTTGGAGTGCTGGAAAAAAAGTATGTAAACTTTTGAAAGTCCTTGAAAAAAGTGCTTTAATTTCACTCTCAAAAGGTTGTATGAACCCTGAAATAAATAGTGTAATAACAACAGACTATTTATTTAACCTGTTCTGAGCTCGCACTGTGCTGGCTATTATTGGTCCGAGCCGATAAACGGTCTGGGCTGCGCAGGTCAACTGAGTAGCGTGGTTGTTTCGTTTCGTTTGTTTGTTTCTCATATGCAAAAAATAATGGCATCTTAGTTGGGCAACGTGGTGGTGGCACCAGTGCGACCTCTAAAGAAATTTTCTTCGCACCAGGAGGAAAAAAGGTTGCAGTCTGGTACGGAGTCCCCCTAGTCCCACTTTGGCAAAAAAAAAAAATTGTTAAAACTATCTTGTGGCCTCAAGATAGTAACATGTGGCCTCAAGATATTAACCCGTGGCCTCAAGATAGTAACTCGTGGCCTCAATATCAGTAACTCGTGGCCTCAAGATACTAACTCGTGGCCTCAAGATACTAACTCGTGGCCTCAAGATACTAACTCGTGGCCTCAAGATACTAACTCGTGGCCTCAAGATACTAACTCTCGTGGCCTCAAGATACTAACTCTCGTGGCCTCAAGATACTAACTCGTGGCCTCAAGATACTAACTCGTGGCCTCAAGATACTAACTCGTGGCCTCAAGATACTAACTCGTGGCCTCAAGATACTAACTCGTGGCCTCAAGATACTAACTCTATCTTGAGCCCACGAGTTTCTATCTTGAGGCCATGAGATAGTATCTTGGGGCCACGAGTTACAATCTTGAGGCCACAAGGTAGTTATAATTAATTTTTTTTGCCAAAGTGGGACTAGAGGGGCTCCGTCAGTCTGGAGCCCTATACATGTGTTCAAAATAATCGAAACATTTTGGTTAATAGATTAGTATTAATACTTTACTTGAATGGGTGTGCATAAGACTGACATGACACCTTGCAATGTCATGAATATGACGTAGGGTTTATGCATGTTTTTGACAAATGTCATTAAGTGTCATTCGCTCAATTATGGCATTTTTATTGCAAATATGACATTGTTTGAGATGTCTTTGTTATAACACCTTGATATAAACCAATACATCATAACCTATCAGTGTACACTCAAAAAAATGCTGGGTTGTTTTAACCCAATTTTGGGTCAAATATGGACAAACTCAAACATCATAATTTATAAATGTAACCCAATGGCTGGGTTTGTCCATATTTGACCCAAAATTGGGTTAAAACAACCCAGCATTTTTTAGAGTGTATTTGTCATTATGAAGGTGTCATGTCAGACTTATATAAACCCCCTCAAGTAAAGTGTTACCGATTAGGTAGAATGTTTCCAGAAAGTATTTTGAAAGTGTGATAAGACAATGATACAAGCATACATGTTAAAATTACATGTCTCCTCTGGCCTAAACAATGCTCTTCAAGTCTGTGTGCTATATCGCTACAGTGTTTTTAAGTGTGTAGTAGGGCATTTTGAAGACTGCTGGTAGGTATTCACTAATGGAGAGATGCCCCCATCTGTGGCATGCTGCCAGAGAGACCATCAAACTTTCATTGTGTAACTCACACAATGCTGCATTTGTTTATAGGGCTCACTCTATGCGTCCTGCTTTGGGAAGCACTGTCATACGCTGTAGGTTTGAGGAAGTGAATCTTCTGGAGAAATCATATCTTTTCTATCTCCATGAGTTTCTGTTTTGTCTGCATTTCTTTATTGTGTTGCATCTTGTCCAATCCTTGTTTATCTCATGTCTGGTAAATGGAGTCTTCAACCCACATGGATGTTACTACAGAGTCGCTGTCGAAACGGATTGCGGTTCAGTCGACTTCTCTAAAGCTGAACGTTAAGCATCCATCTTCATCTATCCTCCAACTCAAATGCAGCTGCATCTCATTCCATTGTGTGTTTACTTCCAGTTATTCATGAGACAGACAGTTCCTCTGTTCATCTGGCCTGATAATCTATGGAAAACAGGGGGTTGGGACTGTGCCCTTACTTGTCTGTCACTCTTTATATGGATGACGTGACCTACATGTCATTCCCGCAGCCACCTCTGCTCTCAGGGGTCAGGGAAGTCCGGACGACATCTGACCCTTTTTCACAACAGGGCTCTCTTCGCCCCCTTATTTGTCCCAGTTTCTCCTTCCCCTGAGTCTCCTGGCAGTTAGTAGTAGGTCACAGGAAGTCGGCTGGGTCTTTACTGTCTTTTGGAGCTCAAGGCCACACATGGTTCGCTCCCTCAAGACTTTAGTAGCTTAAATCATTTAACCTAAATATAAAAGCAGATGCAACACACAGCTTCAGTCTACTGATGTAAACAGAGATGCTGTGGAACATTAACCTTCACAAGTGTATATAAATATGGCTGTTTGCATTGTGCTCTACCAAAATGCTCTCCTATCCTGTATATGGAGTTCCAATGGAGAGCTTGTTTATCTAATCATCAATCATAACTTGAGGCTGTTTAGCCTACTCCTGTGACAACTCATCTAGCATCACTCCCTCACTTCTACTTTTAGGATGTGTTCACACTTGCCAGGTTTTGTACGAACCGTTGAACGAACCGTTCATTTGAAAAAGTGAGAGGGCTGCCATCCGAACCCTGGTGCACACCAAACAAGCTAAAAAGATCGGTCTCGGTTGGCTTCCAAGCGAACTCTGATACGGTTCGGCTTGAATGCAACATGGATTAAAGACTTCTAAACGAAACAAAAATGGGATGTAATGTTACAAGATGAATGCTCAAGCACACCTGGAGTGTATTCAATTGTTCTCATGAGTGTAATGGACGTAGGCCAGTAAGAGCTGTGTGTGTAAACTAGAGATGCGCGGTTGGCGGTTACAGCCGCGGACACCGCGGATAAACCGCAGATCGGGCGGATGACATGACAAAAAAAATATTTTAATTGAATTCGGACGGGTGGCAGGCGGTTGAACCAAATTATGTGCCAAAATGCGTTTTCTATTAGGCTACAATGAAAATATTGTAAAGACAGTAGCCTATCAGATAAAGTCAGTGTGAAGAGGTTCAGTGTGTGTGGAAGGAAGAAGACAGGGTCGGCGTGACTGGGACTCGCATTTATTCCGAAAAACAAAAAGCAACGAGGCGCACAGTAGCGCATTCGCCACCATAAACAAAACATGCGATCCAACATTATTGCTTCTCAGTGTCGGTTGCAGTAGCCACGTGCGAAGTCCCAGTCCAACTCTCTCTTCATTCCCGTAATCAGACACAGGTGTTCATCTGCACTTGACCTACTTACTCACCGCGCGGCTGCGTCCTTTCTCTCCCGCTACAGACATTGCAAAATTACGCCTCCCTCGCCACAGTCGTTTATTTGCGTTTAATTGAAGTGCGAAGCCGATCGGAGACGGAGTTCACTGCTGATATTCTGAGAGCTTTAGTGTCGCGGCTGTCATTAGCAGCGCCTTGTATCGCCCAATCAGCGGATGGCGGGCGCGATTTTAAAAATTGGTCAAAAAAGTTGATGCAGAGGGATGGCGGACGGATGATGAGTTTTGTGATGCAGTTGCGGATGAAATAATAGCCCATCCGCGCATCTCTAGTGTAAACCTCACTTCCCTGATCTCAAGCGACTCACTTTAGATGCTACAGTCTTTAGTGTCTCTGTTAGTGTGCTCGCCTCCCACAGTGGAGACTTGATTTGAAAACAAAAAATTACTTTGGTAAAAATGTAACCAGTAATTTAAATACCACAACATAAGTATTGTAGCCTGACTACTTTACCTAAGGCAAACTATGCAATTAATTTGTAATTTAATCACATTTTTTATAAGTCATTTAATGATTCAGTAATATTTTTTAATTAATTCACAGGATGTTTTTATACATTGAGAAATAAGTGAATCGGAGCAAAGACATTAAATATTTTACCATATCTCCAACATATTCCTGTTAACTTTGCTTATTTATTCAGGTTTCTGCTTCATGATCATTTGTTTTTGTGTTTGTTCCTCAGGAGAGGAAAGAAGCACAGTATTGTCCTGAGAACACAGCTGTCTGTCAGAGTCCATGCCTGCATAGGTGAGTAACTAGATACTGTTTTCATTTAAATAAACTGTGAATGGCGAGGACAGCATTTTATACTCCATCTTCAACCATTTAAATTTCTTGCCCAGTCAGCAGATTCTAACTGCATCAGATTTAGGAGTTATTTTCTCATTTGTTGCGTGTTGAATGACGGATGTGTAAATTATACTTAGTGAGGCCCTTGCTTGATTTTTACTGTGTGGTAAAGATTTCCTGTTGTTAATATGCCCTCACGCCGCAACATTTATGATTTAGTTTAAACTTGTTCCATGCTTGATTTCTCAATCAATATAAAACAGCTAATGCAGCAACTTTATATGAATGCCAGGGTAGTGCTACACTCAACACACACACATTCACCTATGGAAAAAACATATTGGAGTTGAAAACATTTTAAATTTAATTCCATTTTGGTTGAAGAGAGAATGTTTATACGACAACGATGTACTAATAAGGGAAAAGTTTTTTTCTGTTGTGTTTTTCGATGTACAGACGACAACGTTGTCAAAACTATCCCCATTCATATGGATCTGTGAAAATGACTAAAACGCTGTATTATGCTGCCAGGCCAGTAGTTGGCAATGTCACTTTGTAAAAAAAACATTAACGCGCATAGACACGAACATGTTATACGCATGCGCATGATTTCACTGCATTTTACAAATTTGCGTTTTAGTTGTTTACATGGGGAAGATAACAGTACTGTTCAGAAACTTCACTTTAAAATCAGTTTTCAAAAGCTTACATTTTCAAGCCCCCAAACACTGTTGTCGTTTAAATAAATGGACCAAACATATTTGAAGTTGTTAATTTTTTGTTGAAAACGGTGTCATGTGAACGTTTCTGTGATCAGTTTCAATCAATGCTGTATATTTCTTCACAATCTCATGGTTTATCTCATGTCCCTAAACCCTGATGACAGAATCAGGCTTCATTACCTCCATAAGCCTTATCCCAGATTAACGTCTGTGTCATTGTGTGAAAGCAGGACGGCTACTGCTATCTATGTATCACGAAGGAGTAAGTGTCACAGACGCACCCTCAAAACCCATTATGGATAAAAACGGTGTAGTTCCTCTGGAATTGTAGTATGCACGTAACTTACTACAGAGGTTTATGTTACCTTGGTGACTCGTAGTCTCGGACAGCACAACCATAAACCGTATATGGACCGTCTGATGCATTTTGGACGGATAAATTGGTTTTACCAGTGCACTTGGAAGTTGCTACTACAATTGCTAGGTTTCCATCCATCCATGTATTATTTTATTTTGTTTGTACATATTTAATACAGAAAACATACGTACAAAAAACTTTTGCTTTTACTTCTACAGTAGCTACTACTTTCCTTTCTATTTTTATTTGGCTACAATGTCTGTGAATGTATTGGCAGTAGTACTGTAAGTCTCTTAGCAGATCTATTTTTTTTTCTTGTTTGAATAGGCGGTTCTTAGCTGGAATAATCTGCAGTGTGGTGCAAAGATGCTGTCAAAACCCCACCCCCTGGTTCCATTGAGATTTTCCTATGGAGTTTTATTATGGGCATTTTGAGTAAAATGAAACTTGTGATGAACATAACTTGAAGATACTTAGACATTTTTTTCTGCAATGTAAATTACACCCACCCATACCAAATATGTGATATTTGAAGTTTATGTTTTAAAAAAGAAACTAGATAAGACAGTTACAATGTAGAAAAAAACGTCAAAGTATCGATAAGTTAGGTTTAACCACAATTTTTATTTTTTAAACTAAAAAAAACCCCAAACATTATAAAACCCCATAGGAAAATCTTGACGGAACCATTGGCGAATCAGTCTTCCGGGTTTCGACTTCATCTCTGCACCACTCTCTGTGGACCAGACTTCATGCCGACAGTCAAATGTCTCTGTGATTCACTGTCGTTGTCTACAGGAACTGGTAGTCGGTGTTTAAGACAAGTGTGTGTCTGTAGCGAGCAGTATAAAGTTAGTGGCGTGCTGCACTGCAGCCAAGCACACGTGGCTTGTACAGTTTTCCCTCTCCAGACTGCAGAGGAAAATTTAACCGTCAGTCTGAAAAAGTCATTAAAGCTCAGAACTGTCAGATTTTAATTTGTACGTTTCGCAAAAAGTGTTATTTAAGGGTACCAGGGACAAAAACTTCCCTAAGAAAGAAATGCAGTTATCTCTCGCTGTCAACTCAAGCGTATTTACTGATGCTGCATGCCTGACGCATTGCAGAACCATTTGGAAACTCCAAAGCTGTTCTGCTAGGGGTATTTGGGTCCAAAAATAAAGTTGCTGAAACTCCTGGCAAGGTCTGAGAATCTGTTGAGAGAGATTTTACCGAACCAGACCTGCTCAGACACCTGCCCTTGAGTAGTTTTCCCTTTCGTTGGAAGCCTTCTCGCAATTTGCGAACCGTGAAAGAGGGCAGAAGCTTAGCACAAGTGCCTCTTGTAGCAAACTCTTCCGAGAAGCTTCACCTATCAACAGCTCTGAACGGTGGCTTCAAAAACATGCCATTGATTTATGTCTTGATAACGTACTTTGTTTGTCTTTGTGGAATCAATGTTGCGTATCTACTATTTAAACCCCTATGGAAAGAGCAGCTTGATAAGAGAACCACTATGCTCTGCAGATGTTGCCTTGCCTCTCTACAGCTTGTTGAATGTTTTCCTGCCATTCTATCCTCTGTCCCGGGACCTGTCCTAGACCACGCTGCATTCCTCGTAGCGATGATGAGATCACTTTTCTGACCAGCTGTGTGCTTGTGTGATTTGAAGGCCTATCTGGGTCAAAGGTGGGGGACCTGTGTGTGGGAGGTAAGAGTTTCGCTCTCTAAGCGGATGACCCAAGATGACAGCTGCTTGTCTTTAGGCTTAAAAAGCGTCTCTCGCTTTATGCGTTGATGAAAGGGAGGGACAAACCATCCATGATTTAGGCAGCATTTAGGAATGACTTTAGTATTTTAGTCAGTTTTAGTATTTTTCATATGTATTTCATATTAATAGTATTTAATAATATTTTGATTTAAGTTTAAAGTATTTATATTGTCATTTTCATTTTACTTTTAGTTATTCTTTATTAATATTTTTATATATTTAACTGCAGTTACACTCTTGGGGCCCTATCTTGCACCTGGCGCAAATGACTTTGTACACTGACGCATGCATCGTTCCTATTTTGCACCCACGCTAAGCGAACTTTTCCCTCCACAGACGCACGCCAGTAAACTAGGGAATGAACTTGCGCTGCCTGGGCGGTTCAGCGCAAAAAAGGAGGCTTGTTCCTGCGCAAACAGTCCCTGGTGCTATTTTGCAGTTCCAAAAAACAATTGTGTTGCATGTACATTCAGATGCTATTTTAAGCGTGCATGTTTCACCATAATACAGACTGTGAACAAGGCGCATTTATACTTTTTGCAAATGATACATTATTATAAGGAAAATATTAAAACACGAGGGAAATCATTGTTGTGTCCATGACGATGGGAAAATTAGGCATAAAGCTTACACATTTACCCAAATTATTATATGCATGTTTAACTAAAGCTAATTTGGCTGGGTTTGTCCAGTCCTCAATGTCACTTCTCTTTCTTTTACGGCCCTGACGAGAACATCGATCTCCTCGGCTGTGAACCGGTTGAAGCGTGCCTGGTAAATGCACCGTTATAATGGAATTGCGTCATGGAACAAGCGCGCCTCGTTCATCACGCTCTTAAGCTGCGTTCACACTACACGCGACCAAGCGACACGATACCATTCATTTTTAATGGTGAGTGGGCGACTTCGGCGACACTCGCGGCCGCGACTGTTGGCGACTGGATGGGGCGTGTCTGACGACGCGACAAAGTTGAGACATTTTTTACTTTATGCAAATGAAGAGCGATTTCGCAAGCGACAACCAATAGGAGTGAAGTCAGTGGAGCGCGTCACTCTACGATAACGATGATTATCGCGATATAATTTTTCTCGATAAAACGTTATCAAGAGTTCGATAAATGTTCGATAATGTTCATGCGCTATAAGCGGAAACGAAATTCATTTGAACCACGAGCGCCCCACAGAGCATTTATTCGTTTGGCTCAAAGTCCAAATGGCAGCGCACTGAGCGCAGCGCGAGCCCAAAAAGTTACTTGCACTACAGATCGTTAAAATAGGGCCCTTGGAGTTAAAATCAACTCAGTGATAGACCACAACTATCATGCATTATTTGAGCAGGGGCAATAATAATCACCAAAGTCTGTAAACTGTCATAATTTGTGTCAAATAATTTGTATTTTATCCAATTTCCCTGATCCCAATTTTCCACCAATATTTTGGAAACAGGGCCTTTCAACCACCTGCACAGAATTTTTAGCTCAGTCTAAATGAAAATCTAATCTAAAACAGTTATTTTCCGAGATGCCTACAGAAGTGCCCAACATTTATTTGTTAAAGTAATTTCATGTATAGAGAGATGCATTTACCATAAACATTAACCATCTGCAGCATCTTCAATGACATCTGGCTGTGCTTTTGATCATATATTCAGGGCCCTTTATCTCTAGTTTGATGAAAGGAATGAATTCAAAACCACTGTGCTGCTGCTATTCATAGCAGGACTGAACACACTGCTCCGCTATAAATCAACTCACCCGAGTGAGCTGTCAACAGACCTGATGACACAACGCCATGAGAACTATTTTCCTGCACTTGTCTGGGATCATTAGTGAAAGCTGTTGCACTTGTGCATTTAAGCCTGATTTATATTTTCCATGTCTGTGCTGACCACTTCATGAAATGACATGAGTGTTTGGCTACTGCTGTGCCTAGTATGGTTTCTATGACCTCCATGTTTTGACTGTCCATCACTATTATTATGGGAAGTTACATGTGTCAACTGTGTAAGCATGAGTCTAATGGCTTCTAGAACACAGGTTTTTGGTGTCAAGGACTCCCAAATAAAATGAGTATCCTTTATCAGGGACCCCATTCTTAAAAGGCATATTTTTTCATGTATAAAAAAAGAAGCAATTCTATGTGAGAAAAATATTATTAAGACAAAATTTTTTTTAAATGTAAAATGTATATGTATATATATATGTATATATATATATATATATATATATATATATATATATATATATATATATATATATATATATATATATATATATATATATATATATATATATATATATATATATATACATATATATATATATATACATATATACATATATATACACACATACAAACATATACAAAGACACATACACATACATATACATATTGAGGTGGATGGAGTTATAAGGGTTTGACTGACAGTTTGAGGATTAGTCACAAGCTCTTTTTAATACTTTTCACTGTTTAAATATTTGCAAAATACACAGACAGACATAAAGTGTGACCAATAGTAATGATTTATGGGAAAAAGACGAAATATGGAGATGCAAGGTTTTTTACTCGACAGCGACGATATAGAAGTAAACCTATAAGCCTAATTTACACAGACTTATTTACCTGCAGCCAATTTTCGGGTTAAGGTCACTATTCGGATTTCTGAAACATTAGGAATAACCCGTTTACATGCGTGAGCAGAGAGAGTTTCTCCTGTATGCATGGAATTGCAATATCCCAATGTAAACGGCGAAGCGCAGTTAGTGTCTAGACGTACGGACAACCTTAAGACGTAATATGCGTGCATTTCCGATTCTTCTTCCTGTATCCAAAGACAACAACAACAGCAGCATGCGGATAATTAATTGTTCGGGCAGATATCGATCCCCTTTGTTTGCGCTTTAATGCTCGTAACGTTACTGACCTCGCTCCAAGTCACGCCTGGTCTCGCCATGTTTACTTCCGGTATACTGCACGCGGATTTTTGTATGCGTCGAGAAGTTTCTCTACTCAAAAGACCAAGATTCCTTGCAAATAGAACATGCACAGAACACAAATCACTATGGGGATATGCCGATACGCATTTACATGACCAAAAATTTGGGTGAGAAAAGGGGTACCCCAGGTATAATATCTCGGTTTTTAAAATCCGGGATATGAGCATATTCGGGTTTTTGCCGGTGTTTACATCGCCGTTCGCGACCGGGTTATTGCTAATATCCCGGTTTTGAACGGGTTATTGGCTGCATGTAAACATAGTCATAGATAAAGGTGTGTTTGTACTGTAACGTGACACTTACTTGTTTTAAATGCAACACAATGTTATTTAGCGCATTTAGCATCTGAACTATACGGTTGGTGGTTATTGCTGACATACTGCATCAAAAAGTGGCTTAGTGTTTAGTGAGCAGTTTCTTTTTCTCTCTTTGCAACCGATAAAAACGGTTTGTCTACCTTTTGTTCAAATTGCAACCATATGATCATCCAAATTTAAACAGGACTTCCTGAATGCGGTAGCTTAAAGGTCCAAGAGTTAAACATCAGAGGACGCTGCATATAAATAATCTGTTTATTCATAAACATGAATGATGAGTCTTTTAGGTCCTTATACGTAATGCCTGTCATTTAGCGCGTTTGCGGAGAACCTCAGCGGTCAGTGGCAGTGAGATGTAGTGGTGTGGTAATGTACACAACATAGCTCATGGTTGCTGCAGCAGTCGTGAAAAGCACCAATCACCATCAGATGGCTAATTTTCAGAGCCCAGAAACCCCTGTGCTGCCTGCAAGCAAACCGTGGCTTTCCGACAGGGCATAATCCAGATGCCTTAATCATAGTCATTTACCATCACAAACATTTGGCTGTGGAGGAGATACTCGTTGGACTGATGGAAAGACTGGTATCTGGTGCCCTTGGGTTTTTTGGGGGGCAGATGAGCTTATGGTTTATAAAGGTTCGCAGGGTCGGTGTAGATCTTGACGCTGATTTTCTATAATCAACATGTCTGGCTGTATAATGTAAAAACAAGGCCAGACTCCTGATTAAACTTAACGATGCCAATGTGTGGTCCCAATAAAACTGGTCTCCGTTTATTACCATTAGCCCTCATACAAATAAAGACATAATGAATTTTCAAACATGTGAAATAAATCTGAAGTAATGGTCTCGCACAGGGTTCTGGGGGCATTTGTAACTAGCAGAACCCTAAACAGCCCTGATTGTGAGGTGACTTCAGTGGTAAATTTTCACTAGCGCACTCGCCCCAATCCCCACCCAACAGTAATATTTAATGGCGCATTGCGGTTGTGCCCAAATTATAGACATATAAGTTAATGAAGGTTGGAGTTGTTTTTGGAGCTTCCAGAGTAAATCACTAAATTAGGTCTGGGTTTTAAATAAGGTATAAATATAGTAGGGTTAATTAGTTCTTCATTAGCCATAGAATGCATATGTATGTGCTGATTGGGCTGTTTATCCGATATGAATGACCAATGTCTATAGCTATCTAGAGATTTAAATATTATTCAGTTTCACTATTAATGTGAAACTGAATTAACTGTGTTAATTGCTAACTGTACATTTAATTCTGAGTTAAACATACAGTTGGCAAATGAGGCAAAATATTTTTTTACACAAGTAAGTACAAACAAATGTTTTTTTTTCCTATACAGCTTTTACAGTGGCAAATGGTGACTTATTTAACCAGTGATCTAAAACAGAAATGACAAATTAGAGACACCAGGTATCAATTTAAATGTATACAAATTAAGAATACTTATATCTATAATAATATATAGAATGTTTTTGTAAAAAGTAAATTTCCCATGGAGATGGAGAAAATGAAATACTATGACATTTTTTTGTTTGTTTTTTATTTGATTTGGAGTACATTTACACAACACTGGTGTCCTAAAAGCGAAAAAGCTTTTCCTTTGCGTTCTTCGCATACAGACGACAACGTTGTCAAAACGATTCCCATTCACACGGATCTGCAAGACGACTAAAACGCTGTATTATCTGTTATAATGGTAACACTTTACAATAAGGTTCATTAGTTATGACATTAGTTAATACAAAGACTGAACAAGATCTTCAGCATTTTGTTAACTCTTTGGTAATGTTAATTTTAACATTTACTGAATAGTTTATTAAAATCTTGTTAACATTCAGTTAATGCACTGTGAACTAACATGAAAAACAATGAACAGCTTAGATTTGTATTAATTAGCGTTAACAAGAATAACAAATACAGTAACAAATGGTTAGTTCATGTTAGTTAATGCATTAACTAATGTTTAATAAATGAACCTTATTGTAAGGTGTTACGTCATAATTATACATGTCACGTAAAGAAACACTACGCTGCTACAGAATGAACATGTAATACGCATGCGCAAGACGTCAACATTTTTACAAATTCGCATTTTTGTTGTTTATACAGAGATCATAATGTATAATTTTTAAAAACTTGCACTTTGAAACCCATTTTTAAAAGTTTGTGTTTTCAGGCCCCGAAAACACTTAGGAAAATGAACAGCCAAAAAGACATACAAAGTTTTCAGTTTTTCCGTTTTTATAGTTGTAAACGTTGTTGTGTAAATGACCCCTCAGTCTAGTAAGTTTTTATCAAATATTTTCGGTGATTTTCAGTGATCTGAATTTCGGTGATTTGGCAGCAACGGCAACATTTTTTCGCTTGGGCAATTAGCCGACAGCTTTCCTTGTGCATGAAATTCGCCATATGCCAGCAAACCACTGAGAATGCAAAACAACAATGACAATGCATTACAACAGAGCATTTGCCATCACTTAACTGAAACCCTCCATAACTGGCAGATTTAAAGAAAATAAATAAATAGATTTGGCAAATAAATATATAATGGACAGTTACATACGTCTTACCAACATTTATTATGTAAGTTTTGTTACACCTTTCCAATGACAAGGAATTTTATTAATTTGCGTGTCCACAAATGAATTCTCTCAAATGGTTTAGGATGGGTACGCAGAGCATTCACATGGGCTTGTTTATCCGTCTACATTTGTCCGTGTTTATGTCTGGCATGTTCTCCCCCACCCTTGCAGATCGTTTTTTAGTGAATTCTTCCCTCTGTTCATAATGAAACATTGAAATAAATGTTTATCAGCGCTTGCGTCTTGCTTACAGTTAGAGTTAGTGCACCCGATGAGATCACTTAAACTGGCCATTATTTGTGCATGTACCCATATGACATCATTCTGGGCTCTCACAATCACTGAGGTCAGGTAGGACAGGCTGATTTTCAAGAAACCTCCAAGAGCTTGAAACCTACAGTTGACAGGCTCTTGGAGGTTTTGGTCTGAAACCCTGTCTGAATAGCAGTTAGCTTTGAGCTATGATTTACGATCCTTTGCATTTTACTTGATGAATTTGTCGCTTTTGGCCCATTTTCGATGTTTTGGAAAAGCTTTGAAATACACTGTGTGAGGAGACTCCAAGTTGTAAATTTTCAATAATTTCTTGTGCCTTTCCAAGAGGTAAACAATGTTACACTCTAAAAAATGCTGGGTTATTTTAACCCAATTTTGGGTCAGAATATGGACAAACCCAGCTGTTGGGTTAAATTTATAAATTGCATTTTTTAATCCAACAATTGGGTTTGTCCATATTTGACCCAAAATTGGGTTAAAACAACCCAGCATTTTTTAGAGTGTAGACCAGGAAAAAGCGGGACAATATAAGGTCCTAAACTGAGTTCGCCGCTCTTGGGCCAGTCATTGCGGTAACTGCTTTTAAATTATGGCTTCCCTGGTCTGTGTACTTTTCCTTGGCTATTTTAATTTTCAATTTTTCATTCCAGGATTCTCATAAAAGCGTGGTTGTGTTGAGTCTTGAGTCTGTGATTGAAACCGTAAAAGAACCTGCAGAATCTGTCTTCAAGTGTACATTTTCCACAACTCTTACTATTAGTCTTATCACTCAAGCAAGTCGAGTTCCTCGACCTTGAAATTTTTTCTTGTATTGGAAAAAAATTCCCAATGTCCTCCTCAAAACGATGTGCAAATATAGGGCAATGAAATTGCAGATAACTGTCCGCAGTTTCATATCAGCAGGAAACAGTAGTCACCATGGACAGATGTCTGCTGCAGACATTATCAGCGATATAAATTCTGTGGTGATGTATCCACCAGCCAGATGTTCAGCGTGAACACTGAAGAGATAATGAAAGACATTCATGTCCAATCTTTCACAAAATTTCCCCATCGTAGTCGCATCGCATTCTTGGCGTTGTCAAACATGCACAAGGAACAGACACTTAAATTAAAGAGGGAATACAGAAGCCTCATAAAGGTGATGCCTTCTCTCCCTCAGCTGGATTACTGTGTTCTGACAGCCTCAGGCTAGCATTTTCTCTCATGTCACAAAAGTATTCATATCCAGAGAGCTCAAATCCTACAGCTGATGAAGTCAACTCTGACCCAACTCTGAACTCTCACCAGGAACAGGAATCGAAGTTTCAGTAATTGAAGTCATTTCAGAGTAAGTACACATATGTCTATAAAGAGCGCTTTATTCATTGTTAACTGCTATCTGATAAACATCTTCAAAAGAGCTGATTTCAAATGATGAACCATGAGAACATCTGCTGAATATCAGTCTAGCATCTGACAGGAAACTTTTTAGAGATGTATTGCAAATGAGAAAATGCTCTAAAAATAACGTCTTCCAGATGTAAACACATCGGATAGACATCTGGGTGCAGTGCATGTGCGATTAGGGTTGATAAAATATATTTTTCACTGGGATGGATGCGTTTATGTGTGCGAGAAAAAACAGAATGTACAGGGTGAATTCAGTTATCAGTCAGTGTCATTCTTTTCTGCAAAAACATCCAGACTTTCTGTAATTGTAAAAGGCTTAGTATGCGCCTTTTTCACAAAATGCAACATTATTTGCTTTTAATAATACATGTTAGTTTGAGGAGGAGTAAATAAAATGTTGCTATGGTTACCACTGTGTCAGTCAGTCATCGGAATTATTCCATACTAAAAACAAAATTATAATTTTGATGAGGTTTTCAAATGGGCACAGGGGGCCACAAACAGTATTGGGGAAAGTTACTTTTAAAAGTAATGTATTACAAAATGTATTGCTTTACTCCCTAAAAACGTAACCAATTACATTACTTTTTATGTAAAGTCGTGCATTTGTAATTACTACTAGTACACTTCTGGTCTTCGGGGTCAATATGACCCCACATTGAAATGAATGGGAAATGTGAAAAACAAAACAAAAAACAAATATATTTTCTTCATGTGTCAAAAAAATAAATAAATAAATAAAAATCTGGCATAAATCTGAAAATGTTTACACTGACATGAAGGCCTAGTACTGTACTAGAGCAATGTAAATGCAATGTATCATAAAAAAAAATAATATTTCATATGCAAGCTATAATGCTGCAAACACATCATTAATGAATAGATGAGAAGTAAACAACAAAAAAAATTTGTATGATTAAAAATGTATATTTTTTGTACAATTACTCAATCAATTGTTGGGGTCGTATAGACCCAGAAGTGTAAACAGGAAACGAAGACCATTTGAAGGTTAAAATGCTCGATCTCTTTAAAGCAGAATGGATTCTGATTGGCTGTCAATGTTTTTATGTTTATCAGAAGAAAAAAAAATCACTGAAAGTGATTCCAGAGATATTGTTCCTTTGTGATATTATTGTTATAGCTATGGTCATGGGTTCCTTCCCTTTAAAGTTTTTTTTTATTTCAGTTAAAAAATAACCAATGAGAACAAATGAAAACTAATGATTTTTACAATGAAATGAATCAATCAAAAACTTGCTTAAACCTGACATTGACTTTTTTCTAGAGCTGCTGTACAGCCAAAACAATCTTTGTTCCATTAATTTCCTATTATCGTGAAGCTGCTTTGAAAAAAATCTGTATTGTTAAAAGCACTATATAAATGATTTTGACTTGACTTGGCTCTTAATACATTAAAAATTTTGCCTATATAACATACACCTTATACATTTTATTGTATTATTATATCCAGACCACTTTTATTTCCTGAGCCCTATTACACTATGTATGCTTTACAAATATCTCTTAACATTACAGGTTATGTTACCTAGTGTAAAACTCTTTTTATTGAAAGTAATGTGCTGTTTTGTCTGTTACCGCACATGCATGACTGTGTACAGTATGTCTAAGTGACTACATTATGTAGAATAGAGAATATTTTAATGCAGTAGTTTAAGCAAATTAATTAAACTGAAAAGTAACGTGCATTTTTTTAAGTAACTAAAATATTAGAATGTCTTAATTTTACTTGCTACATCAAAAAAGTACTTGATTACATAATGAATAGGCTAATTGTAATGCATTACCCAAATTTTGTCCACAAATATATGGGATAAAAAATGGCTAAAAGGAGTGAAAATCACTGGTTGTTTAATTCTATTGACAGATGAGATCAAAAAGAGAGGGAAAATACATTTTTATACTATAGTTTACAAAATGGTTTTGAAACATTTTTCTCATATTCATAATAATAAATCGGTCTTTATTCATGTAAATATATAGCAGCCTTTATTTTTATATTCTGAAGGGAGATTTGGCAAAACCACTGATTCTTGGGGATTCACTCCACGATTTGAATGTGAATGGTATTCGCAAACATTTGTAGTGTGTATGTGGCCTACCTGATTTGCATAATTCTTTTATTGAAACAATTGCTAAAGCAATGCAAACTGTGAATGCAAATAAACAATGCTACAAGCTGGTGCAATGCATGTGTGTGTGTGGGTGTGTGTGTATTTTATTACTCTTACATTGACCTTCTGTAAGTTACTTGAAAGTGAATGTCTTTAAAGGTTTGACTGTCGGGTTGATGGTCACAGACTTCTAGTCTGAACATGTGTAACAATGGATGGATTATGTCCTTTCAGAGAGCGCAGACTGGGAAGCAGAGACTTACAAACAGTTAAATGATGACAGACACATGACATGGTGTATGGCCTATCCACACACACACATAAAAACACATTTGTCCAGACACATTCACAGCATCTCCACCAGACCATCTGGTTTCCATTGTAACCCCTCTGCGTCCCTCACTGCTTAAAGAGGAAAAAGATTAAAACTGTCTACATGTTCATCCGTGGAGGTATTTTTATCTGAGCGTTCAGCAGTAACCTGATTCTGTTTGTCTCACTGGTCTCCATCCTATCTCACGTTTTCTTACTCGCCATTCTCTTCGCTCAAGCTCTCGCGCTGTTTTATTTTTTTATTTTTTTATCTCTCTCTCCCTCAGTTTGTTAGAGTTTAAATCCGGTATCCTCTCATTAGACCTCTTAGCCCTCTTAACACTAATTGTAATTCTTATTTGGCCAACCCTGACCTAAAAAAAAAAGACAATGACAAGGAAAATAGAGCTAGAAGTTCAAGCCTAATTTCCAGTCCCAAAAAGGAAGCAGGCTCTGGGATAGGCCAAAAGTGCCGGTTTCCCAGTCTTCACTTTATAAAAGTCTAATTCGATCCTTATAATGGAAATCTCACAGTGTCTCAATTTTGCCATAATGAATTTGTCAATAGAGCTTCATTCAACAGAAGGAATAACATTTTCTATCATGTTTTTTTATTCATCTGAAAAATAAATAAATGAAAAATGCATATAATTCACATTGCATATAATTTATACTAAATCTTTAAATATTTTTGAAAGTCTCTAATGCTCACCTTTTTACATTTTTAATTAAAACAGTGAAATTGTGAGATATTTTAACAATTAAAAAAAATCTTCTATTCTAATATTTTTATAAAAATTTAATTGATTCCTGTGATGGCAAAGCTGAAGTACTCCAGTCTTCAGTCACATGATCCTTCAGAAATCATTCTTATATGCTGATTTGCTGTTTAAGAAGCATTTCTTATCATTATCAATTTTCAGGTTGAATTGCTGTTTAGAAAAGTTCAAAAGAACAGTGTTTTCTTGAAAAAAAATTATTATTTATAATAGAATAAACACTCACTTTTGATTTATGTAGTGCTTCCTTGCTGAATAAAAGTATTAAATGTCTGTTATGACATGAAGGTGTGCAAATTATACCAACATTTTCGTTTCTTTTATTAGTATATTTCCAATCAGCTCTCTTTATAGCAGTAAAGACTTTGAATGTTTTTTGATGACACAGCAGATGTGTTTGTTGTTTTAAATTCCTCTGCTGTTCCATTGAATGACAAATGAACAGCAATTACATCAATTCCTATCTGGGCTTTCACAGGTGTAGGCATCTTGTCGTTGGCTGTTCACCAAGGTAAAATCACCCACTGCTGCAGTATTAACCCAATTATCCTGACATTTGAAATATAGAATGTTCCACAATTATCCCAAATAACTTGGATTACTCAAGAAGTTGTTTAAAGAGCCCCAGCCCTGCTGAATTAACTTCAACTCATTTTCCGCAGCAATTTATTCCCCCTCTGATGTTTCAAGCCTCTTTCGGGAAGTTGAATCTTCCTTTACATTAATAAAGTTGAAAATACTGTACGTTAGAGACTCTGGAGAGACTATGAAAATACGGTGTTTTAGCCAAAATATGTTGGACACAGTGCAGTTGGTAGCCGGACACATGACCTCTCCTACACTGAAAAAAAGTGTGTTGGATTTACATGATTTGATAGTGTACATCGGTCCCACATGAACCAATTAAGTTACACAAACATCATTTATTCATGTATCTTCAACAACATGGAATTAAGTCATTTTAAGCTATCCAATTAAGTAGTCTCAAAGTGATTTTAAAAGGCTCCCTGATTGGCTGTTTCAGGTATTCAAATTCATATATTCATTTATCCAATTATGATTTAATGTATTTTAGTGTCTCACAACTCATTTTCTAGTATATAGCCTGTTAGCTACCAATAGCACTAGTTAGCATACTGAATGCTAAGGTACATACACCATTAGCAAACAGCAGTTGCTATAGACCTTATGCACCAGAGAAACGTGGGCGCCGTCATCTGCAGAATATTGTCTTTGAACTTCCGGTTTCGCGGTGGCTCTGGATATTTCTATGACATCGCTGTCGAGGAATAATTAGCTGGTGAAGTGGATTTACTTATTGTAGAGTTAACAAAAGTTATCATGAGCATTGTAATGTTTATCATAAGCATTATAACTGTCCTAGCTATTTTATACCAGGCCTGCTACAGTAGAAAAAGGGGAAATCAGTTTTGCATCAGTTACTGTGTTCAGGGAGTGCATGAATCGACAAATGACAACAAAATGAAGATCTTTTCTCTTCAAACATATTGAATTTTACACCAAACAAACAAAGATATCACAGAAAAAGAATCCTGGGAGTGGATAAATGTCCCATAAAAGATGTTGATGTATAATGAGGTTTGATGAAGTGAGCAGTCTTTAGAATTAACAGTCTTTTCTGGAAATGGTAGTAACTGATGAAGTGTTTGTCTTTCTGGTTACAGCCCGGGAGTCTTTGAATAAAGTCCTTGGGCAGTTGCCCTCATGCACCCAAGCAAACTCCCCATCCAGGACTCAAGGGCTATGTAAGTCACGGGTAATACAAAATCGGATGAGCAGCAAACTTAACGTTTCTCAGACCAGGATTAGCATTGAGAACAGCAGATACCATGTGGTTACTCAAAACTGAATCTATCTCTTACTCTCCTACTTCCTCTTTATCTATTAGGTAGAGGTGCTACTGGTGCCCCCTGAATGTATAGGATGAACATAGCACTAAAAATAAAAACAAATAAACACATGACAGGCAGTGACTGTTACAGCATTGTAAAGCGGATGTTTTAATAAATGTCGACCGGGAATTTTTTTACGAGCAGTTCATTGATACCTATGCAAGATCACTGTCAAAATACAGACCGGAAGGCAAAAGACAACGAGCGCAGCACTGAAAAGGGGCGGTGCTACATAAGGTCTATAAGCATAGATGAATCGGTCCACAGCCTAACCAAATGCTCCACTCTTCTCCACAATGGTAACCAACTGTAATTTAAATGGTTCTAATAATTCATGTAATTGAACATTAAACACAATTACACACTAACTTTTCTTATTTTCTCAAAAACATATAAAATAACACTTAATTTCAACATTTATTTTCTCCTAATTCAGACATAAGCAAAGCATGCTGGGAATTAACATGCACTGCCCAGTTTCAGTTAATGCAACACAAATCATTCATGTTATCCAACACAAATGGATTAAGTAAACTTAAATTGTACATATATTTAAGCAGATTGGACGCAATCAAATTAAGTTTGGACAAAATGTAAAGCAATTATGTTGCTTAAGCTAATTTTAATTAAGCAATAGCCTCTATGCACGAACCCTGATGACGTATGTCCAAAAGAATCTCAGTCAGCGTCTCTACTTCCGGAAGCGCGTTCTGCAGGCTAAGTGTATAGCGGCAAAACTTTAATAAAATCCGTTTTCTCAGAAACGGAGACAACGATTTTAGAAACGCTGATATGATATGAGAGAATACTAACCCTCAAAGTTGTTGATGTAGCTCGAAATATATAATTTAAATAACTTCTCTTTTTAACTCTTGTGTGTCCGCTAACTGCCTCACAGTGTTTTTAACATCATTTCGCGTTAACCGCAGGACGCTTTTATAAACAGCAAGTGTAATTTGACACTATCTCCACCTAACGCAAAACCGGCTTCTGACCATATCTGACGCAGCACCGGATGTAAGTGGGCGTGGCTGAGAGCAAACTCGGACGCGAATCGTGCATGGGGCTATTTGAACAAGCAGCAAAAATCATTTTTTTCAGTGTAATGTGATTTGAATATTTTCGAATTAATCAATTATAATTGTTTTGGGGTGTCTTATGTGTGTTGAATGTCCAAAGTCGGTAGGTTGATCTCTGTTTAACCACACCTGGCTTAGGCACAATAGGTTTGTTTAGGCAATTTGATTTCCTCATCTGTTGATTTCCTGTTTTGCTTCATTGTCAAGCCAAACAAATACTTAGCCCAAGGGACTTGGCAGAAAGATACAATGGGAACTTTTTTTTCTGTGCTTTAGTTGCTAGGCATTGCCTTCATTTCCCTCAAAAGCCTGGCACTCAGACACTACAGACCTGTTGACACCATTTCTAGTGCAACAAAACAACACCAAGTATAATGATTAAAAGTTTGGACTTGATAATTGTTCTTAAATACCTTATTGAATTGCTCATATTCAAACCGATATATAATAAGTGACCCTAGCCATATTTGAGTCTTCCGTCTAAAAACTCGTCTTAAATTCCTACTTGCCATGAATAGGCCTTATAATGACACTAAGAATGAACCCAACACTTTCCATAAATGTATTCAAATACAAAAACAGAGTGAGGATTTGCGTAATGGGAAAAAGTAGTTTTAGCAACATTGTTTTTTACAGTTCTGGTCTTGCTATCAAGACGTGACCCACGATAATTGACACAAAGCATGCGCATGGTGTTAGTCGATGTGTTACTTTGTAGCCATCGTCAGGGTCTCCATTTATCAGAATTTGCTGTGTTGAAGGGCAGATTGCCATTTTTAGGCTTCATGTAATTGGCCCATCTGAGGATTTGAGATTATAGTGAAGTGCGTCAGTCACCTCAAATACTCTTATATCTTTGCTACATTTTAAAGAGATACTCCAAACAAAAATGAAACTTCTGTCATCATTTATTCAGCCTCAAGTTGTTACAAACATGTATGAGTTTCTTCTCAGAAGTTATGAGTTTTCGATTGGAACCCAAACAGTTGTGGGGTACCATTGACTTCCAAGTATTTTTCTGATATGGAAGTCAATGATGCCAAACTATTGGTTCCAATTGATTTCTTCAAAATATTCTTCTTTGTGTTCAGCAGAAGACACAGAAAAAAAGTTTCATTCAAAGAATGACATTTTTGATAAGAAAATCTTAAAGGGGTCATGAACTGGCTTTTTAAATGTTTTTGTTTTGTTGTCTGAGGTCAACTTATGACGTTCGCTTGGTTTTTACATTCAAAAACATAAAAATGAATAAGTAATGGGCAATTTTCTTCCCTAGTTTTCAGCCTACTTGAAAAATGCTCGGATTTTATGGGCGTATCGCATTGAAGACTAGGAAGTAAACACCCACTGCTGTGAGTGGATAACAGTTTTGCATATTATAATGAGCTTCAACTCTGTTGTTTGGTTTTGGGTCCGGTGCATCGTGGGGAATTTGTTTCTGAAAACAGCAACCGGAATGATTCACGCCCATACGTGTTTTGACCCAGAGTCCGTGTGTTGCACAATTCCTGTCAGATCCAATATAGACGGCACAGCACCGTTCTTTTCTCTTAATCGGTCTGCAAACCAGCCTCGAATTGTCTAGCAAAACAATCCTCGGTGAAATGTCAGCGAACATACGGATAATGTTTTACACTCATCTTCTGGAACGTCATTAAAAACAAATTTTAACCAGGCATTCCTAATATTGGAATCCAAGAGGAAGCTTATGCAGCGACTGTCTTCTTCCACAGCCAGGCACGGCACAACATTTTGTCAACGGAAATGTTTATTGCTGGGAGCTTGCTCCAGTTTGTCATCACGAGGTATGCTTTTGTTTACCTATGCATGAAAGCGCGAATCGGTGGGCGGGGCTAAAACCGGCCGTGTTGAAGTAGGCGTTGAAGAGCGGGGTGGGGAATTTTCAGCGTCATTGACGTCATACTTCCACACTTTCAAAAACAAGATGTTTGTTGAGGCTGGTGTCAATAAAAGCTTCTATTGGACTAACAAGGTCGTCTTCAAAGTTCTGAAACTTACAGGATATTCTTATAATATGATGACCTCTTAGATGTCAAAAGCTCAAGGAAATTTGAGACTTCTCAGTTCACCACCCTTTAAAGGAGCCATATGCAAGATTGTGGCCAAAACTGGTACTGCAATCACTTTCACATTACTGTAAAGCGGTATATCCCCTCCCCCTCCCCCTTGATTCGAGGTTGCCAGATATGCTGCAGGATCCAGCAGGAAGCATAAGACTGCTATAAGAAGCTTCCAAGTGCAAGTGACGAGTCCTACACAGTTAGTGTTTTCTCCTGTTAATTATTTATTTCGGACTTTGTCACTAAGTATTTCACATTCATATCAAGGTTTTGGTTTCACAACGTTAGACTTTTTCCTCCGATTCCGACATTTGTATCTGCAGCTGTGGTAACTACAGCCGAATGCTGCAACACTACAGACTGCCGTGATTGGTAGATCGGTGGAGGGTGGAGCATCAGACCAAAACACAACATGACAACATTAACATGAGCTGAGGGATGCAACTTCACGTTTTAAATGACAATATCCTGGCCAGACTACTGTTGTCAGTGATATAAGTACTTGAAATGAACATGATTTCTTAATGTCTAGTGACACATCAGGGAAAATTTTTGATTAATTGAACTAAATGTTCTTGGATACAGCTCCTCTTTAGTTTTGGCATAGTCGCTTAAGGGAAAAACACAATGCTTCACTGCTTATATTTAGAAATTTATATTAGATAAAACTTTAAAATTTTTATAACAAGTTTTTATGACAAGCCAAGGGTAGACCAGGTTGTAAAATGTCATGTGGTGTGACCCCAAAAACTTTAATTAATAAATCATTTTATCGAAACCTTGAATAATATGTTTAAAACTTTATTAAAAATAATGATTAAGTGTACACTCACATGTAAGGAAAATGTATTGCTTTCTTGACATTTTATTTATGGTGTTAAATTCAAGCTTTTTCTTGAAAATGGGACAAAAGACACGTTTTAAAGATTTTTAAAAGATTTTTTGTTTTTTTCTGTCATGAATACTGAGTCTGTGAATCATCACACCCTTCTGTGACCAAACAAAGGTGTCTTGTATCATGTTCTCATGGCAGTAGGATCAGTAACCTATTGAAGCTGACACACACAATTCTCTATCTGCTCTTACTTTTCTGTTTTGAGTGTTACAAGCATTCGGTTCACATAAAAGCTCTGCCTGTGAAGCAGGACCCTCCTTGTCCCACCAATGCTTTTGAACATTTACTTGGTGTCGTCCAAGTGGCAGAAAATTGAGAAAGCTTTGTTAGCCGTCACTAGTGAGAAGAAAAGGGATGGTGGGTGTAGAAAGGCCCCAGCCCTGTGAGAATGACGGATAAGAGACACATTGAATCTGCCTGGGTCATTGTTCAGGAATCACTTCATTATTCCCGCTCGGCTCCACGAGCAGTAAAGGTGTCATGAGAGCCCATCACTTCACTTTGTACCACAACACTTGAAGAAGGATAGAGCCTGATTCCATTTTATTGAGAAGACAGAAGAAGGTCCGAATCCTCGTTTTGTTGTCACTAGTTTGCATTTTAAAGGATTAGTTCACTGAAAAAAAAGAATATCCTCTCATCATTTACTCGCTCTCATCTTGTTCCAACCCTGTATCATTTACTTTCTTTCTCTTGAAACATTGCAGTAACAATGAATGGGAACTGAGGTTTTCAACTTCATAAATGAAGTAAAATTAATATTAACACTTAAATGCATTCCATCATTCACTACCCTTCCCTCACTCATTTATTTGAAAAGAAATTAGACATCACTCTTAGAGCTGTCAAAAAAAAAGTCGGTACTGGAAAAAAAAATGATTATACCAGTATCATTTTGAGCGCTGTTGAACAGATTCTTAAACACTTCGGATTGACCATTGTGTTGACGCACTAAACATATTCGACACGCTCAACATATACATCTGTGAATACCTAGATAATACAAAACCTGTCGGAATGATTCTTTCCTCAATAAGACAATAATGACCCTATCATGCCCCTTCTTGATTTTGTTTTTCGTGGTCTACTAGAATAGCTTTTCAAGCTTGAACGTTCAAAAAACACATTATGTTTCACATATTTTACATTATTGCCGCACCTTTCTTCCTTGTCTACCTGAAATGCTCTGTTTATTTCCAAATAGCGCAATGTGCTTTGATTGGTCGACTGAACCTGTGTGTTTTGATTGGTCAACTTGCTTTCAGCGTGTTTCGAAAATGTCACGCTCCTTTCCGTTTCCGAGTTTCAACCCCCTATTAACCGAACTCGGCCAGGCCACGCCACTTTTTTGTTTAATACTTAATTCTTTAAATGAGGAATTAAGATTACCAGTGAATTTCAACGTATTTTCTACTGAACATAATCGTATGGCTTCAGAAGACCTGTCATATTATATAGCGCACAAGTTTTATGGACTACTTTTATGATATTGTTATTTGCGTCCTTTTCATCTATTTGTGGTCCATAGAAGAGACATAGTCAGATGACAGAATTTACATTTTTGGGTGAATTATCTAAAGGCGTCATTTGTATGACTTTGACAGGAAAGGTTTTAAAAGAGTATGTTTGCGCACATTGAATAATGACAGAACTGTCAGCATGAGTTGGAGATGAAACAGACGGCTGAGGCAAACCACTTCTCATCAGTTAGCCAATGTAGCAAGTGTTTTTTCATTGTGGCTTCGGATCTGTTGTGTTGTTTTATATTGTGGTTGTGGTAAGACAGGATAGATTAAGGACATAAAATGTTATTCCATGCTTTTTATTCAGTGTATCCTTTATTCTTTGTTTGAAAAGTAAACAATGGTAAGAAAGTGTAGAATCATTGTTTACCAAAATTGCCAGTGGTATCATCATTTTAAACTTTTCCACACAAGAGTTTGGTACTGAGAGGCATATCCACAAGATGTTCTTTTTTAAACAACAATTCTGGAATACTGACAACCCGCATCATGTATTTATGGATTTGTGGCTTTTAGAGTATCAAAGCAGAACAACTACAGCCCAGTCACACAAACATTGTCACTCAGTAGACATTACAGCAAAGATATATTGTCAAACATCAAAAGTTTCACAGCCACTGAACAGATGTTCCATCCATTTTACTGAGGCCTTGAGAAATCCCGACGATGTGTTTGTATTAAGACATTTTAAGTGAATAGTTCACACAAAACATGAAAATGAAAAATTGTTTAATATTTATGTTGTTCAAAACCTGTATAATGGTATTTTTTTCACATGGAACGCTAAACAAGATTATCAAAGTGCACAAGTTCTTGTTCATAAAACCTTTGCACTATATTTCAACTCTTCTAAAGTCATTTGATAGTTTTGTGTGATGAACAGAAATTTAAATGATTAAGGAATATTCCCCAGTTAAATGTATAGCTTTGCTGTCAATAAGTTGTATGTTTGTGCCTTATTCAATTACTGTATATGACTTCAGAAGTTTTATCGACTGCTTTTATTGTGCTTTTGTAAATGGGGATGCATCAATTTTAAATTATTGCCAGTACCAATGATTGATTTTATGTTATGGCCAATAACCGATAACCCCGGAGTTTGCCGCCGGCTCTCATTGAAAATCAATGACTTCCAGCCACTTTGACGCTCTCGCCGGTGGTGGTGTGAATGCACAGTTAGTGTTAGAAAATATTATTAAAGGGGTTTTTGTTTTGTTGTCTGAGGTCAACTTATGACGTTCGCTTGGTTTTTACATTCAAAAACATAAAAATGAATAAGTTATGGGCTATTTTCTTCCCTAGTTTTCAGCCTACTTGAAAAATGCTCGGATTTTATGGGCGTATCACATTGAAGACTAGGAAGTTAACGCCCACTGCTGTGAGTGGATAACAGTTTCGCATATTATATTGAGCTTCAACTCTGTCGTTGGTTTTAAGTCGAGTACACGTGGGGGAATTTGTTTTGAAAACCACTGTTGTAAAATGGCAACCGGAAATGATTCGCCCATACATGTTTGACCCAGAGTCCGATCCCGAATCGCAGGACGATGAACCAACAGCACCTCGAATACAATGGATACTTGTAGACACATACACATAAGTATTTGATATCAAACGATCTGTAACAATACAATGATAGCCGAGTAGATTATTATTTCTAAAATAAAAATATTACTCACATAAGTGTGTTGCACCACTCCTGTTGGATCCAATATAGAAGGTAACGTAGACCTTATGCAGCGACTGTCCTCTTCCACAGCCAGGCACGGCACAACATTTTGTCAACGGAAATGTTCATTGCTGGTAGCTCGCTCCGGTTCGTCATCACGAGGTATGCTTTTGTTTACCTATGCGTTAATGCGCGAATCGGTGGGCGGGGCTAAACCGGCCATGTTGAAGTAGGCGTTGATGAGCGGGTGGGGTTTTAGCGTCATTGACGTCATACTTCCGCGCTTTCAAAAATGAGACGTTGTTGAGGCTGGTGTCAATAAAAGCTTTTATTGGACTAACAAGGTCGTTTTCAGTTCTGAAACTTACAGGATATTCTTATAATATGATGACCTCTTTGATGTCAAAAGTTCAAGGAAAATTTGATTTCTCAGTTCATCACCCTTTAAAAAATAATTGTTTTACTAAATGTAAAAATAAGTGAATTGAGCATGCACACGTAAATGTGCTCTAGCAATGTTACTCGTTTTTTAGGTCAAAACATTTTTTGTCACAGCAAACATCTCTATCTCACTATCCGCTATCTGCCTGTCCCCTGAACACACTGTAAAAAAACACGGCCTAAAAAAACGGTAGACACCCCAGGCTTCACAAACGGCAACAAAAACAAACTGGGCCAACCCGCACCAAGAAACATAACAAACCGTGTTTCAGCCAATAAACGACAAGAAGGATTCGGAGGGTGGGGTTTTGGGTGGTTAGTGCGCAGATGAGGAGGTTCCTGGATGAGGAGGATGATGAGGAAGTTTTATTTGATAATACTTCGAACGTCAACAAAGAAGTGACGTCACCCACCATCACTCAGAGCACCTTTAATTACCAAAATAAATGTCGTTAGGTATGAGTTAAAAAAAAAATATTTTATAATAGTGTCGGCTTATAACTGATGTGGTACAAATATTGCATCCCTATGCTATGTAGTAACTTACAGTGGATTTAAAATATATACTTTTTTTTGCAGTGTAAAATGTGATAACATTTTAATTCATCAATTCTTTAAAAGGGTTTATTCATAGAAATTTCATCACAAAATTCTAGACCAAAATAAATATTTAACAATTCCAATGGTCAAGCTCCCATTAAAATAAAACTTTCCTTCAGGCTTCAAATTCAATCTGAATCATTATAATCCAGGAGTGGGGTTATAGAGCAGTCTCTGGGCTGTGTCTATGTTAAAGTTACCTGTGTGTGCTCTGCTTTGTGCTGTGTGTTGTGTTTCATACCGCAGGGTGACAGTAACGAGCCCCTCACCTCAAACCAAAAACACATCCTAAACATATGTACAGCCTCTATAGTGCCAGTCAGAAATGATTTGTCACATTAAGTTTTCATTCTCCAGACACACCAAGTTAAGGTGCTGGTGTGGGAGATGCAGGTTTGCTTCCAGCCAATGTCGTGTCCCATTTCCCTTTCTCACCCATGATTGCCGATGTCTTCTGTCTTATCTGTTATGGTGACTATAATAACCCCTCCCCACACATTCACAAAGTCTTCCTTAGAAAGGAGGAAGGTATCTAATCTTGTTTAACAACAGTGTGTCAGTTCTACTGATTCCCCAAACTGAACTTATTGGCCTTGTTGTGTGGGTAATGCATGTGGCATTGAGTTCACCAGCTGAAGATAGTAACTGAATCGCAGTCTCTCGGATAACATCTTCCGGTCCTGGCTGTTGACCATCACAACAACTGTTCCAACTCTCTTTACTGTGAAGAAATCATTAAGCAGAGAGTTTACGGCGCTCCTTTCTCAGTCTAAGCCTCTGTTTTCTCAGTTAAAACCTTGTAAGCCGTTTCACTTCCTTACTTTCCTTGTCCACACATACAGCTGTCTTCTAAATGTCACAGAACTTTAACTTCATCCACCAAACAAATAGCGCTCTGCATGGGAGACTCAACTCTTAAATCAATTTCTAATTACACTAAACTCATTTTAATAATTAATTTTAGTGTTGGATTAAATAGTTTGATTAAACATTGTTTTGATTCGTCTGCCATCTTGGATATTTTTTTTTCTCACTGAGATTTCTCCACAAAGGATACATGCTATGCTGCCTTATAAATATAATATATATTTATCTATTTTGTACTTTTTTCTCACCTGACTTGTGGTATTCCCTGGTCAAAAATTAAAGGGGGGGGGGGGGTTGACTGCTGATTTCACTTTTTTCATTTTAAATAGTGTGTAATGTTGCTGTTGGTGCATGAACAGTATCTGCAAAGTTGCAGCACTGAAAGTTTAGTGTAAGCAAAGATATTCGTCTTTTAAGAATCAGGAAGTATAATTGCCTACAAAACGACTATCAATTGGGACTACAGCTGGGTTATGGTATGCATCACTAACCTACACATTTGCATTGACCCCTTCCTCCGAAATATGCAGGAAAGGGCATGCGCACATTTCTGCGGTCTGTCAGTGAGTTGTGTCCATCAGCTGTCAGGTCTTCTGTGTTCGAGCTTCCCACGGACGTTATACTTCATCAACAATGGATACAATTTATGTTTGATTATATTCCTGAAAGTGACGATTGTAATTTAGCTGTCTGTGCTGCGCATTGCGGAAGACAGCTTCGCAGAATTCTCACGAATTCGATGCCGGATTCGACACAAGAAACTGTTACTAAAACATGAAGCAGTTCCAACTTTAAAACTCAGAGGCAGCAGTTGTTGGGACACAACCTGTAAGTAGGCTAAGACTTTAATCATTTTAAATGCCCGTTTCGCCCGTAAAGGTAATGGGCGTTAACCTTCCGGACAAGCGTGAGTTGACAGTTTAGCCAATCACACAACACACCGGTCCAAACGAACCAATCTGAGCCCACTACATGATTCTTAGAGGAGATGTTCATGAGATGTGGGAGTAAACCAGCTCGATTCAGGGACAGCAGCTCGTAGAGGTGAAATTTGTGAAAAATAAGGCTTTTTTAAAAAGAAAAACCACGAATAGAGCGTTATGTTTGCGCCCCATTAAACACAAACATGCAAAGAAAAAAAGCAGTCATCCCCCCTTTACAGTCTGCAATGTATTTCTATATTTTATTATAAATCTCTTTGGTTATGCAATGTTATTGCGAAGTGTTGGATTCAATCTTTCTTTTTTTCTTTCAATGAGGATTGGTTTTGCATTTGTTTTTGGAAGTGATTGAGTAATTCGCATTAGTTTTTTGAAGTGATAAGCTTTGTGAACTTTTCCACTCAAAAACAAAAGTGCATAAGCTCTAGATTTTAAATATGTTCCAAAAGTAAATAGAAAAACCTGTGAAATTGAAAGAAAGATGGAATCCAATATTCGGTGATAATGAAGGGTGACAGAGATTTATAAGCAACTTTGTATCATAGGTGACTGGGAAAACCGAACTAAGTAAAGCATTTTGAACACAGCAAAAGGGATAATGTAAAAAAGTGTAGAGTCCATCTCAACACTCTCAATAACTCTTCGCATGACCCTTTAAAAAGGTCAGTGTTGTTTTCAAAAATGACTTTATGGGCTCAGACAGTTTTTTTGTTACCAATCTCTTCATTTGTAGTCATGACATCAAGATTTCGGGTTTTGAGTATCTTATCACAAGATTTCTAATACTAAAATTAAAATAAAATCAATTGCAAAGTAAATGAATTCAAACAACAGGTGACAAGGAAACTATTCACAATGTTTGCTGTGTCAGAATGCAGAAAAGATATAAAAAACTGAGAGATGAAAGAAAGAGAGACTGCCGGTGACCTTTCTGTAGTCAGCTGCTGTAGGATCTGCAGGACCCTTAAATAGTATGTCTGAACCTTTGAGCCATGTGTCTCAGGCCAGAGTGTCCACGTCTGAAGACTCGCAGGGAGGCCTGAGGTTCTTGTTGGCAGTCAGGTGCTGTGCCGTGGACATGTGGCGGGAACTGTTTTGACTATTTCTCAGACTTATACACTGAAGTAATGAATGTGCAAAGAACGAAGAATGTTTTTCTTGTAAAAGTATGACAATGTTCACTTTGAGGACATGTCAAATTTAGAATCAACAACTGACAGTACACAGACTACATGGGAGACACTAAAGGTGAATAGACTAGTTAAAATAACAATGTGATATTCCTATAAAACTGTCATGGTAATATAAATTAGACTCAAATGAATGAAATTAAATTGTGTAAACAATACTGAGCTTTATGACTATTTGGTTATTGATGTTACCTTTCTTTTTTATATATAAATTTCAAAGTGGGTCAATCGTAGCGAAATACAGTCAGTTTAATACTTTATACTATACTGTAAAGGTTGGTGGGCCCCATTAAGACAAATCAATAATGTTTTAATTCAGGCATGTCAAATTAAACCCAGGATAGCATAGATGAACCACCTGTTACATATAACAATCAACTGTTATTGACATAGTCTAAGGTTTTCTTCTCATCAAATCTTGAATGGGCACCAAAAAAAGGGTTTAACAATACCCTTAATTACCAGTGTCAAACGCTAATTTTGAGCAATTCGATTATAAGAAATATCCATAAAAAAACAACATCAACTCCATAACTGTTCAGATGGAGAGAAAATAATATTAATCGTACAACAATATTAGACCCCACTAATTATTATTATAGAAAGTATGAAAAGTAGTATTGATCTGTGCATAAATTAGGAATAGACATTTCCTATGATTAGATACAGATTAATAGATAATAATGTAAATATATGTATAGGTCTATTATAATAGGGATGTGCGATACTATTACTGCGGTTGCTAGTCGACTTGGAAATACTAGTTGTTTGCATTTTTTTATTTTTACACATTTAATGTTTTACTTTTATATTTTTAATAAAGGCTATGTTTAAATTGCCTTCATGTTAATGTTGTATTTTAAAAATAATATAGTATTTTGAAAAGTGAATA
>JAQIUQ010007614.1:0-37500 GCA_030378365.1 Hybognathus amarus
CTACACGTCTTAATTTCAGTTAAGTATTACAGTTATACCATCATTAACATCAGTAAAATGTAAAAAGATCAACACCAATTCAAAGGAACAAATGCAAGATGGCCATAAAGCAGGTAAAGGGCTTCAGGAACTCAAGGACATGTGACATGAGCCCAAGGCTGCCTTGCTGCTGGAAACAGCAGGTGTAAATGCAGGAGCTGCAAGTTTGGACAACACAGCAGCAGCTGGCCCAGACCATGATGCTAAAATTAAGTTACCAATGGGATTTGAGTTGACTAATTGACACACACTACTGAAAAATAATGTTAACATTAAATGCATTGGAATGACTTGGATTAGGCCCTGAGCATATTGGAAGTTGCTCTGCTTCTTCTAATTAAATTATTCTCTAAAATAAATGGCATTTTTGAGGGCCTGGAACTGTTAAGAAACTCACTGACTGCACAGTAGAAGTGTTGAATGCATCTGATATGGATTTTTAAAATTGAGTGACAAATGGCTTAATCACAGTTCTAAATTTTAAACGAGCACAATGACAATACATGTGGTTACAGGCGTAATTACACAATACCAAGTCTATCTCACATGCAACATCCACCACATCCTGGTTTTTTAGCTCAATTCCTAAATTTTAAAACATATTTTTGATTCCTGGTTACCAAAATTGATTACACTAACCCTATTACCCTTCCCTAAACCTAATACCTACCTGAGGGCAATAAATATGGCAATAGCCAATCCGTCACCAATCCTGCAACTTCTCACATGGCCAAGAGTTTGCACGCTGTATATGTTTCAGCGTAAATACCGCAGAGCCAAACACAGTACACATATAAATAAAAAGCTGAATTAGCTGTCTAAGTTGAATTTGACAAAGAAATTAGAAATTATATTTACAGGACTGCTATAAAAGGAGCAAATGAATAATACAATTAGCAGAAACAACTGGAACTACAAGTCAACAGAAGGTGGGTACAGTTCATTATATAGAATATTTTGTATTGTTATATATATTAACATTAATTCAACATTTATTCTTCATATTACTTCATTATCAATATTTTCTAATAAACCTGACCAGAAGAACTATAAGTTTAATGTACAAAATATGATGATAGGGCTACTATGGCACTCATATAGTAATCTCTTAAAATTCGTTCCTTTGTGTATTTCTATAGACTCACCACAATTGCTTATGTTTCCCGTCTATGTGCTTTATTCCCAAGACATTGGAATGCAGGCAAAAACATGGATGTCAGGCGACCCGATTTCCTGGCTGCATGTCAATATCCAGTGGATCACTGGATCTTTGGTCCAAGTTGTAAGGAAACATTACTATATTGAGTCCCAACATTTGAGTTTAAATTCGATTACAACTCTCGGTTTTAGTCGATCTTCGGCAAGTTCCCCCTATTAAATCCAGGTCAGCAGCAGGTCTTCCACCACTCGGTAGGACTTCTGAGGGCTCTGTCAGGAGGAAAAGTGATAGATGCGATTTCCTCTATAATGATCCCTAAAATCAAGGAAATGATAGTAAATGCACGCTGATGTTTGAAGCACCTAACCTTGGTTGTAAACCTGAACGATGAACTGTAAACTGTGCCTAGATTCTGATGTGTTGAATTGGAATGTTGCTCCAGGAATCAACAGAGATGAATGGATTCGAATAAAGTAAGGGTTCTCTTAACATCCTCAATGGGGGTTATGCGGCAAATGTTTCAGTGTCGGCTTCAGGTCTTCTTGTATGTGCTTCATTAAATATAAAGACTGTTTCTCAAGATGCCTCTCAAAGTGGCTACCAAATGCATGCATCATGGCTATGTCCGTCGCATATGCAGATACATAAAACTTGCAGTATCTTTGTTGTCTGTATCTCTTCCAATCAGATATTCAGAACTGAACAAACTTGCAACAATCGACATGAATTCACTGATATGGCGGGAACAAGTTCTTTCTACTGTGTTGACACTTATACTGACAGGCGGATTGCGAATGAGATTTTTTTCTTTTTCTATTTGTCTCATATGGCAAAGGCGATGTATTCTGGTCCTGTGCCAAATGGTACACTCCGGACTTGTGGACTTCCTCAGAGTCCCAGCACTTCGCGGGTACGTCAGTGAAGTGCAAACCTACAGTGCCCTTAAGGAGAGTCTTCGAGGAGGCGGTCATTGAGGGCTGTTTGGGACCAGGCTGGAACATCAGTCGGCCGGAAACGGAGAGGCAAGGTCTGGCTTGTTGCAGCAGACAGTATCAGAAGTTGCCCCGAGAAAACACAGGATTTTATTTTATTTTCCTCAAATCGATATGTCCATATGAACTATGCAAGCCTGCTTTTAAAGTTACTATGATTGTTACATTCCAGTTCTACTTATGTAATGGAATCAGTATAATGCGATTTTATTATTTCGACGGCGCTTCGTATGTTTGAGATATCAGCCACTCAACTGGTAAAATGTACGCCTATGTCAGGTGATACTCCTCCCATCTGTTGTCTGATTGGCCTTTCGCAGGACTTCCTGGGTGGTTTGAGTGCGATGGAGCCTGCATCTATGGGGGCTTCGCGGAGGGCCGCCTCAAGGGTACAGAAGGGGGCGACTGCTGAGGCACACTTCAGAGCGTTAAAATGCCAAAATGGGACAGCAGCTCTACAGAGCATTGGATAGACTTGACGAGCGCGCAATTTGAGTCCACGGACCGCAAGTCCGTGTGTAAAATGCGATTGGGACAGGGCCTGTACCTTTCAGAGTCTCTGGGGTCAGTACCCTGAATCCATCACAAAGTTTTCATGTTCTTCTGTAATTTTGTGCGGTTTTTTGGGGCATCGTGCTTTAACAAACTATGCTTCAGAGACTTAATTGTTATTGACTAGCAGGCAAAATAAAAGTACTAAAATTACTACATTCAAATATTAAATAAATTCGCGCAAATGACGTCCAGTAGAATTACTAAAACTCAAACTAAAATCTAAATGGATTCTAAAAATCTTAATACGATACTAAATTTAAAAGAAAATAATTCTCTGTTACTTGGTTCATTTATGTTTGTAACAAATGCAGAAACACTTTTTACCCATTTACAGGAAGGAACATCTCCAGGATCTGTCCACCAACATTCGCAGAGGGCTACTTTCCCAGTTTAACACCAGCAGTCAGATCAACATGACAATCAACACCATCTCGACTCAGCAGACACAGAAACAATCAACTATAATTTTACAGTTGCACATTGGCTTTGGAGCTACACTGTGTGATTTTTACTGCATCTCAGTGGTGAAAAGAGTATATGACCATTCAGTTTCTCTTCCTCTCAATTCCAAATTCGTTTAACTCCTCGCATGGCCAATGTAGTTCCAAAATTAACATGGCTTCCAGTTCCGGACCTTGTCCATGAGTGTTAACTAGAACGTAAACGCGAAAGCGCGAAGATTGAATTAACAGGTATGTCCATCTTTGGCTAATGTACTTTCAAGATGGAGGGGCAACATGGCGACCGACATCTAGAAACTGAGCCCGACCAGATAAAGGATTTTGAAGGCCGATACCGAATACAAATATTTTGGGGTTTTAAAATACGATATGCCGATATATCGGCCGATATTTATTATTATTTTTTTAGACGCGCAGACAAAACATTAACAGATTTCCCTAACATAGTTATTTGCAGTCATTTATGAGTTTTAACTAAAATAATATGATAAAGCATTTAAAAAGAGATTATTTATTAGGCAGAAAAAGTTCAATGGTGTTTCCAAGCTCATTAATGTTAACATTAGTGGTCTTCCACTGATGATAGTGGCATTAGCTAGCTTTGTGGTTAGCTAGTCTATGATGAGCCATAATTTAGCAATAGATTTGCAGTAGACATACTGCAAATTGTAAAACATAAATTTTCAATATAACAGGCCAAGGAGAGATGATTGAAGCGTACTTTCATCTGTTTTAATTTTATTTTGAAATATTCATTTCTCGGCCATTAATAACTGCCGAAATACACCGATATTTGGGAGATGCCTAATGTCGACCGAATAATCTTGAAGCCGGCCGATATATGCGGTTCTGTGGCTCTAATATAAGAACCCCTTACCCGTATGTATTTTCAATGGCATATTATACACTCACGAGAATACTTTTACTACTTTGACGAAGTAAATATACATTAATGAGCACATATATTTTTGAAAGGACTAGTGTTTTTAGCTAAGAATAAACTTGGAGGGGTTACACAGTGTAGCTTTAAATAGATGGGCGGCTTTAAGTGTTTGCGGAATTTTTAATGGGTCACAGGAAATTAAGTTGTCACAGTGTGGTTTTTCTTTCATTCATGTTGTTGCTGAACTCAATGAGTTACATTTTCATAAAGAACTTAAAGAATTTTAAACGACACCTACCCAGGTACAGTAAAAATATACTTTTCTAAAACTTTTTTCATGAAATAGAAATGACATTATAAACCAGAATTTGTATGGTTTATCAGGTGTGCCTAATAAGGTGATCATAAATCACAATTAGTATTTCCAAAAACGCACCTTTTAGAGTCCTCCATTTTGTTTCAGTGGAAACGGACGATAGGTACACGGGTTCTACCAATGGCAGCACAGGCCAGTTCAAGATTTCACATTCAGTTCTTCACAGTATTTCACAGCACAGTATGTTCAGCAATATGGCAAACAAAAGGGGAAAACCTCCTGTAAACAATACCTTTAAAGCGGTGTTTTTTTATGCAAAGTGTTTCAAAGTAAACTTTCCAAAACAAACTTGTCCCATTTTACCAACAAAACCTCAATAGCCTCTTTCTTTCTTTGACTCGACAATGAGCTGTACCTGAGAAATGAAGAACGGAGGTAAAATAAGTTACAAATAAATGATAAAAGTATATTGTAGGTCATAAAAATGCCCAAAAAAACTCACAAACTCATCCTAAAAATCCTAAAATAAGACACTTGTAGTTCTGTTACCTGAGGGAGTTTATGGCCAGCTCTTTTAATGTGCCTAAATTAAAGCTCATTCCTCCAAAGCCCATGAAGGCTTCATAGAAATTGATGTGAAAGGGGGGTGGCCCGAAAGAGCTGGGATCATCCGAGCTGATCACAGAGGATAACCTAGCCATCAGCACTGTTCGCAAGATGGTCCCAGCAAGTCTTAGACCAGTTTGGACACCTGGCAAAGGGGGCAGCATTTTTAGTATTTTCAAATAAGACACCAATGAACCAAAAATATAGCAAAGACTGAAAGAGGAGCATAGTGGAGAGCTGAAAATATGTGTAACAGATCATATATGTTACCTACTTATTGAGGAAGAGTAAAAATTTTTTTTTTGTTTTTGAAAGAAATTAATACATTTACTCAACAGGACGCATCAAACTAAAAACATTTATAATGTTATAAAAGTTTTATATTTCAAATAGTGCTATCAAATTAATTAATCATGATTAATAGCATTTCTTAGCATTATTATGTATGTATTTGTGTATACACACCCATTAATGTATCCAAATAAATATGACGTTTATGATATGGTTGCATTTTTTTTCCAGTATAAATCCATAAAAAGATACCATATTACATTTTTACATTACATTTATTATCATAAATGTGTTATTTGGAATAACATGCACAGAAACAATAAGATCAGGAACATGCATTAAAGAAAGTACAGTTTGGACTTCAAAAGGCATAATGAGTGATGATATCCTGATTTGAGATGGGGCAGATTTCAATTGGTGTACGTCCATCTTTCTGAACATGTCTTTAACTCAGGGTGACGTGCCCAAGGCAAAGCCATGACCTATACAGTGTGGTGTTGAATAGAAAGCATCCATGAGGTTACTGATCGACATCTGTTCCCTGTGAATCTGTGGGAAAAGCGAATGAAATATGTTACTATAGCAACTGTGAAAAAACAACGCTCAATCATTTTGAGCCTATAGGACGAGCTTTCGAGTTACACTGCTTTGTACCAGATGAAAGAACAAAGGTGTGAAAGGAAACCTGTCTCTCCTGCGTGGAAAAGAGTAGGGCAGATTTACACCCTGTCTTCAGGTAGACTCAAAGCATCCTTGAAGTACCACAGAGGTCTTCCAAGGTCTTCTTGTCCTACCTGGAGTTATGAAAAATTCGGAAAGTTTATTCACGTGTTGGATATTTTAGCAATATGCTCTTGAACGAAACCATCAAATACTCACAAAGTCAAAGCCTGCCATGATCTTTGAAAAGCTCCTTTGTAGTGCCATTGCTTCCTCCACTGCCTTCACTGCCTCTGTTGCATTTATTCCCCTAAGAGCAACAGGAAATGATTTCTGTTCATTCAGATCTTGAATCAGAACTCATATTTGATCTAGCTCAGATGTTTATCTCACCTGTGGATGGTAAAAATGACCCGAGCCCCTTAAGAGAGTCTGGGTAGTGTGCCGTAAATCTGCTCACAACTTCCTGGCAGGCCTGCATTCTCCCAGTCCTTATCACTGCAATCTGCCATTAAGTTCATATGTCTAGACATTTTCAAATAAAAATGACACGTATTACTTTCCATTTATTGCACATTCTATTTTAGACAGAAGCTTATTTCCACCATGGAATAAAAAAAGTTTGAGTTTAAGACCCGTTTCACAGACAGGGCTTAGATTAGAGCCAGGATTAGGCCTTAAAAGATTTTATAAACTTATTTTTTGGGAAAAAACATTACTGCGTCGTTCATCTTGAGTTAAATCAATGAACTGATATATTTTAAGATATAAGTGCAAGTTACTTTCAGTTAAAACAGCTCAAAATGCATTTAGTCTTAATTTGAGAAGAAAAAAAAAGTCACTAAAATGTTGAAATTATAATTTTTTTTCCTGTGGCGGAAACCACAAAACCGAATTGCGAAATGTGAACTCTGAATTACGAGTTTGCAATTGTGAGATATAAACTTGCAATTAGGGATGCACCGATATGACAATTTTGGCCAATACCGATATACCGATAATTCTTTAAATTTGAAAGCCGATAACCGATATTTTGGCCGATAAATCTAAATCCAAATTTTTTAGACAATTTTTGATTTTCCTCATTAAAAGCCAAGATACAAACACAATTATGATGTTCTTATTTTAATGTTGTGTAGCCGATATGACTGCACATTTTGCACTTTAACTGGATTTTCCTTTTTTAAAGTGATTTCAATTGTATTTCAAGCAATTTAAAAGCATCATGTTGAACAGTGCACATCTAAAGTGCCTCAGCTGAAGAAAATAATACATTATTTATCGGCTTTTAGATATCGGCTAAATGTTCTTGTTGGGCCGAGTAACGATAACATTAAATATGATCATATATCGGCCGATACCGATAATGTGGCCGATATATCGTGCATCCCTACTTGCAATTGTGGGAAAGTCAGATAATTCTAAATTGAATTTTGTATTTTTTTTTAATGGGAAATGTATCCATACCGCTGGCAGTAGTGCCCTGATTTCCACAAACATGATGTTGTCCTCATAAAACTGTCTGAGACCTTCATAAAGGTAGTCTTTAAAAGCGGGTGCATAGGTGACCAGACCGTAGGCCACCAAGAACGCCTGTTCAAATCTCTTCCACACACTGCCTTGGCTAGGATAGTCTCTGTCTGGGTCCTCAGTGAAAAGTGTGAGATTGTGAATGAAACTGTGGAAACAAACATTCCTCAGCTTGAGACAAACATCCTCTCAGCTACAGTCTCAGATTTACTGCAGTTTTCTCAGGCTCTACCTGTTGTCCAACTTGAGTGCTGTTTTAATCTTCTCCCCTGAGGGATCTGAGCAGGGTCCACGAGGAGCAGCGTGGACGAGATGCAGGCTGTCCAGAAGAGAGATAAACTGCACGGTCTGCTCATCTGTGAAGCACACTAGCAGTTCTCCCTGTAGGTCACGTTCTTCACTAGCCAATCCACATCTACCATAGCAAAGTCATGAACATGCAGGACCGCACCTGGACAAAAGATGAATCGGAATAAATCATTAATCTTATTTCATTTATTCCTGTGATGATTTTCAGCATCATTACTCCAGTCTTCAGTGTCACATGATCATTCAGAAATCATTCTAATATGCTGATTTGCTGCTCAAGAAGCATTTACTATTATTATTGTTATTAATGTTAAAGCTCCAATATGTAAGGATTTTGTAATAAAATATCCAAAAATCACTTGCACAGTGTGATATATTTCCTGCAGTTGTGTACTTAAATATACCGAAAGTCTCCAAAGTTCTTTTATTTCAGAGAAATTACAATTTTAAATAAGTGGCCGTCTCCAGAAAATGTCGCCTACGATGCGACAATGTGCGCTATCCTCGGCTATCCTCGGTTCCGCGCTCGTATTGCCATAGCCATGACGTGACCACTGGACAGACGCGGACAACTGCATAGTGAGTAACGTTTAGCCGGTATCCCAGTCTGTGTTTCGTTCAATCATAGACCATGGCAAGCAGCAACTTGGGACAAACAAGGAGAACTGAGAATGAGGATCAATATCAGCGTGATGCTCGAATATCACCGAGAGCTAGCGTCTCGAGACTGACTTCCACTCGACAGAGAGCTGCGCGTCCGTGACTAATTTGGACTCCGACAGAAGTTTCACGAGCCACGACTTTACAGCTTTATTAGACAGGTGAGCAAAAGTACATAAAACAAATCAATGTTATAACGTAGCTAACATGATGAAATGTTAGAATATGGTCAGTATGTTATTCTTATGTTGATCAAGCTGCTAGTTTCATATAGCAGACGAAACTACAGTAACACGTAGAATAACATCATAACTTTCAACACGCATTTAAATGCTGTTTAGTGTGATAGTGTAACGTTATAGCAAGTGGAACAGCGCTGCGTTTCCTCACATATTAATTCATCTAATAAACTGACCTGTGTGAGTAATCCAGCACTTGCGTGTAGTTCAATAGGATGAAATTTCCTTATTCCTTTATATCCGCGGGACTCGCGTGTGATATGTATCTTATTAGCAATCGTGGACCTGATTCATAGCACTGTAATGTTAAAAAACATGAGTGTTTTCACTTATCCTTAAACATTATTAGATCCATCAGCTTCGAACAGCAAGTCCCATCATTCAGCTCGAATGAACGTCACACACATTCGCCTTTGTTATTGTTGGAAACGGCGTCCTGCTTGTGGCCACTGAAGTCACATATTGGAGCTTTAAAAACAGCTGTACAAAAAACAATTAAAATTGCAAAGATTCAACACACAAAGCGACACAATATACAGTAAAATAAAATAAACCAAAAAGCTATAAAAATAAATAAATCAAAAGCTAACCTAAGAAAAAAAAGTAGTTTTAGGCTGAGATTTAAAGATTCCAGTAGAGAGTTCCAAAGTTTTGGAGCTAATGAAGAAAAAGCCCTATCTCCCATTAATCTCAAACGGGATGAGGGAACAGTTAAACACCAGTATCCAAAGAAGAAAGTTCACGTTTTGGAGTATATGGAGTTAAAAGCTCAGGCCAAATATTGAGGTGCCAAATCATGCAGTGCCTTGTAAGACAAGTAAGCATAAACAATTTTGAAATCCACCCTAAACTTATTGGGAAGCCAGTGCAGAAACTCCAAAACGGGAGTAATATGGTTTCGTATGTTAGTTCTTGTAAGGATTCTGGCAGCCGAATTTTGTAAAACCTGCATTCTGTTTAATATTGACACGCCAGCTAACAAGGCATTACAGTAATCAATACACGAAAAACACAAAAGTGTTTCTCAGAAACATTAAACGACAGCATTGGACACAATCTGGCAATATTTCTAAGATGGAAAAATTAGTTTTTAACAGTATTCAAAACATGTCGCTCAAACGTTAGATTGGCATCAAAAATGACTCCTAAATTCCTCAATAAACTCCACAGTAGAGCCATCAAGAGCTAGAGTGACCGGCTCTACTTTGTGTAGTTGGTGGGGTGAACCAAACAAGCATAATCTTTTCACTGTTAAGACAAAGAAAATAATCAGTCATCCATTCCTTTATCTTAGCCATAGACTAATAGAATATTAATAGAAAATAATAGAAAATTAACAGACACAATTTCATTAGGTATAAAATGAATGTAGATCTGAGTATCATCTGCAAATACAGTGCTGTGAATAAGTTTTGGCACCCATGCTAAAGTTGCCTAAAAAGAGAATAAAAATCATCTTTTGGATATTGATCTTAATGCCTTAATTAGAAAAATGAGGAAAACTCCAACCTTTAAGGACACAATTTTCTTTGTGAATGAATAATGTATCATAAATAAATAAATGTTTTTCCTTAAAATACAGAGTGCATAAGTCAGTGCCCCCCTATGTTAAATTCCCATAGAGTCAGGCAGATTTTTATTTTTAAAAGCCAGTTATTTCATGGATCCAGGATAATAGGCATCCTGATAAAGTTTCCTTGGCCTTTGGAATTAAAATATCCCCACATCATCACACACCATTCACTATGCCTAGAGATTGGCATGGTTTTACTTCAGTTAGCCTAATATCTGGTTTGATTTGCATTGAAAGATGATCTTATGGAAAGTACCCCATAAGTTAAATGTTTTAAGGAAAAACATTTTATTTATTTATGATACATTATTCATTCACAAAGAAAATTTGTGTCCTTAAAGGTTGGAGTTTTCCTCATTTTTCTAATTAAGGCATTAAGATCAATATCCAAAAGATGATTTTTTATTCCTCTTTGTAGGCAACTTTAGCATGGGTGCCAAAACTTATTCACATCACTGTAAATGAAAATTTAGAGCAAGTGATCTCAAAAGCTGGCCAAAAGGATAAACATCAATAATAAATAGAAGAGGTCCCAAAACTGGACCCCTGAGGACGCCAGACTGCACAACATTAACCTCAGATCTAAATCCACCCATGCAAACGAACTGCTTCGGATCAAGGAGGTAGGACTTAAACCAATTAAGAACAGTATTTGAAACCCCAAAAACAGTTTCAAGACAAGTAATTAAAATTGTCAAAAGCGGCTCTGAGATCAAGTATGATCAAAACTGAAAGACAGCCAGAATCTGAAGCAATTAACAGGTCATTGGTGACCCTAACCAGAGCTGTTTCTGTACTATGTAATTTACGAAAACCTGATCACAGAGGCTCAAATAGATTATTCTCAGTTAAGTGAGATATCAAATGAGAAGATTAGATATGGGACGAAAGTTTTTAAAGTTCTCACAGTCAATAATTTGACTTTTCAGGCACCGGGGTAATTGCAGCGAGTTTCTAAAGTTTTCGGCACAACCCAGTACACAGAGAGTCATTTCTAATACTCAGAACAAAGTGGCACAAGGAAGCCAAACGTGATTTAAATGGTATGGGATCTAGCAAAGAAGTAGCTGCTTTACAATTGTGTTGCTTAAAGTTTTTGTGGAAACCTTAAAAAAAATCAGGATTCTTTGATGAACAGCATTATTTGAAATAAAATCTTCTCTAACATAAATGTCTTTACTGTCACTTTTGATCAATTTAATTGATCCTTGCTGAGTGAAAGTATTCACTTCTTTTAAAAAACATACTACTAATACCGACCCCAAACTTTTTAACTGTAGTAAGTCAAATCACAAACTAACTACACAACAGCTCTGCATCATCAGATTACTGTACCTTTAGGCATCTTTTGAATCAAACTAAAAACAGGGCTTTGATCGATGAAGCGCTTCGCCTTGAAGAAATGCATAGACGGTGGGAAAGGTCGTGCTTCTAAATCAAGCTGCTTCAGTATCTGAAGCTTAGAGTAAGCAGTTTCTCTCTCTCGTTCAGTGCTATGTTGCCTCCTGTCCGTCTAGATGCCTCCAGTCTTATCAGAGCCTCCCGCTTCCTGGGATCTGGTCCACAGTTACATGATGCGCACCACAGAAACAGCATGCATATCCGCATCAGGGGTCTTGCTGTCAGTGTGTGCATGGCTGTGATGTAATTCAACCACTGATCTCTGTGCTAATGCTGAAAAGAAATAAAGTGAATTGTTAATTATTTAAATGTGCATTTGGTTCATGCTTCAATGAATGATGTGTTCTTGGACTGACAGATTACTGTAGCCATGTCAACTATGATTATATTACAATCATTTATTTAAATATAATAAACGAGACTGATGCATTTGTCTCACCCATGGTTAATATATTATGAGAGTAAAATCTATCATTTAAATAAATAAAGAGGTTTTGACCACAGCTTGCACTTCTTTCTTTTTTCAACTGTGTCAACCGTTAACTTACTTTGAGAACAGTTTCACCCATCAACCACAGCTGTTCCCTAATGCTGGTGGAAAATCAGCTGTCAGCTGTTTGAAACTGTTTACTTAAAAGTATAGTTAGTATTGAGAATGAGGAGTCACGTGCCGATTTCGGCGGTCGCCATGATCATATCTCTAATAGCATCATGAAAGGTATTAAGCGTAGCATGTAAAGAAATACAGATCAGCCAAATAGCTGATGATACAACAATTTTTCTTAAGAATGCCAGTCAGGTGCCTATTGCCTTAAAAATTATTGAAGAATTTTCCAAAGCTTCTGGCTTGACCTTAAATTTAAGCAAATGTCAATTATTACCTGTCAAGGATCAGAATATTTGTAAGATTTCCAGCCGAAAGGAAGCAAATTATTTAGGCTTAATCATTTGTAAAGATGAAAAGAGAAGAATTTTATTCAACTTTCCACCACTTATTAAAAAAACACAAACCAAATTAAATCAATGGTTCCAGACTCACATATGCTGCTCTTTCTGTTCATGTAGACTACAAAACTTGTAAGGATATTGATTGTATGCTATTTAATTTTCTTTGGAAGAATAGAAGACATTACATTAGGAAAAGTGTCATAATGAATAGCTATGAACATGGTGGGCTAAATGTGTTAGACTTTGATACTCTAAACAATACTTTTAAAATCAACTGGGCCAAACAATTTCTTAAAAATCCTGTTTCCATTTGGAATTTTATTCCTAATTTTATATTTTCTAGATTTGGTGGTTTGAGCTTCATATTAGGTTGCAATTACAATGTAGACAAAATACCGGAAAATCTGTCTTTATTTCACAGTTTTGTTAGCATGGTTATAAGCACAACTTTTCTCCCCATAAATGCATTATATGGAACAACTGGGATATTCTATATAAGAATAAGTCATTATTTTTTCCTAACTGGATTGAGAAACAGATTATTTTAGTGTTTCAAATGTTTTTGAAGTGGGAAAATGTTGTGTTTTGTTTTTTTAGAAAACAAAGTAAAGAAGATATGTTTTTTATTGTAAATTTACTAATTGTGCAAGCTAAATTCTATATCCACAAATGCAAATGTATAAAACAAAAAACGGCCTTTGAACATTTTTATTGTGATATGTTATTGTATATAAAACTAATTAGTGGATCTTTGAACAAAAAGGCTATGAAAACGAGAAATATTTGGGTAACACTTTACAATAAGGTTCATTAGTTACTACATTAGTTAACATTAACAAAGAATGAACAATATTTCTTCAGCGTTTGTTCATATTTGGTAATGTTAATTTCAACATTTACTAATACTTTATTAAAATCTTGTTAACATTAGTTAATGCACTGTGAACTAACATGAACAACAATGAACAGCTAGATTTGTATTAACTAACGTTAACAAAGAATAACAAATACAGTAACAAATGGTTAGTTAATGTTAGTTAATGCATGATCTAATGTTTAATAAATGAACCTTATTGTAAAGTGTTACCAATATTTGTATTACTTACAAGTTGTTTGAATGTATGTGATACCCTTTAGCAAGGGTAATATTAATGTTGTATGTTTTGTACAATGTTTTGTACAATCACAATGATATAAATGAAATGTATAAATCCTAAAACAACGTGACCATCTGTTTAACGTTAACTCAATTACGTTACTTGTAGCAAACAATCCACATGACACACAACAGCATGTCGAGCTGCACTCTACCTATTATCAGTCATGGTTAAGTTGTCACGTTATCTTCATACTTCAATTCTGATATCGTTTATAAACATCGTTCAAATTTTAATGATTTAGCGATTGGTTTATTAAATAAAGAGATATTCACCCAAAACACTTAGTTACTGCACCAGTAAGTTAACGGTGAACGACGTTACCTGAATTAATCCTAAATAAACGAATAGAAAAATAAATACATTACGGAACACAGCGAATTAGTAAATATCTTACCTGGCGATTGTTTACAATGGATATATACAAAGACACCGGAAATAGAGATGTAAGTTATTGTTTTGACCCTTTTAACCGAGCTCGACGAACTCTAACCAGAGCTTCCACAACAGAAAGTGACGTCAGGTCTTTCCTTAAAGATCATTGGTTCTGCTGTGTGGCAGTGCGCGTGGACAAAAGACCCGAGAGGACAAAGATGTATACACGCACTTTAAATCTAGCTGCATTTCGGTCTTGTTTTCTAAAGTTTACAAATTACAAGTTTATAAAGATACGGGTGATTATCACGTCCAGTGAGGTTTGGCGTTGAATCCTTTTAGAGCAAGTTACACTGCAAATATATCCCTCTGTATGTATACACACAAACACAGCAGGTTATATTTATAGACGACCATGTCACAGTTAGTTAACGAGTGGTTACATGTCATTAGTACATCATGTTAACGAAGTCACCACTATCAAAAAAGGTACCATGGTTTTCCCAATATCTAAGTAAATGTCACTGTACAGGAGGTAATCCACATACTTTTAGTAGTGCCATGTAAGTTTTTCAAAAGAGAAATACACAAAGTGACAATTGAAAACAAGTGCAAAATCTAATGAAACGTAATTTATTCTAAGAAATGTACAGTATAGAAAATACTTCGGTCCATTTCCAAAATAATTTGTCATTCAGGTAAGAACTTGTAAACTTCAAATAATGAAATTAACAGATGTCGTTTTGGATTCCAACTTTGCTGATGAGGTAAAAGTGAACCGTTTCAAAACAAACATGAAAAGAACATTTATATTTAAAAAGACAAAAATGTACAAAACACAAGAGCAAATAAATATGATTCACATTTAACCAACTAGTAACTCAACTAGTACAGACAGAACAGATGGCAGCAGATACGTTGAAGGGTGGATTTCAAGAAATACAGACCTGTTACCCAATCAATAAGTGAATGAAGAAACAAAAAAAAACATCTGTACACAGCAAAATTCACACATTCTTGTAATTCATTACTAAATCATCCCTTTACATATAAACAGTGGAGTAGTACAGTCTGCGGACAGACTGCTAAAGTGATACAACTTATGAGCAAAGACAGGTACAAAATGGTGGACAACTTCCATGTCATCTACAGCTGCTAGTATTTCCATATCCCTAGATCATAAAATACATATAAACAGTTCACGTGGCTACAAAATACTTCGCCCGACATTATGCACCGTCAATGGATTCGGGGACAAAAGACCTCAGTGTACCACAAACATCACTATCAAATCCTTGCACAACCTCTTTTCCACTTTAAAGTGTGGATTCAATAAAACTACAAAATGAGGGCAAACATTTGAATCTAGGATGCTGCCTTCATTTCACTGATGGTTGTAAAAAAACAACATTCAAAAGGTGGAATGCAGATGTTTTAATCATGTTCAAACTTGGCACTGATAAATTAATAACCGTTCGGTTTTGTGAGTGGATATATTAAGGCTATAGTGTTGATTTAAGGATCAAGCCGTCAATCAAGAAAAAGTATACTTCCGAGTAGAAACATGAACAAGATGTTTTCGTGGGTTTAAGAGGGGAATAGAGAATGTGCCATATTCTGGCATTATGAGGTAGATTTTCTGGCGACCATATCACAAATTGCCGTTACTATTTAATGGTTTGTTGATGAGCATAAGAACACAAAAAACAAGCTATTCAAAGTAATTCATTTAGTGCAGGACAACTATAGGAAGAGCAATGAAAATAAACAAAACCATTCTACTCCATTTTCTAATCAGCCCTTGTCCCCCATAAAACATTAAGCATTCAAAACAAAAATTACACAGTGAGACAAATTACATAAACCACAAGACAAGTACTGCTCGTCTGGTTCCTGCATCTGTACTGAAGATCACAGATGAATTGAAGTTAATCACAGTTCCAGTGACATTTCATTGTAATTTTTTCACTAAATATTAATTCGACAATACCCGTATTAAAACCACGACACCCTGAGGACATATTCAGTAATTTGAATTAAAAGAGGAAGCATTCATGTAAAATATGAGCACATCGACATTTCCCCCATTCAATAAAAGGAGTCAGTGTAAAGGCTGATTTATACACATCTAATGCATTGTTAGTTTTATGACTCCAGCTGGTAATTTGTGAGAAATTTAATTTTCATTCCAAAATGTGAAAAATATTTTAAGACCGACAGCCAATGAAGAAAGATATCAGGTCACAAACAATAAACCAGCCTTCAAGGAACCCCAAAAGCTAAGGATTACTAGTAGACTGTAAATATTAAGAGGTGAAAGATACCTCAGTCTCTAAAATCTGATTCATTCTGTGCATACATAATTTAGCAGGACACATCAATAGGGAACAAGACAACACATACGAGATAGAGACAACTTAAGTGAAAAGTTAGAATTTAGTCCCATACTAAGAAGCACACATCTAATTTATGTCCAAGGCCACTCACTCCAGTATGAAAGACTATTCCTAGTGCATAACAAATAAAGCAGCCAAGTTCTCTGCCAGTCTAAGACAATCAAAGACAACCTTCAAATTGAAGTGGCATTAAAAGAATGTACATCACCAGAAATAAAGTGGATACTATGCCTTAGTTGAGATGAACACCACCTCATTAATACACTCCAGGTGTGGTGTTTCCCAGTGGAGCAGAAGATCCAACTTTTATTCATTGAGTTGAATTACTACATCTAAAATCGTTCACAGAACATTCAACAAGTACATGAAGGCAACAGTCTAGTTTTTCATGAAGCTTGGAAAAAACTAAAGTAGTCTAAGTACGTTCCTTTCTACACCTGAGTTTAACTTTGTAACTGTTTAATGGCATCTTTCTCTTCATGGACAAAAACAGCCCATGCAAAGGAGCTTGGACATGTTGTTCCTTTGTAGAGAATGAGTCCAAAGACATTCCAGGTTGAGAAGTGAAGCTGCACACCAGTATAATGGAGTTTAAACAGTATTAACAGTACTGACGATTCACTGGTCAATTGTCATTGACCCAACATCTTATCAACGTGGGTAGCATCTGAGCTCCAGTTGGTACAATAACTTGCCTTTTTCAGCAAATAAGTACAATCAATCTTCCTAATTTTAGTTGTGGCCTCCATTTCCTTGTATAATCCAGGACATAGCAGTGTTGTAGAAGGTGTTAATTGTCCTTGGGTTGCCAAATGAATCTTCTTTTTTTTTTTCACACACCTTGTTTATTGCCTGGGCCATTGGGAGTGGGTGTACCCAACATTTGGTGCCTATCAGACAAGAAAAAGAGTTACTAAAGCTAAGGACATTTGATGTGAAGGCATTATAAAGACAAATTTGATCAAGATCAATTTTGTCATAAGATTTGAGAGATAAATGAGATCTCTTACCCAGTGCGAAGTAAGTGTTCTGCAACCACTGCTCTTTGTGAAACCATCATTCCCTGGAACTGCCCAGCAACATTCGGATGCCTGTACATAACCATTCGAGATTGACCTGGAGAGAAAGGCAGGTGCTGGGGCCTCTGTAAAGCTTCCATCAAATGTGGATGAGGATGCTGTGGTGCAAAATGTGCACTGGGAAAATGCTGGCCAGAATATGGCCCACTTGCCATCATATGGGGTGGATGAGCACCACTTTGCTGCATGCTGGGATGCATGCCACGAGTCCCATATGGGAAACTGGGTCGTGGCTGAGCTGAAGTACGATAGCGGGTTGAAGCATTGTGGCTGTCCAAGTCTAAGATCTCTTTTGGGCTCTCTGAGCGTTCAGAAGGCTCTTCAGTTCTTGCCTGCTTGGCAGGGCTGCTACCGTCCCTATTCTCCAAAGCACTGCTATGAGACCCGTCGGGTATAGGACTGGGTGACATTAAGCTCCCGCCAGATCCATCCGAGCCATGTGGAGACATGCTGCTGTCCTTGTGTCGTCCATTAAAACTTCCAACGGATGGTGATTGGTAAGAATTTGGGATCATTGGGTGTTGAGACTGGTATGGAGGTCTAGGCCACTCCTCATGTGAAAATCCAGGTCTGCCATGTCGGTGGTGCTGATAGAACTGCTGATGCTGCTGAAACTGAGGATGCATGCTGGGATGGCCCTGAGGATGCTGTGTGGCCATGCGATACTGGTAAGGAACACCCTGCTGGTGATATCCAGGATAGTGTGCAGGATTTTGATGAGGGTTATTACCCTGTGATGGAGGTCCCTGGTTTGGGTATGGCTGGTGATTTGATGGATGTAATGGTCTACTCATCTGTGGGCCAAACTGTTGGTGTGCTGGCTCGCTTACACCATATTGGAGCACAGTGTTGCTCTCTGGACCCTGAGAGTGTGCTGGAGGAGCCTGGTTTTGAGGTGCTGGCTCCTGCCTTCCCAGCTGGGTTTGTGACTTTGGACTGAAGGGCTGTTGTTTGTAAAGCCCACTGGGACAATCAGTCATCGGTATTAGCATTGTTGCTGTCTTGGGAAGCTTTACTCTCTCCTGATAATTTCCTGTTGGTAGGTTCACAAGGCCTTTGGTGTCCCTGATCAGCCGGAGAGGGCTGAGCAAGTGGATGGGATACAGGGTGGCTTGGAGGCAGAGAGCTGAGGGTTGCAGGCTGATGAACACCTGGCTGACCCCCCTGAGGAGGAATCTGTGGCATTCCATGAAGAGGTCCTGCATGTGGACCTCTGACAGATCCGATTGTGTGGTATTTGCTGTGAGCCGTTCTGAAAGTACTGATTAGATGCATTTTGTGGCATCTGCTGTGGAAGATTCTGTGGAATATGTGGAGGTACATTCTGAGACTGACGTTGAGAACCATTCTGAAGAAACTGTGGTGGAACATGTTTATGGATTTGTAGAGAGGGGTTCTGGGGAATTTCATCAGGGGTTTTATGGGTCATTGGCTGAGGACTATTTTGGGGAATCGAAGAGTCATCTACAAATTTTTGCATTAGGGAACCTGGCTGGGTTTGAGAATTTGGGTGGTCACCATTGTGGATTTTCTCTGCATTTGACAGTCTATATCCATCTTCATTATGACTGGGACCTTCCATACTTGGAGTGGACACAGATGCCGAAGTTGTTCCTAGTGAAGGATGCTCAGATGTTTCTGTTGGATTGGGAAGAGAATGGTTGTCAGCCTTAGTCAGAGCAGTCTCTGGTTGACTGTTTATCACCAGATTTTGGACTTGAACCTGTCAGGATACATAATAGTGGTAAATGTGGTTAAAATCATGGAAATGCCATTTAAACTTAAAACAATTTTCATCAAATGCAATAATGTAATGCCAAAATATGGCCAGGAATACCACTGTTACCTTTAGGGGATATGGGAGCGTGCTGGTTGTCTACAACACAATCTCTAGAAGGCATGAGAAGGTTTTCAGGTGAAGACAGTGTAGCAGAAACTAAAGTATTACCACCACTTTGTGGGGATGACTGAAAGCTCCCAACATGATGAGATGATGAGGTTGAGAGCTGCTGGAGGGCAATCATCTCTGGACTATCAAGCATGGATGCCAAATGTGGCCTTGAGACCTGAGGGGCCGCTGGTGGTCTTTGGCCAATAGGACCTTGGGAGTTGACAGAGGGCATTCTATATTGACCATTTGTCATTGCATAACCAGTACTGTGTGGAGGACGGATCATGTTGTGATTGTATGGATGCTGGCTAGTTGCACTCTGTTCTTGCATCATAGGTCCACCAGGTGTCGGCTGCCCCTGATGGTTCATGGGTGGCCACATTCTGGGCATGTTTATGCCATGGGGGCCATAAGGAGGATAGGAACTATGCATTGGGACACCTGGGCTGGAGTACCGGTTCCCACAGGGTGCATGGATTGCCCTTCTGGATATTGGGAAGGGTACATGTTGCCTTCAGATGGAGGGCCACAGAGGCCTCCAGGCTGAAGGGCCATTGGCCTTGGGCCAAGAGAAGGACCATGAGTGGGACCAGGATAGGAATGTTGTTGATGTGGAGCTTGAACTGGCCGGCCATCAGGTCCAACTGGGTATCTGGGACCAAAGATGCGGACCATTTAGGTGGGAACCCTGATAAAAAAGAAAAACATTAAACAACCTTCAAGAGGTGATTTTACAAATTTGAAGTGATCAACACTAATACTGCTGATCAAACACAACATACCTGCATGTTGTAGTGAGGTATATGCTGAGTTCCATGGTCCCCCCGGTGGCCTGGACATGAGTGGTCTCTGTCCAGGATATGGATACTGGGGATCAATCATCATACGTTGAGCATACATCCCTGGTCCTGAAGGACCTGCAGGTCGCTGAAACTATATGCAAAAAGAACACCTGTTATGAAGTACTGAGCCGCAACAAGCGCACAGGGAGAACTTCAGGATAATAATCAAAACTGTTGTTTCAGCTGTAAACAATAAACAAATTTAGAAACCGAGACTGTGGTCTAACCTGTTGAGCAGGATGTAACATGCCAGCCTGCTGCTGTCCTGGGTAGATGTTATGAGGATATGGGGGACCATTGCGGTAGTGTTGGGGAGGGGATTGTAAAGCGGATTGGAGTATATCTTGTTGCTGATTGTTTCCCTTGCCACTATAGGACATTTTGCGTTTTTGAACTTGCTCAGTGGCTCTGATCAAGCTCTCGGGACCTGACTGTTTGTGACTTTTGCTCTTTTTCTTATCCTTGCGGTCACGGTCCTCACTGTTCACGTGAAACTCCTCGTCTGTGTCGCCATCCTCAGAAGGGAAATGCTTCAGTCAGGGCTCGGTTAAAGCAGCGTTCTAAGGACTCAGCCATTATTGTGTATTCTGGGGAGATACAGACAGGTAAGCATTAGCACACACACATATGATCTCATCTCCCCAAGCAGAGCAAGCACACCAACTAGGTCACAGAACCACAGTTGACCTCTGACCCCACTACCCCAGGGGAATGCATTCTGATGGATGGATGGCTCCAGGAAGGGGAGCTGTGGGGCTGGAATGTCTCTGTGGCACTGCAGGACCTGGCGCACTGGAGGACAGCTCAATCACTCTCTATTAATCAATGTCAGAGCCTCTCGACATGCTTCCACAACTATCATGACTTGCTTTGCGTATCAATTTTTTTAACACTGATACACATTCCTACATTTTGTTGAGTGGATTATTGTTAAACAGTTTCACTTCTGCTTAGATGCCACAAATCATGGAAACAAAACATTTCATCTTGATCATATTTACCACTCTCTTCTCCGTTGTATTCCAGACAGTTCTCAAACATAAGCTTTACATCAGCCACAAACTCATCCTTAGCAACGTACTCCCCATCATTCAGCTTTCTCTCAATGGTGGACAGGTCCATTGGAGTCTGACAAAACATTTTTAACAACTTATTGATTTATTCTTTGAGATCAAATAAATGTATTTATAAGAGCTTGTATCCCCACCTGTATGATTTCATGGTAGTTGGGGGCATATGACTCATCAACAGGCTCCATGAAGGGCCAGGCATCTTTTTGAGCTTTGAGGGCCTCCAACACTGAAGAGAAACCAGTTTTACATTATTTCAGTGGAACTGCTGCAAGTATTGAATGAGGAAATGAACACAGTAGTTGACCACAATAGAAGCCCCATTGTCCAAACGTACCTTTGTAGAGAGCTGTGTAATCGTCATCCATGTCATAACTACAATACAGAAACAATCACCATAAAACATTCACATAAAATCTTTTACAGATTAATTAGAAAGTAAAATTAACATCAAATGTGTTTGGAGACAATTAGCAAGACGGAAAGCTAATACTGAGTTTGAGAGTTAAAACAGTCCTTACAACTCTTTGGTGCGGCGTGCTCGACGAATAGGTGAGTGGGTCTCCAAATTTAGCAGCTCAGGGGGAAGTTCTTTCCCTTGGGAGAGCAACCAGGCCTTCTCTTCTCGCTGCTTCCTCCTACGGGCACGCTCTGAACGAAAGCCAAGTTTTACACTTATTACCATTAATGGTGCACTTTTTACCTGCCCACTTGTACCTGTGCCAATGTAATAAAAAGTTGGCAAACGAACATCGAAAACGAAAAAGTCGTAATAACAGCAAATAATCTGGCAGCTTTAGAAGGCACATTTGATCAAAGGGCACAGGCAAGATAAAGGGGAAAAGTGTTTTATGTGCTGACATTAAAGGCCCTGACTGACACACCCTGCTGGGAGGATTAAAAGAGCTTGAGGAAGAAACCACTGGAGAGAACTGCAGGCTCGATCTTCATCCATAATACATTAATGTGCATAGGCCCATCCGCAGCAGCACAATCAAGAGTTAATTAACCCGCTGACAGAGGATATCAGAGCTGGATGATTCTCACGAGGAGTGAGGTTGATCGTTTCCCCTAGCTCAGCTCTTTGTATGATTAAAGCAGCCTTAGGGTAAAAGCACGCCTTTTTCAAATCCGCCATGTTGAGACAAGACCATAGAATGTGCTCTACCATCAGTGTGTGTTTGATCACGCTTCTGGGGAAACTTTCAGTCGCCGGCTACCTGAAGTGTGACTCACCCTCGACAGCTTTGACTCGTTCCTGTTCTTCTCTGTCCCGTTCTTCCTGAAGCAGTCTCTCTTCTTCTTTACGTTGTTCAGCGAGCAGTACTTGCCTTTCCAGGTCCTCCTCCCTCTGTTTCTCCACCTCAATTGTGGCTCGTGTCTGCTTCACACACACACATGCATAAATTAAACTACAGCTTACAGAATATACACAAACAAGAAATTACTGAGAAAAAAACATACCCAATTCTCTTTACTGCCATGTGGTTCAGTGTAGCTGTTGTGTTCCTCAGATGGATTCAGTAGTTTCTGCATCATCTCTTTCTCCTGGGGAAGAATAACCTTGTCAGATGTGTTTACACACATATGTGGGTGTCAGGTAGGTCACTTGGGGGATATTGGCCCCTCCCAAACATGCCCTTTGTTTAACCAAAGCAGGAGGCTAAAGAGTGTCATTGCAAAACCAAACAGCCCATGGTCACAAAGGCTCATCAAAACCACCCCCTTTCCCTCTGTATCTCGGTATATTCAGGTTCTTCTGCTTTGTCTGTTACCCTACAACACTTAGTCCCATGCTAGATGGAGTGTCCGTGGTATCACCACTTAAGAGGTCAAAAAACTGCAGAGCTGCAGGCCGTCAATCACCATGCTCCAGCTCACCTCAAGGTGAGAGCCTGCCACATGGCGACGGCTAGATGGATTGGCTCTGACAGGGCTGTGTGCATGTGTGAGAGAGAGTGGGTGTCGGGGTTTGATTTGAAGAGGCAGTAATCCAAGTTAAAACCAGTTGCATCAAGGTTGCGATAGAAAATATCTGGTTCTTTGCACATGGATGTACAGGTGTGAAAAATGTGAGGTTGAATAACGTTGGCAGCACTAAAGAAAGATATACATTTTACAGTGAGGGTATGTAATGGTGATTGCTGGAAGTGGGGTAGCTATGGCACGAAGAACACTCTAATAGGTCTTAATTAGCCACGGAAATGACATGTCAACATCACTGCAAAATGAGCATACCAACATGCATCTGATATGGGCAGTTCTCACTGGCAAGAAAAAGATCAGATATCTAAGTTATCTATGTGCATATGAAAATGAAATAACTTAAATGAACTTTAGTGCCTCTGAAAAAACTGAAGCAGTTATGATTGTCCCTAAGGACAATGGATGCTGCAAGACTTTCTGAAAACAGTACGAATAGTCATGAATTGCACTTGGTATTAAAACTCATCAGCAAAAGTATCAGGGAATGGATTAATACTATTAACACTAATAATAAATATCTTAAGATAAAAATAAAATAAAAATCTTCTAAATACGTGTGCAAATCTTGAAAAGTTTTTATCTTATCTGATTGTATACTTGCCAAATTTTAAGGTTGCCTTGTCAAGTACAAAAAAATTCAATGCTTCAAAACTGGTTAATAATATTAATGCAAAATAACTTAATAAAAACATCTTACCTGTTGCAAATTAAGACCAGTGTAAACTCACCTAACTTGTTGTATCGAAAATCATTAAAAAGATAAGAAAATTAAGATTTTTGAATCAGACATTTTAAAAATATTATTTAAGAATAATTTAATTTGAAAGAATGTTTTCTGCATTGTTATCAAACATCCTACTATATTTCAAACTAAAACTCTATCAAAATATGTCACCATAGTTTTTTTTTTCTGGAGAGGGAATCTCTACTGAGATAATAACCTACAGTATACCCCAGTTTAATAACATGACTCATCACATTACATAACATGCGGTGCAATCAGATGGACTGAAAAGTCTCACCTTGTGTTCAATCATGTTACTGATCTCAGGCAGGAAGTTTTGAGTGATGATGCGGTGCAGGTGACGGTCCTGAGAAGAAATTCGGTCCTTAATACTTTCGGCCAGATTGACCCACTGTTCCTCGGAGTCACACATCAGAGACCAGACACCCGCTGACGCTCTGACAACACATTACACAAACAGCACCTCATTAACAGATGAGAAAAATAATCAAAATCAAAAGACAATTCATGTTCGGAGACCAGTTATAAAACTAAGCATCAATATAATTTTGTCAAAGGCTTCTAATCTAGCTACCAACCACAATTTGAGCTTCGATCTCTTAAAAAAAAAAAAAAAAAAAAAAAAAAAATCGATGTGAAGGCAAGCTGGCATGGTTTCATTTCAACTTATGTCATGAAAGCTCCACATTTCATGCTTTTGCTGAAAGAGCATTTCATGAACATTGCCATGGGCACTGTAAGCCACTTACATTCCAGTGTAAAAATAAAGGACAAATGGTTCTGCAATGACTAAACATCTTTACACATAAAACCAACTAAAAACAGCAAAACTTGTTTCTCACCTATTCCAGGTTTAGACTCCCCGACACTTTCATCCTCTTTCTTCACAAAATCCTCCTCGTCCTCCTCCTCCCTGAAACAAACAAGATTAGAGCCTTATCTTTCTAAATAATTCAACTTCAAAGCAGCAAACTTTGACTGGTAAGAATAGTATTATGCCCGTCATACAGTGCATTTAACCAATGTTTAAAGAGGTTCTTACATAGATTCATCAATATCCTCAGACTTCTTTGGTGGCCTCCCTCTTCTCTTCTTCACAGACACATTGTCATAAATGTCACTGTGAAAATAGTACAACTTGTAGCATTTTTTTTAAAGATTTATTTTTGCCTTTAATATGATAGGCAAGTATAGAGTGGACAGGAAGCAAGGTGGGAGAGTGAGGGAATCGGGGAAAGGTCCGCAAGCGGGACTCGAACTCGGTGTCACCCGAAGCGAAACTGTGCTATGTCAGCACGCTGCCCATGAGGCTATTGGTGCCAAATTAAGAATACTTTTTAGCAATCAGTTGTAAATCGGTCAGCTTATCATCGATACGATATGCTATCGATTCTCTCAGCCAGTGATATGATTTGCAGATACCTCAAAAAATTCTGCTACACGATTCAGGGCTTTATCGATTGATTTATCAATATTTAGATATTATTTGCCAAGTTTACACAACCAGTTACATTTTTATTAACTTGCAAATGCAACCAAAATGTATTACCTGAACTTTTAATTAAACTCTTTGAAAATTGCACCCTCTCTCAATTGGGACATTTACAACAGAAGAGTTCATTTGCAAAAAGCTTACACAATTTAAAGTTCATTTGAATTTTTTTTTAGTTTTTTTATATATTAAAAGTTTTTTAGCAAAAATCAGATGACTCCAATCGTTTTATTTCTTTTGCAAAAGCAGACAAATCCACATTTTATGTTTCAGAGTTAAACAAAACCAAGTAACGCTATGATGCATAATAAAATACTCGGTTAATCTTTGTAACGTTAATCTCTTCAGCTGACAATAGGCCCCGTCCACACTACTGCGTTTTCGTTTAAAAACGGAGACCTTTTGCTATGTTTGCACCTCCCGTCCAGACTAAAACGGAAAAAACGAAGACCTAAAACGGAGAAGTTTAGAAACGCCGCAGCTCCGTTTTGCGTTTTGAATCTCCAGAGGGCGTTTTAGTGTAGACGAGACAAAACGGAGGAGTTTCGAAACGATGACGCAGAGGCTCACGTCTCGGCTCTATGATTGGGTGTCATCAGTCATGACGTGTCCTTCCCTGATTTGTCAGCCACCGGCACACGCATGCCCAGTGTTGGTGAATGGTCACATGATCTGCGCTTTCAGTCATTTTAATGTGGACGGAGACCGTATTCGTTTTAATTCTCTGTTTTTAAACGGAAACGCAGTAGTGTGGACGGGGCAATAGATGCCAGACAAACTTTGTTGTTGTGGTTACACGCAACACAGGAAGCTTTTCCCTCACCACTGTAACATGCTGCTTTAGCAAGGTTCAGTGAAAACGTTTCCGCTTTGATTTTCCTTTTACGCCCCGAAGAAGATATCACGAATTCAAGTTCGTTATTCATCCTCGATCACTTATAGTCAGCTTAGCTGAAACTCCTCTCAGCTAGTGCGTTTTTTCAAAGTGACTAACACCCCTATCACCTGACCTGAATACTGTGCGCTGATTCGCTAAAACGGACTTATCGTGTTGCGTTCACGAACAGGGGTGCTTGTCGGTTTCTGCTGTAACATGAACTTGCGATGCCTTGACAGTGGACAATACTGGCTTTTGTGACAAATTGTGTTTAGGGTTCAGTCAATCTTGCTAAGCGTTTATTTCAGCTGAGAAAATTAACGTTATAAAGACACACAGACAGCCAGTATATTGATATTTTACGTATGGCATAGATGCATCATATTGTTATAACGTTCTGATCGATGAATCGATCCATATCAATGTATTGTTACACCCCAAGCATGTAAGGGTATGTTCACATGTATGTAGAAATGCTCTCCATACCTGTATTGTGGAGACATCCCTTCGACTGGCTCCTCTTTGTAGAGCCGTGTACCGTAAAAGTACCAATATAGGGCCCCGTTCCCATCCTGGCCCATAGGCTCAACACGCAAACTGTCGGCATCCAGGCCCTGCAAAACCCATGATCTCTATTAGACTCTTTTGTTATGGTGAGGATTAAACAAACAAATCTGTTTTTTGTTTTTTAAATGGAGAAAAAAAGTGTGCCATGACACATGAATACAAGGTATTCACCTTGAGCCTGTCGAAGACATCAGCAGCATCAAGACGATAGTCACAGAGTCTGTGCAAAAGCTCCACCTGTGTGCGGGGTGGTAGCTCCTCAAATCGGCGCTCCTTCAGTGGATTGGGCTTCCCTTCTTCCAGTTCCCAACGGTAATTGATGATGTCTTCCAGATAACTGCTAAAGGACTGAATCCTAAAAAGAAAAATCATGGTTAAAAAAATCAGAATATCACTCAACAATTAGCAAATAAAGCAGCAGTTCCATCCCATCGGGAGTTAAGTCATATGTGACTAATGCTCACTTGACTTGAGGCTAAGTCACATTAATTGCACGTTTAGGTACATATTCAGAAAAGGGTTTGTTTTTTTTTATCCCAAAATGTGCAAATGCATATAGAAACTATTAAACTGACCTGTGACAACAGAAAAAATGAATGCACAAAATCTTACACTTGTCCACTAAGGTGTTAAAGGGTTCGTTCACCCAAAAATGAAAATTAAGTCATTAATTACTCACCCCATGTTTTCCAACCCCGTAAGACCTTCGTTCATCTTCGGAACACAAATGAAGATATTTTTGATTTAATCTGAGAGCTGGATCACTCCTACATAGACTGCCTAAGGGACTGGCTCTTGACGGCCCATAAAGTCATTAAAGAAAATGTTTAAATATTCCATGTGCCTACAGTGGCTCAATTATAAGTTTATCAAGCGACGAGACTACTTTTTATGCGAAAAAAACATAAATAACGACTTTATTCGACTATTCCATTACTTCCTTATGGGCGCATGCGCGAGAACTGAGATGAGGAAGGTCTTCTTCGACTACTTTTTGTTACTTGGCTGCTCACCGGCTTAAGAAGCACTACCCGCCACCTACCGTCGGTATTATACGGTAGGTGGCGGTCATACTCCTAAGCGGTGAGCAGCCGGTAATATTTAAACATTTTCTTTAATGACTTTATGGTCCGTCAAGAGCCAGTCCCTTAGGCAGTCTATGGAGGAGTGATCCAGCTCTCAGATTTAATAAAAAATATCTTCATTTGTGTTCCGAAGATGAACGAAGGTCTTACGGGGTTGGTACAGCATGGGGTGAGTAATTAATTTTCATTTTTGGGTGAACTAACCCTTTAAGTACCATTAAAGGAGAACTCCAGCACAAAATGAACCTTTGGTCTAATAACACATTGGTACCTAGTCGTCCGTTCTCTGAGATTTGCTTTCATACATCAAACATCAAGTGCTCAGACATCCAACAAGAATGCAATAGTTGGGCTTTAGTCTTCTCCGTTGAAATCAATGGGGACGCTCTGTCCATTTCTTTTACTGTCCATGGTTCATACAGTTCAGAAGTTCGCTGAACGTCATACAGTTTAGCTCACTTAGTGGGGCTATTTTGAGCCTTGTTAGTGGTATAAACTAGTGATTTCTTTTTACTTACTAAGTGCCCCCATTACTAGTGTTATCCGCTAAAGAGTTTTTAGAGATAAAACTCTTTACATTCGATTATCATGAAAACAAATCTCAGAGAACGACTGACTAGGTACCAATGTTTTATTAGACCAAAGGTTCATTTTGCGCCAGAGTTCTCCTTTAAACACACACAAAAGCAAAGCAAACTTGCGGCAGTTAGGGTCTTCCACCTTGATTTTAAGTTAGGACAATTGACTTGATAAATTATTCATATGATTCAAGTTCTACAACTGCCTTTTTTGTGACGAAAAAAGTTAGTTCCGGGTGGGGTCAATTCGATCAACCCAACACCCAGTTCCTAGTACTAATGTGTAGGGCAAGGGTGAGCCTTAGGACAACAAGAGAGAAGGTAGAGAGCAAAATAGGATAGAAAGAATAGGCTTATCTTGAGAAAGCAGAATGATCTCTCTCACAGCTGCAGGCCCCCTGCCATTCCATCTTTCTCTGCCTCTCTCTCTCATCCGTAACACTCCCTCCCCCATTCTGCTGGAGCGTTTAGCACATGTAGAATGAAAAGGGCACTTCTGTGAAAGGCCAGTGCCCCGCGGCCTCCCCCTGGATGCCAGTTGCTGTCGAATCCAATAAAACCCTGCGTCCTGCTAACGGCCTGCTTGAGTATGCGAAAGGGATCATTCTTGCCTACCCACTCATCGACCGGACTCCTTTTTGCTGCTGATGAGGCACCGCTATGGAAGGGAGCTCCCTTTAGGGGCTAGTCATTCATCACAGCACTGACTCTCACAATAACTCACACTCTTTACTGGGATGGGGCCCATGGCCCCTTGACCTACTACTGCTGCAGGTAACCTAGCTCCATGACTACAGCGCTACTACAGTCAAGTGGTTGCATGCAGATTGGAGATGGAGTCTGAGTCAGACACAGGATGTGGGTTGGGTAATACCATGCATAAGATTCTTCAAGAGCACAGAGTAGGGTTGCAAAAACACCCAAACAGTACAGTATTATGAGTATTTACGGTTCAATACAAGTTAAGCTTCATCAACAACATTTGTTGAATAATGTTTATTACAAAAAAATTGTGACTTAATGTTGTCATGGCAACAATGTATTGGATATTGCACAAATGGTAAAATTGGACATTCAATTTTATCATACTGAAAATGATGTTAACACTCATTGTTATCTGGCCCTAATACTGGAACTGAGTATTATTAACATTTACAGATTTCCATTCACTGTAAGTGCCCAACTGTAACCTAGATGTTTGCTTTTTTCTTCTTTTTAAAAAAAAAAAACTAGTGGCAAGTGGAAATAAATTTTTATGGTAATCAAAATTATTCCATAAAACATATACCTAATTGTTGATTTGAGCTTACATTTTATTTCAAATTGAACTATACTAGATTTGTCTTCTTTATCATTAATCTGTTTCCTCAGATGTACGTCATAACATGGAAGAAAAGATCTGTCGCAACTTTAAGGTACAATGGTAACAGGAAATACTGATGGCGATGCACTTACGTGATGTCGCTGTGTTGATAACATCCTTTCAGCAGGGAGCAAAGGAGGTCTGAGAGGAAGTCTTGGTCTTGTTTCAGTAGTGCTTGCTCAAGTTCCTATTAAAAAAGAACAGCAGGGAGGGGAGGTTAGCCATTACAGCAGGACTGAGTTTAACTAGCAGCTGCTTTTACAAACTTATTAAACGATATTGGCCTAAACAGCCAAGCTTGACATTTTTATACCACTCTTTCACTGATGAGAAAATGTTGTGGCTAACTAACACCACATAATGTGGGGCGCTCACAGTAGTAACATAGATTTATGAATTTCATATAGTAGTTTGACATTCAGCAAAACAGTGTAACCTCATGTTACAAAACTCTTTAGGGGTACTAAAGATAAAAGTAAGGGATGCAATAACATATCCTGTTTGACCACCTCCTTAGAATGTCATTAGGCATTACGACTGAAACCAGAGTAAGACTAATTGTTGTTTTAAGGAACTGCCTGTAAAGCAATATCACTCAACCACGAACTTCCAATCTGACGAACTTCCTTTGTTTGCAAGAGCCACATTTTAAAAACACCCAGTGTGCACTGAAATGTTGAGTGAATGTGTAATCAACTTAATTTGATCTTTTATATACACTATCTTTTATATACAATGTATTTTCTAACACCTCTGGACTTGGATAAACATTCCCAATCCTGTCTAAACGTGCTTCAATCCTCATACAGGAAAGAAAGCAAAGAGATAAGATAAAATACATTCAGCCTAAGGTTAATTCTGATTGGTTAATCAACATGTAGAGGATTGTCATGTCACAGTATGCATGTTTAAAGCTACACTGTGTAACTCTTAGTTTATTCTTAGCTAAAAACAGTGTTCTTTCAAACAGGTGTTCTTTCAAAAATATATGTGCCCATAAATGTATATTTACTTTGTTCAAGTAATAAAGTATTCTCGTGAGTGTATAACATGCCATTGAAAATACATACGGGTAAGGGGTTCTAATGTTGGTCGCCATGTTGCCCCTCCATCTTGAAAGTACATTAGCCAAAGAGGGACATACCCGTTAATTCAAGCTTCGCCTTTCGCGTTTACGTTTGAGTTAACACTCATGGACGAGGTCGAACTGGAAGCCATGTTAATCTTGGACTACATTGGCCATCGTAGGAGTTAAAACGAAATCGGAATTGAGAGGAACAGAAACTAATATTCGCTGGATGGTCATATACCTTATCCACTAGATGGGGGTAAAAATCACACAGTTTAGCTTTAAGGACATTTCCACATGCTACAGCAGCTTTTGGACACGTGAGGTACAGTCCTCATCGGTCCGTTCAAGCATGCATAACACAAAGCATAATCAAATATTTAGTATTAAATGCATCTTGTGCATAAACCGTCTTTTATAGCAAGCGCACACACCACAGAGGCCAATTGCAACACATTAATGTGTAGGCCTATACTAAACTGAAGTGAACTAAAGTATTAACGGACCCAAATTTATGAAGGCGTTCAAAATTGTGACAACCTTTTATTTTAGTTGAACTAAAAGCAATTTATCATTCATCATCCACCCATCTCAATTTTAGACCATTTATTGCTTTGGTCCAAGCAAAGTCAAACTTTTAAAGTCCAAATAAACGTACTTCATGATGTGCTGAATGTTGAGTACTAAGAATGTCACAATTTGAATGGCTTTGTCAATATGAAGCAAACTGATGTATTACATCATAACATCTGGAGGTGTAGCCCAATCATGAAAGATCTGACCAGCACCACTGTAGACTTAATTCCTCCGAGGGACAATCCATGAGCTATTACCATCATGACATCAAAACAATCCACCCTATGTTGCTCTAGATGATTTTCCCTGTAGGTGTACTGCAAGTTGCTCTGGGTGAAAGTGTCAGCTTAATGACGATTTCAAAGCAAATTAGACATCCGAACAGGCTATGAAAACAACAGGTAAAACCACTACGGGAAGCAATAAGTCACTGTCATGCTGAATTAACAGTGGAGTACTACAAGATTACAGAAACATGATTGGTAACCAACCGACTTTAACCCTCAGGTGCTCTTCGGTCATTTCATTTTCATTTCTGTTTTGAAATTTTAAAAATCACAGCTTCATCGGAATGTTACGAAACCTGGTGACTTTTATGGTATTGGGTATGTGAACACACAAAAAAAGCAGGCTAAGTGGTCGTAAAAAAATAGTCACACTTGTGCTCTTCTGTTAAAAATGACCGACCATAGGAAATGAATGGGAAATTGACAAAAACACAAAAACTTTGAGAAACTTTGTGTGTACAATCTACAAATCGGCCACGATGCAGAAAAAAAGTGCTCAGCATTGAAGGGGTGACACTCTAAAACGTCATGAGTGCAAAACAGACATACCCACCCACACACACACACACACTTTTATACACAAAAACACCAATAAATTGTGATTAAAGAAATCTGTTTTGAATATTTAAAAATCACAAGTTCATCAGAAAATTACGAAACTTGGTGAATTTTATGGCAATAGGTATGTGAACACAAAAAAGCAATTTAAATGGTGAAACATTTTTTTGTATTATTTTCTATGGCAAAAATGGACCATAAATATTGCATAAATATTAATAAGTAACATCAAATTGGCTCAAAATACAAAACTAAAAAAGAATAAATATTATTGAACAAAAATAAATTGCATTGGTTTTACTGGGATGGAGAAAGTTTCATTTTAGGTGTCCGGTCACTTTTGACCGGGAAGATAACAAGTGTGACTCCGAAACGAAGAGCACCTGAGGGTTAAAAACCTATTGGATATAAAGCCCTGGTAAATTCTGTTCATCTTTATGGTAAAATATAAAGATGGTAAAGACTTACACTAAAAACACACTAAAATATTCTCCAGGTTCTCGATAAAGCTTCTAGGAACAAGATGGAACTGAGATTTAACCTTGACCCCTGTCTTCTTTCATTGTGTTGCAGCTATTGAGGGTTTATGAAGCGGCAGTAAGTGGGACTGCAAACTCCAGCCTACTGAAAGGAACTAGGCGACAGCATGAGCCCACAGCTAGGGCTAGGCTGACCCAGCACAACCTGACCCAGCATGCACTGCACTCTCTTCAGAATGCCCAATGTCACTAAGAAAGAGGGAGGGGAGCTTGAGAAATGTAAATGGCCAGTGCTCCGTCACCAGTCCATCTCAAGGAGCTTAGCGACTGCGGTTGCTTTCTTTAACAAGGACACAGCGAGCCACTCAGTCCCTCAGGGAACAGGGAGCACTTTTCAGCGACCGTATATAAAAAATCTTCCCCCTTTACCCTTTCAGAGCGGAGTGACACAACAAAATTAACTCAAGGGCGAGAGAGGCAGCCCATCCATTCATCGTGAGATTCACTCAAGCTGCAGATTGCCGTTTCTCTCAAGAGAAATGGTGGAGAGAATGGGGTCATGGAAGGTCAGCTTACACACCTCCTAGCTGTAGAAAGGAAACCAGGAGCCCAGTGTCAGCAGCAAAAAGAAAAACAGAATGAGAGCTTGAAAAACAGGATGAGACATGCTTGTGCTTAAGGTGAAAAAAAAAATAAAACACTGTCCTTAGATTGTTCTCTTGGGGAAAGAATGGCGGTGGTGTTGCTTAACATGCTGAATTCATTAGGCTTTTTTGGGTTGATTGTTGAAGCAATTTAAAAGCTATTGATTATCCCCTCGAGGAACTCAGAGTCTAAAGTGTCTGTGAAACTCCTTATTGAAGGAGACAGTCTGTTTGGGCAGGAAGTCCAGAGGGGAAATGGATTCACCGAAACAAAAAGGGTCATCGCCTGAAAAAATTGGTAACTCTTCATGTCTTACTCTATTTATATCCATCTCTTCACAACTCACTCACATTCTGAGTGTTTGTGTCTGCCAGGAAAATCCAGGATTGACTTCAAGTGATGGGCCACTCTGGCCTTCCGCACGACCCTCAGAACCACCGATACACCCACAAAACTTTCTGGTCCCTTGACAGTTAGAGGACCAGAGTGGGCACATCTATCAGTGCAGCCTCGACTTTGATCACACTTCAAACCTGAGGCCGGCTACGGGGATTAACACAACCCCACTTCGCTTTTGAAGTGCCATTCATTGGCTCAGATGGCAGAGAAGGGAATTAATGTTGTGCGTGTCCTTTCTACCACAAAATCTCCTTTAACAGCTCCCTGAAGATATCAGACCTCAATCTTCTGTCTTAACCAACTAGCAAAACAGGTGTGGTAAGTGCACAGTACAGTTTGGCAAAGAACAAACAAAGTGATAGTAGTATTAGATGAGTCATTAGGAGTAACATTCTCAGTCAAGTCCAAGGTTACAGTGATAGTTCACCCAACAATAAAAATTATCATTCGCTCATGCTGTATGATATTTTAAAGAATGTTTTGACTGTTTTCTCCAAAACAACATTAGCCCTATTTACTGTCATTGTATGGAAAGAAAAAAAAATAGATAAAATGCATTTTTCAAAATATCTTTAGTGAACCACCAAAGAAAAAAAAAACAGACAAATGACAGACAAACGTAAATTATGACTAGGGTTGGGTATCGTTTGAATTTGAACGATTTTGATTCCGATTCTGATTCCTTGTTTCTAGGGCTGTCCACTTTAGTCGTTTAGTCGACTTAATCAGTTGATGCCGTCTTGGTCGACTGAAATTCTTATTGGTCGACCAGTCGCATTATTTTTTTTTTATTTTTTTTTGCCAATAGAAATACATTTTCAATGATTTACTCCTTGATATTTATTCCTTTATAAAGCAGTTATTTATTACTGTATTCTAAATATAATTAGCCTATGTTTTATCCCCAACTTTAAAATGCTTTAATTTAGGCTATTTCTTGTACCTGCGCCACAGTTTAGCGCACACACATAACACACTCGGGAACCGCATGGCTGGCTGCGCTGCTGCTCGGCTCAATAAGGGATGTACCGGTAGGTAGTTTTGCTGTATTCATTCAGTTCACGCTACTTTAGTCGACAGAATGTCCAAGAAATCTAAATCTTTTGTCTGGCTACATGTTTGTGGAGGTAGGCGACGGTGGCGACCGCATTGCTCCATTATGAGCGCGCACATCGCGTGCCTATTTGAAATCGAACTTGAGCGCGCAAAAGACGTGAGCAGCTCTTTTAACGGCTTTATCATACTGACTCAATAGATTGTTTTCTAATAGGTTTTTATTTGTACACTTGACTCATTTGAAAGTAGCCTAAATAATGTAACAAAACGAAATTAAACTTATATGCTATCTTACAACAGAGCCTAGATTTCAGATTGTTTTTTAGGCTATTTTGTCTGTTGTTTTAAAACGCCTAACAGATCGGCTGGACAAAAGTTAACCCATAGCTTTGTAAGTAAAGAAGAATACAGCATGTATAAACGAGAGCTTTTTTAGATTTTTCATTATGTGGCAGCTATAGCAGTTATATTATTTTGTAGCGTGTGGTGTGATCAGGTGCGCGATTGTGACTGTCAATAGACCAAGGACAGAGCTCCTCACTTGCAGTTAAAAAAATCACTTAATTTTCAAAGAATTGTATAATTATTATAGTTTTATTTATTTTCGATGTTTTTTCGTTGTTGTTTTATAAATGCTCTATGACAATTGTTTAAAAATGTTCAATCAAAACATCCGTTTTTTTTTTTTTTAGTCGACTAATCGTCGCAGGACAAGACCTTTGGTCGACTAAGGATTTCTTTGGTTGATTACAGCCCTACTTGTTTCGATTCCGGTTCCTAACGATTTCTAATTCCGATTCTTTTAAGAGGCAGGGTCAAAAAAGTTTAGCTAACCTTGCTAACCAACGGTCTTTCTGAAGGAAATACTCCTTCTGTCACAAATACTCCTTTTGTCACAAATGTTGCATTTTGCCGAGATTTTGTTATTTTTAGAAAAGTGAAGCCACACTTTGGACCGCCGACGTAAGCTACTCATGTTTGACTCGCACGGTTATGCCAACACTTCCGGTAAGACGCTTCTTCGTTGGTGTTGTTCAGCGGTTTCTTCTTCCGGTTGACTGTGAATATCGAAACTAGGAAGCGAAATTAACTTTTGAACGATTCCGGGAAAAATTAAAAGTTAGACCTGGTTCCAATCAGATTCTGATTCTCGATACCCAACCCTAATTATGACAATTCAAAGTTTTTGGTTAACTGCTCCTTTAATAGTTGATCAAATAATTCTTCGATGTGGCTGTCGTTGTAGGTCACATGATATTTAGTTTCAAAATTGACACTACTGAAAACAAACTAAAAATATCAGGGGTCGGCAACCTATGGCACGGGACAGTCAGTGGTACGTGACATTAGCTAGAAAAGAGGTGTATGGATATAATTTGAACAAAGTTCCTCTAAATTGTTAGTCCATTTTGGTGTAATCATTCCTCATGATCACACACACAATTTAACCAGCGCTAAACCATACGTGTGAGCAGAAGTGCAAGCTTCTTTGATTATCACTCTGCATAAGGTTGCTGACTGCCGGGATATAAAATTAAAACGTTAGGCTATATATTTTATCAGTCTCAGAGCCAATTCACTGAATGTCACTGATAAAGTTGTGTGTATCTGCCAAGACAGAGCTTTGGCAAAACTGAGCCGCCCTCTGTATCAGTCCCTGGTGCACACCAGAAACTCTCTGAAGATGCATACAAGCAATTAACAGCTCTAGTTAGGTAAGGGAGTAACACAGGCAGACACTGAACGTTCATCTATCTGTATAACGTGCTCTCCACTCCCTGAACTGTATCTCCTGATGCCACACTTTCAACCTCCATAACAGCACGGCAACATTATGAAAAGAAACATTACCAATCTAATTGTGGATCTTCCAATAACTGAAACTTTCTTATAAAGAGTTTGCAGAAGTGCTACAGATTCCGCTGAGCAGCACTGGACTAGCAGTTGAGTATAGGCTAACGTATAGTGGAGAGATACAATCCAGATAAGGTATTGTTACTCTCTTCCCAAGAACTTAACCATGCATAAACTAACTCTCTTTAAGTCTTCAGTGGAAAAACGGCCTTGTTACGACCTATTCTTTCATGGCATTTAGACCTCTTTTCCTACTGGCAACTAACAACAAACTCTTGCTTGTATATACTAGTGTACTGTATGTTCATTATTTGTTCATCTTTGCTCTGTTTTTTGTGAAGCTTTATTTTGATGATAAAGAGACATCCCCTTTCGCATTGTGTGTTCATTAATTTTGGGGGTGAAGCAATAGAATGAATGTTCATACATGTATATATATATATATATATATA
>JAQIUQ010007614.1:40000-191332 GCA_030378365.1 Hybognathus amarus
GCCATGGGGCGCTGCAACAAAAGAGCAGCCTGAAACAAACACCACCGAGTACAAACCCCTCCACCCGTACCCCATGTGGAACCATCTGATACATTTACTTCTGCCCTCACCTGTCAATCAGAGGTGGGGGAGGGGGTTAGGGATCACAATGTGGATGGATACGGTGGTTAAGACAGACTTGGGAAGTACCAGATGTGTTGTGTACATATGATGGATTCACTGTTGCATAAGGGTCATTAACACACAAAGAATGCAAAGTTAATGCAAAACTTGACGCCTTGATGCTGGCTGGTTGCTATGCAGTAGCTAAATAAACTTACGTAAACTTAAGTACACTCCATTTGATAGTGCATTGCACTCTGAAAAGTTGTCTATTACTGGCCAATCATAAATATGATACCATGATCCATGCTTTACACCTCTCCTACACTGGGACAGCATTTTCTTCTACTGAAATCTGAGACATTTCTTTGATAAAGCAGTCTAGTATTGCATATTTTGGAAAATGATGACATTAGTGTAGACTAGAGTTCAAATGTTTGGGGTCATTAGTATTATTTAATTTTTTAAGTCTCCCAAGGCTGCATTTATTTGATTAAAAATACAGTAAAAACAGTACCTCAGTTTAAAAGAACTGGTTTTCTATTTTAAAAATGTAATTTAGCAATTCCTGTGATGCCAAAGCGGAATTTTCTGCATCATTACTCCAGTCTTCATTGTCACATGATCCTTCAGAAATCATTCTGATATGCTGATTTGGCTGTGATGGACAGGCCAACTGTGCAGTTTGTTCCTCCACCTGTGGCCCGAGACACTGGGATTGGCTCCTACATCCCTGTGACTCTAAAAAAGGACGAAGCTGGTTTGGAGAATGGATGGATAGACGGATGTTGATTAGGTGTTTTCTATTTTCTATTGTTCTGATAATATTTTTTTAACTACATTTTTCTTTCAGAATACTTTGATGAATACACCTTATTCACTGCAGCGCCATCTTTGATTTTTAATGAGAATGAAAGCGAGGCTGTGAGGGATAGACATACATCTCTTCAATGGCTGTACTGTTATTTAATGTGTTTTCGATTGTTCTGCTCATGAAACACTGGAAAAAATATCTTTCCAGGAAATGTCAGTTGACAAAAAACTCCTGAAAATGTAAGCTGTGGAATATTGTAAGTAATCTAGGAGCTTTATTCAGCTTTTACCGCAGATGCCATTGGAAACACGGTAAGTCTACCCCTCACAGCCTCACTTTTATACCTGTCATGGCGCTGGTCTGAATAAGGTCTATAGAAAGTTAAAAAGAACAGCATTTATTTGAAATTTTAATATTTTGTAATATAAAAAAACAGCGTTTCCAGTAACTATTTGTCCCAGGAACTTTTTCCCAAGACCGCTTGCTTACTGCGTTCACGCCACGTACTAAAGTACCGGTCGGGGCGGGAAGATTATAGTGACGTTAAACTGCGTGCGACTGCTCTTCCTAGCCTGCGCGTTTGTTTTGAGTTTTGTATGGAGGAGATTCAAGCTTTGCTGCTTTTGTGTGCGATTGGTTTACTAACGAGGTAATTAACAAAACGGCAGAAAGAGACGAGCACCCAAAGCGTATTCAGAAAGCTCGTAATGCTAGATATAAAAGTAGACGTTTGTTATCAGCGGACATTAGCCGCGTTTCCACCGCAGGAACTTTCCCCAGGAACTCAGGAACTTTGGGGTGGTACTCGGTGTGTTTACACCGCAGGAACCAGGGTCTAAATGAAGTTCCGGGTAAAAATTTCCCCCCAGAAAGACCCTGCTGGCGAGGTAGTACTTTTTCAGAGTTCAGGAACTTTCGGGGTGAGACTTGTGCGCTGAACAATGCTGATTGGTTCTTACCACGCTATTCTTTCTGCCCGATGCGTGCACGTTCGTCCCATCCATCTCACGGTCAATGTCCGCTGATAACAAACGTCTACTTTTATATCTAGCATTACGAGCTTTCTGAATACGCTTTGGGTGCTCGTCTCTTTTCTGCTGTTTTGTTAATTACCTCGTTAGTAAACCAATCGCACACAAAAAAGCAGCAAAGCTTGAATCTCCTCCATACAAAACTCAAAACAAACGTCGCAGGCTAGGAAGAGCAGTCGCACGCAGTTTAACCATAGTTTAACGTCACTATAATCTTCCCGCCTCGGACCGGTACTTTAGTACGCGGTGTAAACGCAGTAAGCAAGCGGTCTGGGAAAAAAAAAAGGTTCCAGTGAAAAAAGTTCCTGGGACAAATAGTTCCTGGTAATTGCAGTGGGAACGTGGCTATTGACCGTGAGATGGATAGGACGAAATGCACGCCATCAGGCAGAAAGAATAGCGTGGTAAGAACCAATCAGAGCACAAGTCCCACCCCAAAAGTTCCTGAACTCTGAAAAAGTACTACCTCACCAGCAGGGACTTTCTGGGGGGGGGGGATTTTACCAGGAACTTCATTTAGACCCTGGTTCCTGCGGTGTAAACACACCGAGTACCACCCCAAAGTTCCTTGTTCCTGAGGAAAGTTCCTGCGGTGGAAACGCAGCTAAAGTCTTTATAGACTATCAATTTAATGCATTCTTGCTGATTAAAAGCAAGAAAAAAGACCCCAAACATTTGAACGGTAGTGTGTGATGAGTGTCGCTGATCACATGATTTGAATGCTTAGAGAAATCATGTCACAAACAGTATAGCCTTGCCACGCTCCAATAATTAATGAACTGAAATAATGTTGAGAATGTGTGAACGTCTTTTCTCATCTGGTTGACTGGAGCAGATTAGGCATAAGTTAGAATCACTAGAATGAAGGTGGGCGAGAGCAGTTCTTGTCAAGCTGCAGCATCTGGGATCTGAAACAAGGCCTGCTGACCCGTCAGTTATTGATGGTGCAAATCCAAAAGTCAGAGCTCACTTCCTCCTCCTCAAAACCACAGAAGCTCTACCAAGGGTGAGCCCCTCGCACATCAAAGCTGCTAATTCAACACAGGCTTCACAGATACGCACGCGCATACACGCTCACGGCCATCCTTCACAATCGGCACCCGGTGTTGGGAGCAAAACGAGAGAGCACTACAGATCCTCCTGACACAAATCCATTTTCCCCATCTTAATCCATTTGTTTTTAAAAGCAAGAGCTTGTCGCCAGCTCCTGCTCCACCAGGCCCATTGAGATTAAATCTCCCTTTATAATCAAGCAGTGCAAGGCCCTAAAGAAAAGGTGCCCCAGATGAACACCAGCACCCAGTTACGACCATCTCAGCTCTCCGGGGGAGAGGCAAAGAAAGCCACCATCTGTGATTTAGTCATGCTCATGCCAGGGCCAATGATGGAGCAGCAGTAAGTGAGAAGGAACGTGAATGAGGCTCTATTCAACACCGACAGAACACACAACCCCAAGTTGGGTGGAGGAAAGAGCTTAAGGGGGCACTTGTACCCAAAGATGAAGCTGTGATAAAGATGATGAAAGGGAGGAGTCCACAATAATCCACTGGGAAAATTCTGTCATGTAAGATCATGGATGAGACAAACAGCTGTCAGGCAACATGTGGATGGATGTGCTACGTCAGAGCTTGACAAAGGCTTAATGAGCTCTTGCACAATAGCCTCTGTGATCTCCGACAGAGACAAGTGTTAATTAGGGGTGCATCAGTCGTCTGAATTATAAACTCGCTCAGTCACTGATTTTCATTAAAAAAAGGAATGGAGAAACAAATAGTAAACCTGTGTGAAGGAATCGGTTGCAAGAGCATTATACATTTTCCATTATAAAATATATTTAAATAGAAAACAGTTATTTTAAATGAATAAAACAATATAACTTTTTAACTGTATTTCGAAATAAATTCAGCCTATTTGAGAATGAGAGACTTTCAAAATGTCAAAACTAGGGATGCTCCAATTCGATCGGCATCGGCTGATCATAACAATTTTTGACTTAATCGGTACTCACTAACTTGGCCGATCATACAAACCGATCGCGATTTGATGACGTCAGACGCTGTGAGGACGTACGTGATACTTATATTGGAGAATGTTTAATTAAACCTTATTTGTTACATCAGACTTCTCCATGTTGGAGTTTAAATGTTTCCATTTATTTTATTCTATTTAACATTGAACAATGTTACCTAATGAGTTGTATCAAACCACTTCAATTTGTTCTTTTAGGAGTTTAAATGTTGTTTGATTTTTTATTTATCTATTTTGTCCTGCTCAGACTTGTATTGGACGATGTTTAAGTTACATCAGACTTCTCCATTTTAGGAGACTAAATGATTATTTTGTCCTCCACAGTATTGGACAATGTTTAAATAAACCTTATGAGCTGCATTAAACTGTTCCATTTTGTTTATTTGTCTTTTATTAAGTCAATTAAGCATCGGAATTCGGTATCGATTATCGGCCGCAAAAATCCTGATTCGGAGCATCCCTAGTCAAAACACTAAAAAAAATCTTACCGACCCCAAACTTTTGAACAGTAGTGTAAACATGAAGAACAAGTACACAAATTGCCATGTGACTTTGGAGATATGGAAATGTAGGGCCCTATAAAATCCATTTTATTTTTTCCCAAATTCCATTTTATTTTTTCCCAAATTCCGTTTTTTCCGTTTTAATTTTTGCAAATTCCGTTTTTTCCTTTTTTAATTTTTGGGAATTAATTTTTTTTACCCTTTACTGTTATTTTAGTTGTAAAAAGAGTGTGCTTTTTATTCTGTGATCACAGAAATTATAGGGCCCTAGAAATGGCTGCAGATTTACCAAAAGGATCATATGTTCCCTCTAAGGGTCAATTAAAAAGTGTGAGTGAGTGATGGTCAGTCTCTATAACAAGTTTGAGCAATTAGTGATGAGCTTGCCTTTCAGATGCCCACATTGCCCACCAAACATAATCAATTCATAAACTAAATTAAGTCCCACTCTCATCTTCTGCTGCGGCAAACGCTTGGACCAAACGCCCACAGATCAATTCTCCATCTCCACTCACTCTCCAGACACCACCAAATTGATAATGAAGACATATGAAAACAGACAAGCAACAAAACACCAACTCTGCGTGGAGTCAGCAGGCTCAGTCCCCTGGCTGTGTTTGTGTATGAGGGGTGAGGGGGACGTCCTGAAGGACTCGGTCTCTCTCGGCTCTTGGAGGTGGTGGGATTTCAGGGCTCGTTTCACAGCCACACTGCCAGGAAATCAAGCGTGCTTCACACAGACAAAGAGCACGGACGAGAGCCCAAGCGAATAAGGCCTCTTCCTGCCGAGCCCTTCTCTCATCTAGGGCAGAGATACGGAGCGCGACTGTGAAATGTAACCAAGGAACAATGTGCAAGGAGCCGTTTTGTCAGCATGCCAAGGAGAATCTCCATTGTCGGCCTCCGGAACGGATCCTGAGAAGAAAAGGAGCTGGCCAACACCTTATACTTCATACTGGATCATTGCCTTTGTAATATCCACTGTGTTTGACACACAAAGCTTGTGCTCTGAGTGTGACAATCATGATCAAATTCAATCTTTCAGTGGCTTTCAGTCTTATTAAGGCAAAATAACATTCAAATATTTGACAAAACAAGATTCTTGACTAGATTCTTTGCCAATCCCAATTTTTATTATAAAGTTATATCACTGTTCATTAAAAGAATGAAAATCCGACTTCTGAACAAATACGCAACAGGTGAGATTGTATCAGGTGTGCTACAATGACAATGTCAACGTGCAAAATCATTTAAAACAAACAGCCATACGGCCACCTTATAAAGTAGGCTTTCTCCCACGTAAAAGACATTGTATCCTCTTACAGACGGATTTGCGTTCATTTACCGAACTATCCACCTGCTTTTTTAGACACAGCCCTGCGTGAGGCTCACTAGGGCTGGAAAAAACAGGCGAGGTAGCAAGAAAACGTCAGCTAAGCCAATGCAACACCACATCAAGGATCGTCTTTGAGCGAGTTGCTGGAAAATCTGCTTTGATGACATTCCCATCAACATGTTTTGAATGGCTCACGCAAATGAGATGAAGTTTGACAGAAATCCAAAGACGCCAACTGGATGCAAAAAACAAAAGCTCAATTCATCATTTTTTGCACTAGTTTAACTGAATTGAACATAAAATTGCAAAGAACATAAAAAAGCAAAATATGTTCAACTAAAACGTCCTACTTATTTTCTTTTAAGGCAATGTAAAGACAAGAGAGTGACCCTTTACCATGTTCAACAGCCACTTCAACACTAATAAGCATTAGGACAATTCAGCTTAAGGCAAAGATAATAATAGAAGACTGGCGCAATGTGACGGATGACTTAAAAAACGTCTCAATCGCTAGATTAAAGCAACCGATTGGATTATTCACAGTCCCATTCACACGCGGCTGCAAAGTTACCAGGATACTGAAGTGGGACTGAGAGCTTTTGTGTTGATTGACCTTGGACACCTACGCTGAATGCAATTAGGATGCGAAGAGGAATCGTGAAACGGTCAATGACTTGATTCTGACACAGTCTCACACCCTCTGAATGTAAATCCTTTGACACTGCATTGACACACTGCCTGTAATCTGCAATCAACCAAATTACACACATGCAGAAAGCTCAGTTTGCAATAGTGTTATAAAAAAGACATCCAAGTTACCAATTAGAGACCGATAATCAGTTTGGCAATTATTATAGATATTTTACATCCACACTTTTCACTTGAATTGATACTGACACTCATAAATATACTGATACGTATAAATAGCATCATTGGTCACTGAAAAATAGAACCCATAAACAGTATTATAAAGTAACTTATTTGAATATTAAAACAATAATTTTAAATCAAACATACAGCGTAGATGACTATTCAAATGATCAAACAATAATTCACTCAACTTTTTAAATAGCCATTCATTCTCAAGTGAGAAATCTGTTCATGTCACAATAAAAACAAATCTGCATAAAATTATCTTTATGATTAACAACAACAACAGCATGATTATTATTAATAATTATAATCATAATGAAAACCATAACATATAGAGGGTTTACTTGTTGATTTGGTTATTTTAAGTCAAATAAAAACACAAATAACACAATTAAAAGTAGTTTCTGCATAATAATCTGTAATAAGGCAATATCAGTCCATCTCTAGTATGAAATTCCTATTTATTCACGCCAGTTATAACTTTTCTGGGAAGCAGCACGCGGTGATCAGCAGATCAAACCCCTTATGCAATAACAAAGCCAGTGGCCAGCACGTTTCACACATGTGGGGGTCGAGAAGGACTGATGCCTGTGACAAATACACACGATCTGTACTGTTTCCAAATGTACATTAAAGGAGGTGATGATAGAAAATGGGGGACTCAACTACTCCATTGAAAGGTTTCTGGGTTGCATTCATATTGGTAACGTTAGATCAAGGCGAGACTAACTTTACAGCATCATTGTTAAGAAACTGAATCAATAACAATCAAAACAGACAGTAGGAAACAATGGCCAAGTCGAAGGCAGGCTGTGATCCAACAATAAACTTGTATCCCAACAATCATGAACTTGGCTTGAGTTTATAATGACTAACTTTAACGTTAAGATGAAACAAAACAAGCCCAGGTGATCGAGTTAATCAAGTCACTGGAAAGTGTATGCGTAATTCGACGCAACTAAATGGGAGAATGAAAACCGGTCTTACGAGAATGAACAAAACACTTTAAACTTAAAACAACGCACGACTTAACGTTAAAATTAACAGAAATATGGCAACGTTTATATTAGCAATTGGTTTCACTTAAACAAGGCAGAACAAAGTCCTAACCTTACTATATATCCCAAACTCACCAACGCTTTTATAAACAAAGACAAAACACTACTAAAGTTAATCACTGAAGAAACACATTTTTTTTATTGGAGAAATCAGTCAACGCGCCCAGTGACGGTTTAACGTTAGTTATGTTATTATATAAACCAAACTAAATAACTGACTTTATTCTATCAACGTCACTATCAGAGACTTGCGTTGACGTCCCATTCACTAACTTATAACGTGAATGGTTAAAGTGAGGCAAACAAAATCAGACTGCTGGGAACATGGTCAACTTAAGTTGATTTTGTTTAGTGAATTCATACAGGTATGGTGATTTACCTCGATTTCAAAGTCTGGTAAACTGAACGCCGTCCTGAAGAGAGAGCAGAAGTGCGCTATGGCGGGGACTTCCCACCAAGACTGGATCTCCTCCACAGAAGTTATACATCCCTGGGACATCTTTCTGTTATCCTACGAGTGTCTCACATTAAAAAGAGTGGCTTAGACGAATCCGTCCAAGGTGTTTCTCACATGGAACTTGTTTAACTGAACAGTAAAACTTGTTGTCCTTGCGGTGCAGCAGCCATGGCGACCCGTAGAGTTGTACAATCTGTTTCAATCCGCATTTCACACGGGAAGAACAGATGGGCTGGGCGCTACCACTTGTCACGCGGAGGGGGGTTTACGCGCATCAAAACAAATAAAATATCAACACAAATCAAACTAAACCCTCGTTACATCTTTTAAATCACGAATATTGGCATTATTAGATTCATTTTTATTAACTATTTGACTTGATCTAGTCACTGTAAAAGAAAACAATCGCAGTTAGTCAGTTTATACGGCAGGTGTCTTACCTCTGCTCGAAGTGGTTTGTTCATTTAAAGGGAATGCACATACATTTGAATTTCGTTGAAAGGGAAGTTGCTCTGTTATTGTTATTACAGTAGACTCGTCGCGTATGATCTGGATGGAAGAGATCAGTACGACAGGAATGATATTGATAATAAAACGTTACACTGACATTTTTGTATTTAATTAGTTTTTTTTAATATTATTTGTTTGATTTTAACTTCTTAATTGTTGTCGTGTACGAACCATAGATTGTAAAAAATAGACAGATCATATGATAATGCCATGAAGTTCATGTTATTAGCTCTATACTAGTGGCTGCTGTTTGTAACCTAAAAACGTTGACTGACCCTAAATGCGCAAAATCTGTTTCTTAATTAGTGTTGTTGTTAGTTATTATAGGCATATACAAAAAAAAGCCATAAGTCCTAAGAATTAATGGCACATATGAATTCTAATAGCAGGATGACGCGTTTGAAGACTACCTTTTTATTATTAATTTAAATAGTGTGAATATCAAATTAGTCTTCAAAATATGGACCCAGCGCCCCCTGTTGAGACGAAGAGATATAGCACACATCTATCTATCATCTATCATTATCTATCTATCTATCTATCTATCTATCTATCTATCTATCTATCTATCTATCTATCTATCTATCTATCTATCTATCTATCTATCTATCTATCTATCTATCTATCTATCTATCTATCTATCTATCTATCATCTATCTATTTATCTATCTATCTATTCTATCTATCTATCTATCTATCTATCTATCTATCTATCTATCTATCTATCTATCTATCTATCTATCTATCTATCTATCTATCTATCTATCTATCTATTATCTATCTATCTAAAATCACCTTAAATGTCTAAATAGCCGTTTTTAATTTATAAATATTTGTTAAATCATTTGTATTTTTTTCTGTTAACAATAACTGTTGCAGTATTCATTTAATCTGAAAACAGGTTCACATTTGTTGCGTTGAATCAATATAGTTCGTTCTCAAAGGCTGTGTAATAAAAAAAATCACACACATAGTAGCTAAACATAATAATGTTATGTGAATTATGGCATTTTGGTTGGTTACACCAAGACAAATTTAATGATCATTAATATCATTAATTTGGTAGTCGTTAAGCGCTGTGAAACTGTCTAGGGAGTTTAGCAAATAATGGAAAATATATATATTAATCATTGTAAATTGCAAATGCATTTGAAAGCTTTTTTTTGTTACAGTTTTTCTCAGTCGCTTTGGTGCATTTCTCACATCACTATTTACATTTGCACAACAGTTAGTTCAACCTCCACAACATTTAACCATTTGTGCACATCATAGTAGCAGTTTCTCATTCCTTACAACAAATTGCAAATGCATTTGGACATGCATCAATTGCTTTCATACAACTCTCATTATCATTTGCTTATGTCATATCAGTCCAAATTAACTATACTTGTGAATGCTGAATAGTCATTCCATATAAAACTAATAGTCCTCATTTCATTGCTTGAGTCATCACATACAAAAATGTTAAACTAGTTGTCAAAATCTGTCAAGGTAAGTTTACATTTAAAAATCTTTAAAAAAAAACCTTTTTTATCCTAAATTGAACAATTTCTCGCAAGTGAACCTCAGCTTTCTCTGATGAGAAGAGATGTGCATGAATGATTTACAGTATATGTATGTTGTATGTTCAGTTCCAATATGTACTGTGATATTGTTTACAGTTGTGCACCGATCTACCCAAAGGGAGTTTATGTTTGTTGTAGATAAGGGTGTATTTTTTCTTTTGCACAATGCTCTGAACAAATTAGAATTGCAAAGACCATGCAGTAAAAAGTAAAAATGTGAAACATACATATTCACTGTCTTGTACTCAATTACTGTACCTCACTAAATACAGTAATGTGAAACTTTACTGTAGTTTTCAAATGGCTGTGCAAATAGTTTCACTGTCTTGAGCATTTTCATGTAGTGTCACCAAGATCTGACTTTTTGTTGCATTGTCAAACACTTACAGAGTAAACTGTCATAATGAAAACATGACAAAGCCATTAGACTATCTTGTTCATAAACACTGGTGTTAGGACTTTTCATCTTGATGAAACTGACACTTTCAGTGACATGAATACTTGCTTTTGAGGAATGAATTATCCATTTTGAGCAAGTGACACACTTTTGCATGTTATCAACTAAGTTTTGCAGTTTGTACTAATTGTTTTGAGAACTGCATTAACTGTTGTGCAAATGTAAATAGTGACGTGAGAAATGCACCAAAACGAATGGAGAAAAACTGTAAATATAATATAATATATATATAATATATATATATATATATATATATATATATATATATATATATATATATATATATATATATATATACATATATATATATATATATATATATATATATATATATATATATATATATATATATATATATATATATATATATATATATATATATATATATATATATATATATATATGGGCTGTCAAACGATAACGGATTAATCCAAAATAAAAGTCTGTGTTTACATAATATATGAGGGTGCACTGTGTATAATTATTTTATATATATAAATACACACACATGCTTGTATATATTTAAGAAATATTTTCATGTATATAGATTTATATATAATTTATATTATATATAAATATACATATTTGATATATAAATCATATTTTTTTCTTAAAAATACATGCATATGTGTGTGTATTTATATATATAAAATAATTATACACAGTGCACCCACATGTATTATGTAAACACAAACTTTTATTTTGGACGCGATTAATCGTGATTAATCGTTTGACAGCCCAATATATATATATATATATATATATATATATATATATATATATATATATATATATATATATATATATATATAATATAATATGCATACATATAATATATATATAATATGCACTTTACAACTATTACAACAACAATATTTATTAAAAATAATAATAATAATAATAATAATAAAATATATATATATATATATATATATATATATATATATATATATATATATATATATATATATATATATATATATATTTTATTATTATTATTATTATTATTATTATTTTTAATAAATATTGTTGTTGTAATAGTTGTAAAGTGCATATTTGTGTAAATGTGTGATGTGTCAAGTTTAATTACTGGAAAGCTGCGCATTCTCTTTTTATGTCACTGGGAGTCGCCAAAGGGGGAGGGACTTAGGCATGGAGAGACAATGCTCGTGTTTGTGCAAAGGCCCCTGAGTGGCGGCTCTAGTCGGATCTCTTGCGCCTGACTACGGCTCATACACACATTGTCAACGACCTGAGTGGGAATTGGACGACTTTATCTGACCGGTCAATGCTTTGACAGAGGTAAGAACATAATAATCATCCTCTCAAACAGAGTTTCTAACTTGTGAATTGGTCAAATATGCAGGCTTGTGTGAGGGGGTTGTGGAAAGTCTTAGTGAGGGAACGCTTTAGGATGGGGAGAGGGGGGCCAGATCGCACTTGTCTGTGTTTTGGCAGTGAAGGGGTATGAATAGACCAATGTTGAAAGAAAGCAGTGCTGAAGGGAAAGGCATGCTCAGAATGCCACTGGGCTCCAGAAAAGACGAGAGAGGGACAGAGAAAGGGTGGATGTGAGTATGCCGGAGGAAAAAAGATAGAGTAAAGTCAGAATAGTACACCGAATGAGGTGAGAGTTAGTGGAAACATGAGGAAACAGAAAGGCACACAAGGGAAAGTTTAAGACAAGTGATGGGAAAGGAGAAAGCAAGAACAAGAGTGACACAATAAAAATATTAGCTATAGAAATCTACAACCTTTGATTTTAATAATGTATTAATTGAGTGAAATGTTGAAACTAATATTAAAGATGAATTATTGCTGTAGGAGTATTGTTCATTCTTAGTTCATGGTAACTAATGAACCCAAACCCAAGATTTCAAGTGTTTTCAGCAGGGAAACGATACTTTATATTTTAAACCCCAAATTAAAACCAAAAAATCTCACGTATAATTATTATGGATGTAGTTTTATGGCCTCTTATGAATTGTGAGAGTATTTGAAATAGTCTTTCTCAAACTGCAGGACCATTGAAAATGTGATGAAAAACTTTTTTACAGGAATATCTAGACACTCCCTTCTACATATGTACATTTTCACCAAAAATGGACATTTTATTTGTTAACTACCCAAATAAAGTTTACACTACTTTCATTTACTTTAGAAAACTAAAAACACAACTACACTGATATACTGATGTAAAAGTTGGATTATTTTAGTATTAGAGAGCATAGAAGGATTGTTTGAGCTACTGTAGAGTAGACTTTTTTGTAGGCAATTTTTTTGATACGGTGTTGAAGAACAGTAAAATCATGCTAATAAGCTCGTCGTCTGCTAGCTCTCTTCTCAGGTTAATTCAGAGGTCAGAACCTCATTAGCAACAAGATTAGAGAGACTTTCAGGAGGGGGATGTTCCCTTATTTGTGCGCGGTAGAAAAGCACAATTCATAAAGTAAAATCAGTGATTCTGAAACAAACTGAAATTTTTTAGTGTGTTTAAAAAATATAGCATGTTGTTATTCTGTAAAATCATTCTGCAACCACAGATATCCTGAATTGTATTTCTCTTGTGTCTTGGTCAATAGCCAGGTCCAAGGTGATTTATTTTTAGAAAAGAGTGGCAGTTCTCCCCAAAAGGAAGGGTGTGAAGATTGGCACACCATTCTAGGAGGCTGGCCCGGGTGGGCCGTGGAAGGTTTGTGCTGACACTTTTGCCGCAGAGAGAGAAGAATTGGAGGAAACAGTTAAAGTGTGGCCACCATGGCCGAGAAAGTGAGGTACATCTGCGACTTCCTCTGATAGTGGTTGTACAGTTGAAGTGAAGATCCATCTAGACCGTTATATTGACATGTTTGTGTGTGCGTGTTTGTTTCCTGGTGTTTACAGCCTCCCTGCTAAGCTGATTAATGGGGGCGTGGCTGGACTGGTGGGCGTGACCTGCGTGTTTCCCATTGATCTTGCCAAGACCCGCCTACAAAATCAGCAGGGTGCTCGTGTTTATAGTGGAATGTGAGTTCAACATCTTTATGAAGTCCCATAACTATGCGCTGTATGTCATGCACTTTGTTTTGGGTCTTAGTCTTAGAGAGAGATCAGAGTAAAACCAACTGTGCAACTTGCATATGATGATGATCAATTGGTTTTGGAGAAACAGTCATTATAATAGCATATGTAAGAGGTGCAAAATGGCAGCTGGTTTGCTGTCTTAAACCTTTTTAAGCCTATAAACCCTACACTCTTAGAAAAAGGTTCAGTTGGCTTCTAGAGAACCCTTGCTTGACTCAATTTTATGCAAAAAGTCTCTGAATATAAGGAGACTGATTAAATGATTGCATAATACTTTATGTTTATGTTTAACGGGTTAGTCTTTTTTTTTAACCTGGTTTACTTGATTAAAACTAAATCCATAAAATGATCCCATGAAGGGAATCCATGATGGTTCTACAGTATATGAAGCATATGACAGAAACTTTTAAGGTTCCATATAGAACATTTTCATCTAAGAGTGTAACATAAGGCCACTAAATTATCACCACCATCAAAACTTTGCTGAAAAACAATACTTTATAAATTTTTAGCCTTTAGAAATAATTAAAAAAAAAACCTTTATTGGGATACATGTCTTTTTGCTGTGAAATTTTCACTGTTATTTAAAAAGTAGTTCAGATTTTTTTTAATTAGTAGTAATATTTTATGATGAGCACTTACTAGACAGAAGCAATACATCTTATTAGAAAAAAAATCATGTTCAAATTAGGGCTGTCAAACGATTAATCGATGATTAATCGCATGCAAAATGAAAGTTTGTGTTTACATAATATATGTGGGTGCACTGTGTATAATTATTTTGTATATATATACAGTATAAATACACACACATGCATATATATTTAGGAAAAAATATTATTTATATATAAAATATTTACATTTATATATATATATATATATAATTAGGGATGGGCAACGATTAATCGCGATTAATCGCATCCAAAAATATATTTGTGTGTAGTGTGTATAATTAATTTGTATATTTAAATACCCACACATGCATGTATATATTTTAAGAAAAATGTGTTATTAATATATCAAACATTTTATTTATATATAATATTAATGATGTATAAATTTATATAAAGTATATACATGCATATGTTTCTTAAATGTATACATGCATGTGTGTGTATTTATATATACAAATTAATTATACACACTTATACACAAATATATTTCGTAAGCACAAACTTTTATTTTGAATGCAATTAATCGCGATTAATTGTTGCCATCCCTACTTTATACAGTGTATTCATGAAAATATTTCTTAAATATATACAAGCGTGTGTGTATATTCATATATATAAAATAATTATACACAGTGCACCCACATATATTATGTAAACACAAACTTTTATTTTGGATGCGAATTAATCGCGATTAATCGCTTGACAGCCCTAGTTCAAATGTAAGTATCAAATATGATACAACAGGCCTTTTATGAACATTAATTTGTACATCTCTCAATCATCATTGTATTGCATTGCGTTATATGTTTTGCAAAAACTACAGAGCTTTAATCATAAAACTAAGCATTTAAATATATAGACATATTATTTGGAGATATGGAGTGACAACTGATATTTATAGGCATTTATGCAAGTAATCTTCTATACTACTGTTTTATAAAGATATCATTTACCTTACAAATGATCAGAATCGGTACTTTTTGGCACAAACTAAATTGCACGGTTTGGGCTTCTGAATAGAATTGATGTTTTTTCTTTCTCGAGTACGAGCTGCATGTTTTCGCTATACTATATGAGCCATAAAAGCCTGATGTATCAAATATGATACAAAACATAAAACACATTTGCAAACTTATGTTTTCCTTTTGATATTTTATCTTAGGAATCAATAAACAAAAAAATCGGACTATTGTAATGGCTACACAAATCATACAAATTCTGAAAACAGTTATGCTTCTTTAAAAAAACAACTGCTCAAGGTTTATATAAATTGATTCACGAAGGCAGCATGTGTTAGTGATTTACTCTGGGCGGAGGACTTTGTCTGGATTTTAAATGACTCAGATGATGCGAAACAACTTGAGTCACATGCTTTTGCTTCTTTGATCTCTACACGCTCCCAAATGTTTTTCATTCCTTTTTTAAGTAGCTTGCTCAAAAATATCTTTATGCATGTGTGATACCATTGAGATAAAGAGAAGGACTCTTTGTAGTGATGGTGTGTGAGGAGCTCTTTTCTTCTTTGTACACTTATGTAACAAGCGAGATACCCAAGTGGTTTGTGGGCAAGAGAGAGGCTGCCATGTTTTAAGCTCTTTTTCCACACATTACTCACTTTTGTGAATGTCTAATTTGGCTGTTTGTTATACACAGACATGGAGAGCAATAAAAAAGCTTTATTACTGTTGTTTAAGAGATTTTCCACCATTACTTTATTCTACTTAACAAACAAGAATATTGTTGGGCATTTTCATGAAATGTGATTTCATTATATTTTCGATTTGCTTATTTCAAAACCAGATTATAATATTTGATCAATCATTTTGAACATTTCTGTCTTGTTATGAAGGCTGGACTGTTTGGCAAAGACGATCAAAATGGAGGGCTACTTTGGCATGTATCGAGGTACAGTGTTTCTGATCTTATCTAATGCCGATTTTGGTTTGTACAGTCAACGTTAAAATCAAATCAAAAACCACCTTAATGAATGTACATGGTGTTATTGAAAACAGTGACATTAATAGTTTCAATTGTTATAGTGCTGTGGGATATGTCGCTTTTTGTATATATTCTCAGAATGACATTTCATGGTGTTTCTCTCAGGTGCAGCTGTGAATCTTACACTGGTCACTCCAGAGAAAGCCATCAAACTGGCTGCCAATGATGTCTTTAGACAGAAGCTCTCCAAAGATGGGTAACGGCCAGTTGTTAACCATTTACAAAAGCAAAACTACTTATTATACTTATTTTAATATACATATATAGTCATTCCCAAAATGTATGATTGGTTTATTCTGTCTGGTTTTGATAGTTTCAAACAGCTTCACAGTATTTAGTTGCCTGTGCATCTTAAACTGTGTTAAACATACAGAACTGAGTCTCACGGTTAGTTGTGAGCAGTATGCTTGTACTGTCGTGACCGCATGTGGTTGCGCTACATGGTTTAGATTCACTGAAAAAGAACTGACCCAGTAGACTCATTTGTTTAGGAGTTGAACCACACTGGTTTCATGTTTCTGATTCATATGAAAAGAGCCAACACTTGGGTTCACTATTACCCCTTTTCCACCAAAAAAGAACTGGTTCGGAACTGGTGCTGGTTCAAAGTTGGTTCGGAGTTAGTTCAACTTGCGAACCGCTTCAGAACCTGTTTGTTTTCCACTGACTAGAGCGCCCAGGGAACGACGTCGTTACGTCACTGTTTACGTCGCCATACGTCTTGCAAGTACAACATTACTTTGGGATTATCTCTAACTCGTGTATCAAGAAGGCTTTTAAAAACAATTCGAAATGTATAAGTCTTTTAATATTTTCGTTTGATATGTAATCTTTTCTGATAAGTTATGTACCCCTGTCTTGTGTCTATAATGTCTTAATATAAAAATAAATTAAAAAAATAGAAACGCTTGCGTTAACTTCAAGCATAACAATTACAAAGGCGGACTCCGTCGTTCTCCATGTTCTCTTGGCTTTGCGATCCTTTATTATGGTCAGAAAAGATGTTTAGAACACATCTAAACCCGCCCCAGCCCCCGACGTAAGCATGACGTGGTAAAATAATGGTTCTAGTCCAGCAAAGAGTTGGTGCCGCTTTGGAACCAGTTCTCCTGGCCGAGAACCGGTTCCTTGGCTGTCGAAACACAAAGAACTGGTTCGCGCGCAGGCACCGGCTCCGAACCGGCTCTCAAAATGCTTTGGTGGAAAAGGGGCTTATGTAAGTTTTGTCCGGTTTAAAAAAAAAATGCATGCATTTGTAGAAGAACATCGTTTTGGTTGTGCGTCTTTGCGTGACTTTGTGGATGAATATTGTTAATGCTTATAAAACATTCACTACTTGGTTTATAACTAAGAAATAACTTATAACTAGATTAGATGGAAAAGATCTGACTCGCTGAAGACGTTACTGTAGCTATACCTATTAATAAACATGTTACTTCCTTCAAAATAAATTCCAGCACAGCGCTACCAAAACCTGTAATAAAATGACCGTCACAATATTTAACTTTGTTAGAGAGATACATATGGCTGTTCAATAAAATACCAAACTTACTCACCCGTTGAGTAATAAAAACTGCATCTCCGCATCGCTTTTTACAACATTTCGTTTTATTACGAGCTCTGAAGCGTTCTCTTTTCGCTAGCATATTTTCCTCTGTTTGGCTTTCGTTAAAATGGTGATTTCCCAGAGGTTTGCGATTTAACTGCTCCATGTCAACCTTTCTTGACAACTAACCTGTGCCACTTTTACACCATACATGCGTCAAGTAAGCCGGAGCAACTTTTCTCTATTTACGGAAATGACGAGAGGCATATATGGGCGAGGACGTACAGTATGTACGAAATTTCCCACCAAAACCATCCCGCTAGGCCTTAAATATAAACATTTATAGGCTAAATATTAGGGCTGTCAAACAATTAATCGACGATAATCGCATCCAAAATAAAAAATAAATTTGTGTTTACATAATATGTGGGTGCACTGTGTATAATTATTATATATATAAATACACACACATGCTTGTACATATTTAAGAAATATTTTCATGTATATAGATTTATTTTATAATTTGTATTATATATAAATATCGATATTTTATATATAAATAATATATATTTTTTCTTAAATATACATGCATGCATGCATATTATATATATATATATATATATATATATATATATATATATATATATATATATACAAAATAACTATACACAGCGCACCCACATATATTGTAAACACAAAGCTTTTATTTTGGATGCGATTAATCGCAATTAATCGTTTAACAGCCCTAATAAATGTAATCACAATGGCTTACCATAGTGAATCAGGGTAAGACAAAAAGATGTTTTGGAAGAAGGATTGATGATGTATTGATGATTGACTCCTTTTGAACCAAAAAAAGTTACTTAGTGTACCTTTAAGGAATCTTTTAAAGTTATTTTTAAGTAAGGAGAGTTTATGTTTTCATGAAATAATGGAATAATTTACCTAAAAATTAACATTCTGTCATCAGTGACTTACTAACCTTCATGTTGTTCCAAAACTGTATGACTTTCTTTCTACTGTGGAACACAAAAGGAGAAATGTTGAACTTTCTGATTCACTGAAAAGAGCTTTTTAGATTCATTCTGAAATTGAACTGGCACACAGCTCTGTTGTGTGCGATGGATTCAGTAGCGGTGTAAGGAAAGCAGTATATAGAACTCTCTCAGTATTTTACTGTATTCAGTCCACATTGGCAGCAGAATACACAAGTGAGACCCATTAACAGAACTTCCAGTATTTTTTTTAATCAAATCTGATCTGAACATAGACCAAATCCCAGCCCTAACAACACATTTAACCTTTGAATACAGTATTTACCTAAATTAAAACATTTTCTGTAAACTATTCCACAGAGGCATTTAGGTTACCAGCTGACTGATGAATTAGACCAGTTATTTACCTGGTAAATGCAATAATGATCTCATCCGCCCCATCTGTCATTGTATCTGTCACCCATAGAAAATTACCTCTGTGGGGGGAAATCCTTGCTGGCTGTGGGGCCGGGACCTGTCAGGTGGTAGTCACCACCCCCATGGAAATGCTAAAAATACAACTGCAGGATGCTGGCAGGTTGGGTAAGTGTGTTTATTATGCTCCCATGAGTGTCATCCGAGGTATGTAGGTCTCTGATCTTAGGATGCTTTACTGAGTAGAACAAAGGTTAGCCATAAAAAAATAGAAGCTGATTGGGTAGAATGGTGTCAAGCGAATAGCAGTTTCTCCAAACGTCTGTGTTATTACACTACAGGATAAAAATGGTTAGATAAATGAAGATATGAAGTTGTAACCGTTCCATTTTTGTCTTTACAAGCTGCTCAGCGGACTGCCTCTGCCCCGACTCCCTCACTGGTGGCCTCTCAGACGGCCCAGCCAGGCACCAACGCCCCTCCTCGAGCCTCAGCGACTCGTATCACCCTGGAGCTACTCAAGACCCGAGGCCTCAGGGGTCTTTATAAGGGTGCAGGTGCTACACTGATGAGGTAAGACACAATCAGCAATATGAACAAATAGGAATATGGTCTATAAAGCAAAGTAGGGTTAATCTGCATACATTTGAAAATGGCATTTTCGTTTCAAAGTGCTCTCCGTCCTTACTAGCAGCTTCAAAAGTTTCTCATCCACACTGTAACATTGGAAAACGCTAACTTCACCTTGCTGAGCATGCGTAAAGCCTTATAAAAACTCAATTAGATGATACATAATATGACATCATAAAGTTATCACACTCTTCTGACAGGATCATTTTGTTTAGCAAAATATCTCTCCATTCACTAAAACGCAACTTCTCTCATGTTTTGCTTCCCTTCATCTTTGCAGGATTGTGGTATGAAGACAGAGTGTGCAAAGTAACATATCTATAGCAACTGTGTGAAAGTGAATAGACCTTATGCACCAGAGATACGTGGGCGCCGTCATCTTTAGAATATTGTCTTTGAACTTCCGGTTTCGCGGCTCGCTCTGTATATTTCTATGGCATCGCTGTCGGAGTAATTAGCTGGTGAAGTGGATTTAACAAAAGTTATCATGAGCATGGTAATGTTTATCATAAGCATTGTAAAGCAGATGTCTTAACAAATGTCGACCGGGAAATTATTTACGAGCAGTTCATTCATACCTATGCAAGATCGCTGTGGAAATACAGACCGGAAGTCAAAAGACAACGAGCGCAACGCTGAAAAGGGGTGGGGCTACATAAGTATAAACATGAAAATCTATCGTTACAATATGCGTCACATAACTACATACGCATCATCGGTTTCAGATACCTCTGTTTTTACTGTCCACACTACAATGCGAAAACAGCATTTTTAAATTGATCCACTTCGGAGAGTGTTTTCAAAAACGTATTTTCGTTAATAAAAACGCCATATCTGTGTGGAGTAAAAATAACAATTCAAGTTGGCATTAAATGGAAATTTAAAGGAAGTGTATCATCTTTTCTTCCCTATTGTGACGTAAATCCAAATGAAACAACTCCTCGAACAAGAAGAAATGTAGGGCGGGATTATTTCCATTGGAAATTTATCGGATTATTGTTGTTTGTGATTACAATTTAAAACAAAATTTAAGTAGTCAATTTAGATTTCATGGTGACTTTAAGGGTGTTCTCACACTAGCCAGTTTGAACCGTGCCCGAGTGCATTTGACCACCAAAGCGCGGTTCGTTTGACTAGTGTGAGTGCTCCGAACCGTGCCCGGGCGCGGCTCGATTGGCCGGCCCTTGCCCGCTTGGAAGAGGTGGGCCAGAGCACGGTTCAGTTGGACTCGGGGCGCGGTTCGCATGCAGTGTGAGCGCTAACCGGGCTGGAGCACGGAACAGGACACGTGACGTGCAAACTTCCTCATACGAGCAGCACGATTTCATGAAAATTTTCGCGCCACTAAGGCGACATCTGTTTAACAACAGGCTGTGAGAGGGCTGTGGACCACGTGGACCAACGACACAAAATTATCCACAAAGAAAGCGATGGACTCCATTGTGTTCAGAGAGCGCCGCTCTTCTTGTTTATCGCTGAAACCGTCGAACCATAATGACGTAAGCGTGCTCCGGCACGAATGCTGAAACCCTATGTGAGTGCAGGCCAGAGGGGGAGTGGGGAGGGGGGCAATCGTACTCGGGCCCGGTTCATGGCAACCGTGCCTAGTGTGAGTACACCCTAAAAGCCTGTTCATACGCTGAACAATAACTATAAAGTTATAATAGCATCCACCAATATAGTTATGTGTTGTCTGTCGGTTTAAATGCTCGAGCTCTTTAACGCTTTAACGTTTTATTATCATTCATCATTTATCATTCTAAAAGTGATTCCAATGATATAATTCCTCTGTGTCATTATTGTTTTAGTTGTGGTGTGGATTTTTCAGTTCTCCTAGACTGAGATTATTGAAAATGTATAGTTTTAGTTGTCGTCCTTGGTGTTAATGGGCCTTAAATCATGAATTGGGCATCTCTACTCAGGATTTTAATTGAGTATCTAAATTTTGGTTTGCTCATCAAACAAATCAATATTATGACTTGGAATATAGTACATGAGATATAAGGACCCTTTTTATTATATTATTTGGTGTTTGTTTTTAGGGCTCATTCACTTTCATTACATTGTAAAAGAAGCCATGGAATTAAAAAAAAATCAGCTTTAGTAGTTCAACTTCAAACTTCAAAAAAACTTTTGCTGCTAATTTATTCACCCCCATATCATCCAAGATGTCCACATCTTTCTTTCTTCAGTCGAAAAGAAATTAAGATTTTTGATGAAAACATTCCAGGATTTTTCTCCATATAATGCACTTTACTGGTAACCAAACGGTTCAAGGTCCAAAACACGGTTTAAAAAAAGAAAATAAAAAAAGTTTAGTAAGTTTATAAGCTCAAATGGTCACCTTGCTCTGTGATGCGCGTTTGTGACTCTCCTGTTCGAACTCGTTCATCAAAATGAACGAATCTTTTGTTTTTTTTTGTCTTAACCAACTTAAGTGATTGCTCTCTCTGCAAACGCTTGCACTTCTTCAGGAGAAAAAGATGGATAGACGGCACGGTGCCCTCTCACCTTTAACACCGCCCACACAAATAAACCCATTCACCTATCCAAACAGCCCCTCCCCCACAGGATCCCTGCAGTCTGTGATGTAATCCCAGCTGAACTGATGTAACCTGCCAGCTGTCAGTTCTGATCTGTTATTCATAGCTTCTAATTAACCGTAGGCAGAATTCTCTTCTTAATGGAATTCTACCGAGAGCTCGATCTATCTCAATCTGTTGTCATCTTTCTCCATTCATCGTTTCACGTTTCACATTTACAGACTAATCAGGCGCAGTGATCGATCACGATTCATCAATAACGTCCTGCAGCTATGTCTACAATCTACAGCTCTATGTCCTTTCTCTGTTCAGGGACGTTCCGTTCTCCATGATCTACTTCCCGCTCTTCGCCAACCTCAACGTTGTGGGCCGCACTGAGGATCGCCATAGCAACCCCCAGGATCGGGCCCCCTTCCTGCAGTCTTTCGTGGCTGGTTGCACGGCCGGCTCGGTGGCGGCGGTAGCTGTCACTCCTTTGGACGGTGAGATACAGGCAAGAGAGGAGTAGAGGAACACAATTTGCTCTCTCTCCTTTTGAAATGCTTGCTGATAAATGTCCCGTTCAGTTAGTCAAAAGTGAAAACCACTGCTAATCCTGTTTTGATGCTAGTTCGCTGCTGAGAAACTGTTGATAGACAATTGATATAGATTTTGTGTGGCTAATAGACACTGAGTATTTATTAATTTCAGTAACAATACATATTATTTATAAAATGTTGTATATGCATGAAAAATGTACTTAGTGCATATACATTTATTTTTGCACTTCTATCATTTCTTAAAGCCGCCGTCGGCAACATTTTTTTGATCATATTCAGTGAAATTGACACTATAATCCGACAGAACAACATAAATAAAGTGGTTTTAGAAAAAAAAAGCTTCTAGCTCCTCTAGCTCCATCTGGAGCGTGTTATTTGTTTTGCAAAAATCCTGCGCTCCCTGTTAGTTGTGTCCAATCACAGGGTGTCCGCGGGGTTTTAAAAAGTATTAAAAAGTGATTAATCAAAATTGTCAAATTTAAGGCCATTAAAAGTGTTAAATGTAGTCTGAGATGTATTCTTTTTTTAAAATTAGTTGTTGTTTTTTTTTCAGACTATCAGGTGTCCTATTCTGTGTTTGCGTTAGTCCGTTTAAATTTGGGCTTTAGCTTATCTGAGCACAATCAAAGATCTTTCGTCTCTGACTATGTTTGATGCTGATGTCATTATTCAGTGGTCGTTCGACATCATCTGTGAACACTGAGCGCTCAACAGAATTGGCTGGCTTGCGTTTTATTTTAGACTTGCTTCAAGGCATATCTTCAACGACTGGATAACCATCGTTGTTTTCATGGGCAAATGCAAGTTTTCTGATAGCTGGGTAATAACACTGACCAAAAAAAAAAAACAACAACTATAAGCTATAGGGCTGGACGATATGATGATATATATAGGTTATATATAACACCGATATAAGTCACCCGGATTTAGACCTACCTATATTGTATTTATATAAAGCGTTCACAGGCATTTAGCCTATGTAGGGCTATATATTGCTTTTATTTCTCTATTTTCCCTATTAAAAGTATTCGTTTTAGTCAAATTTTCTCAGTTTCCCCTATTAAATGCAGTCAAAGGTACAAATAATACAAAGGTCACTGCATTTAACACTTAATTCAGTGTCGTGATGGTTTTAAAAAAAAATTCTGAAGGTAGTAAAAAAAGGTATTAAAAAGTAGTAAATTTAACTTAAGGAATACTGTATATACCCTGAATCAGCCCAGGGGGGTGTGAGATCTGACTGTCAATCACAGATCGGGCACACGCCATCCCTCGTGCACGTCATAATCACATGCACACGCCTGAAGTTCGCGCAGTAAGGAAGAGTGATGGCGGAACACTAACAAACCAAGTAAGCTCATTTCGAGTATAAATGACGTTAGCAATTGCAATAATATTGGTAGATTAGCCAGGGCAGCATACCTCCAAATAATCCATGGTGTTGATGAATGCTGATGACGGTCGCGTTCACAGATAACCTGGTGCGCACGCACTCGAGCACGAACTCTATGGGAGGGTATTCGTTGATAGTGGGGGAGGGAAATATGAGTTGTAAACATTCAAAATGTTGCCAAAGTCCACTCAATCAGCCATAGTTGCCGACCGCAGCTTTAACAAAAAGGAGCCGTTCTTCAAAGAAAATACTTATTACTTCTAGTACTGAGCCTTTTTGTTTTGTGATGAATTATGGGTACATTTTTGCCACACTGTTGAATTACTAGTTCACTCCAAGTATTTCATAAAGGCACAGAATGAGTCTTTTGTTTCGGAGTGATTAATTATTAAACCCCATGTGATGTGTAGACTGAAACGTTTCATTTGCTTTGAAGAAAGTCTGTTAAGTTTGCGTGTCAATTCTATTTAGAAAGCTTTTTGTTTATAGTTCTTGTCTCTCATGTCTATTGTATTGTGAGTTCTTTGTCTTTGTTGACTAAAAAAAAAACAGGAAAATAATAGTAAAACTCAGGCAGTCACTGCAATGTCTCCATCTGAAGATTTGGCAGGACTCTCTGCAACATTACAACATTACAAATAGACTCATAGGAAACCTATAACCTATTTTTTCAGCTGTTCATTACTAGTCATGTGGAGCATAAATTATGTTAGAGTAAACACACTGATGCTGATTTAAAGTGCAGAAACATTTACCTAATGCTTAACATTTAAAAAACCTTGAATCTGTTGGCGATCCCTCCCTACTGTCAAAAAAGGTTGTTGCCTTACATTTTTAAGTACAATCAACTTGGCTGTATAAGTAATTTCAGCTTAACCCTCAGGTGCTCTTCATTTCGGAGTCACACTTGTTATCTTCCCGGTCAAAAGTGACCGGACACCTAAAAATGAAACTTTCTCCATCCCAGTAAAACCAATGCAATTTATTTTTGTTCTATAATATTTATTCTTTTTTAATTTAGTATTTTGAGACAATTTAATTGAATTTATTAAATATTTATGGTTTATTTTTGCCATGGAAAAATATATATATTTTTTATATATATATTATTTTTTTCAAAAAAAATTTAATGCAGTATTTTAGTTTAATATAGAGTCTAGGCCTTCAGAAAAAAAAAATTTTTTGAAGAAAATTAGCACCATCTGGTTACAGTATAGAGAAAAAGCGTAGAATCATGGTGTAACCACTAGATATCATGTACAGCTCTCTATGGAGAGGCATGTGAATTCCCCAGCTGTTTATGAACACATTTTTTTGTTGTTGTTGTTGGTGGTGGTGGATTTGAATATATAGTTGAAACAATCTCAAAAACTATTTCTTATAAAAAAAATTGACAAAAAACAAAAATTCACTTTTTTTTTTTTTTTTACAATTTCCCATTCATTTCCTATGGGGTCATTTTTGACCAAAGACCACAAGTGTGACTATTTTTTTAAGACCACTTATCATGCTCAGATCATGACCTCAATTTTTTTTGTGTTCATATACATAATCGTTTTTTGAAAAGACTCTTTCAAAGAACACTTTGAAGAGCCAAAACATGGAAATGAGTCAGACTAACTACTGAACAGCTGTGTAACCTGCATCTGAGAAATAAAAACATTAATTTCCACTTTCAGCGCAAGGCGTAGATCCTACCAAATCTGTTTTTAATATTGATTAATGCTTATTATTTTCAGTTATAAAGACCCGCCTACAGACCTTACAGAAGGGAGAGGGAGAAGACTCCTATAAAGGCATCATTGATTGCACACAGTAAGCTTTTTATTGACACGTTTGGCTTCTTATTGTATGACATAAATAATTAGCATATTCACGTATCATGAAATTTAAATGGCAACTTTTTTCTTTTCAGACGCATTTTAAAACGAGAAGGACCAAGCGCGTTTCTCAAGGGAGCAACGTGTTCGTGCTTTGGTCATCGCTCCGCTCTTTGGCATCGCTCAGGGCGTGTACTTCCTGGGCATCGGCGAGCGCCCTGCTGGGATAGCAGTAGGTGATGTCATCTCAATCATCACACACATTACTGTTTCTACACGGGCCACGAGATGACGAAGAGAGATGAAGGAAGTTGCGACAACTGAACAAAAGAAGGTTCCAGACTTTATTTGAGAAAAGGTAAAGATGGAGAGAAATTCAAGTACCCAACCAAAGGAAGTTCAGACCCTTTGGAAGAACAGAGGAGGGTTGTGTAATGCTAACATAAAAGCCTGTATTGCACACTAACCAAGTATGCTATGTAGGGATGGGCAATGATTAATCGCGATTAATCGCATTCGAAATAAAAGTTTGTGTTTACATAATATATGTGTGTAGTGTGTATAATTAATTTGTATATATAAATACCCACATGCATGTATATATTTAATAAAAATCTGTTATTAATATATCAAATATTTATATTTATATATAATATTAATTATGTATAAATATATATGAAGTATATACATGCAAATATTTCTTAAATATATACATGCATGTGTGTGTATTTATATATACAAATTAATTATACACACTACACATATATTATGTAAACACAAACTTTTATTTCAGATGCGATTAATCGCGATTAATTGTTGCCCATCCCTACTTTATACAGTGTATTCATGAAAATATTTCTTAAATATATACAAGCATGTGTGTGTATTCATATATATAAAATAATTATACACAGTGCACCCACATATATTATGTAAACACAAACTTTTATTTTGAATACGATTAATCGCGATTAATCGTTGCCCATCCCTAAGTAAAACTGCAAACAGGGTTCTTTAGGTAAGACAGGGTCCTGGAAGAGTTCTTATTTTTATGTCTTAAAGCCCAGTTACAATCAGTATTAAACCAACATGATTCACGGTTGATCGATCTGTTGTAAACAGGTTTGATGTGTATTTAAATCTGAAAGGGAGACATCTACCTAATGTTTTGCCGCTCTACTGCTAATTCCCACCCCTTTAAACAGCAAAAAAAAGTTTGCAGGGTCTGCTGACCTAATTTAATCTCGTCTCTCAATAAATCTGAAGAGACTGCTGGGCTTGTCTTCCTGTTGCATGTTCCTCTGCGGGACAGGCTATAGGCTATAATGTTGGCATGATATTTTTTAATGCTACTTTAAATTATTTTGTTGAGTGCGCAATAAATTAAAAAGCCTTATTCTTGCCACTCAAGTTTTTCACTAAAAAGAAATAACAAAATGTAATATAAATTACCAGTGGCTTTTAAAGTGTCATTTTTTTTTCGCCTTCAGTAAGAAAGAATACAGTGAAACGTAGAGAAATGAGGTCTTGAGTAGTTTAATTTTTAATGCACCTCTGTAAAATTGCGGACAAATAAGATTTTTCAACTTAAAATACAGTATTATAACAATAAAAAGCAGTTTATAGATTCCTTGGAAGGCAAAACCTGATTTTTTAGAAAGAACACCTCAGAGTCTTCATATTCATGTTATACTGAATAATTCTGATAAGCAATCTGTACATTTTAAATATGCAAGACTGATATATGTGTCTATGCTTATTCAGTTTATTCATCAGCCTTTGTATTTTAAAGTCTTTTTGAAAACATGGTCTGGAGTCATTTGATTATGCTAATTTGCATCTGATATGTCTGATTCCCACAAGGCGACAGCGTGTTTTTAATATTTGAGGTATATTTAGTATTTTCTGTAACCCTGTGTCAGATGTACGACTTGATTTCTTTCCTGTACGGTGGATAAAGTGTAACCAACAAGTGATGCTTTGGTAAAATTGGGCACAGAAATGCTTCAGAATATAAATAAAATATATTTGATTTATTTATCTGTAGTATTATGCAATTGTACTACAAATGAATATGCAGGAAAAAACAAACAAACACAAAGGCATCTATGTTTAAGACTTTAAATGAGGACTTCCCTTTTCCAGGGAAAACCTGTTATGCTGCTGGTTCAGATAACAGCTTTCAAGGCAAAAACAATATGAATTCCTGAGTGCTTATTGCTCTTTGTTCAAACAGCTTGAGATAAGATGTCAGATATCCATTTTCCCTACCAGTGACATGAGATTTAAACAGAAACCACTAAAACACAGAGATATAAGGTAACACGAGTAAAAGCCAAAGCCTTAAATACTTTCTTTGGGCTTGTTTTCCAAGAGCAAAAACACAAGAATAAGAGCACAGTAATAAATCGCTGGAACATGATCAATTGGATATCCAGAATTGCAACCAGAATAGTTTTTCACTTCTGAAAAACCACAGTGACCTTAAAAAAATAAAACTGCCCATCAGATCTCCTCATCACTTTATCATGTTTAATAAATTTCAGTCCATTAATCCATAAACCTGCGGTTTGGGTTGGCACCAAACAGAGTCACTCTGATCCCAGGCATCATCTGTGAAAGCAGAAAAAATGATGAGGATGACATTCACAAAAACAAGCTTTTATACTGTTTATTCCTGTTGTAAAATGTGATTGTTTTCTCTACCTGTTCCGCCAGAAGGTCTAGTCTGCTTTCCAGTGTGTTGGACACCTTGATCTTGCCATCAGCATTATAAACTTCAACACCTCCTGAACTGAGGATGCCAAGCATGAACAATGAACAAGTTGAGAATATATAAATGAGCCTTTTTTTTTAGCAAAACTCAAGTGTAGAAGAGATCTTACATGTTAGGGGACAGGAAGTTGTTTTCGTCGAATGCACACCTCAATATTACTCTTTACAGCCTCTTTGTAGATAGGGATGTTTTTCTGAACAGCAGCCTAAAATAAACAGGTATATCAACCTCTTTAAAAGTTTAAACGGTTTGCATAGCTGATATGCAAATTGTTAAATATTATGTAAACGGATAGACAGGGAATAGAGCTCACCTGCACCATCGCTACATCTTGCTTTCTGCACCGGATTAGAACCCTGGGCTCCAGCAGCTGATAAAATCCCTACCGAAGCACAAGAGAAAAAAAGTGAATAAAATACACTATTATTTTATTAATAATAACAATAAAAGATTAATAATTTATATATATATATATATATATATATATATAAACTTACATATACAGTGTGTGTGAGTATCGATGCGTGTATGTATATATGTGTATATATATATATATATATATATATATATATATATATATATATATATATATATATATATATATATATATGATATACCCGTTTATTTATATATATATATATATATATATATATATATATATATATATACAGTATATATATATATATATATATATATATATATACACACACACACGACACACACATAAATATAAATCATTGATATAGTATTACAGTCTTTGCTAATACTTGGAGAGTTACATTATTTTTATTTTCTGTTTTCGTTTTAATTCGTTACAGTTGTAGTATTGTTTTGTGTTTTTCTTTTTTAGTAGTTTTTTTAAATGTCTGTATAGTTTTAAGTTTTAGTTTATGTAGTTTAAATAAAATATACAACTAGTTGAGGAAATAAGTTTTTTTATTTTTTACTTAAGTTAATGTTTATTTCAAGTAATGATTATTTATAGATTTAGTTAATAATAACCCTGACACATATATGTTGATATAACTACATGTAAACTAAATATAACATAATAATACTAAATTATAAATAATAGAAGACTCAAGGTGCCAGTAAACTATTAAATAAATAATCACATCTACATACATATATAGGTTTAATTGTATATATATATATATATATATATATATATATATATATATATATATATATATATATATATATAAATGAAGCATCTAAATGAAGTAGCAAGTAATATATATATATATATATAAAATATGGGTTTCTTTTTATATAATTATATATATATATATATATATATATATATATATATATACATACACACACACACATAAATGAAGTAGCAAATTATATATATATATATATATATATATATATAGTTTGTTATTAAATAAATATTCAGTGTCTATTCGCCATATATATATATATACATATATATATATAAATGAAGTAGCAAATTATATATATATATATATATATATATATATATATATATATATATATATATATATATATATATATATATATATAGTTTGTTATTAAATAAATATTCAGTGTCTATTAGCCATAGAAAATCTGTCAACTAAAAATAGTTCGTCAGAATTTGCTTTATTAACTCTTTTTTTTTTTTTTAAAAGCTAGCATTGCTAACAGGACTATATCTGACCTGTAACACCAGCCCCTCCAGCAGTGCTGGGTACTGATTTGGGTCTTGGGCAATGTTGGCCAACCGTTGTTGTGCATCGTTTAGGAGATCCTGCAAAGAATCACATGAGGAAGATGAAGAAGAGATGGATTTCTTGTAGTTCTATAAAAATTTAGACTATATAAATGTAAAAAAATCACATCATCATCATACCTTAATCATGTCATCACGGGCTTTGAGCACCTTCAGTCGTGCCTGGTTCAGCAAATTTGACATCTGGCTGTGGATTTGAAAGGACACATTAAATACGCAACTGAAGGACTCAAGGTTACACATTTAAAGATCTTAAACTCACATTTTCTTCTGTTGTTCAATCTGTTTCTCTTTCTTCTCATAGTACTCCATTATCTTCAACCTCTGAGTCTGTACCAGTCGTCCCTTTTCGATATTAAACTCTTCTTCAGCCTGCAAGCCACAATACACATGACTTAAAGCAGATAAGGAAAATTAATAGACAGATAATGCTCTCAGACAAATTCGACCATATTTATGCACTTATGCTAATCATTAGATTTGAGCTACCTTTGCATCAATTTCTTCTGCCTTCTCATTGGCTTCCTGCTCAATAAAGGCCATCATGTGTTTGATCTGGAGAGATGCAATGAGATCAGTGTCAATAAAAGAGCAAAGCAAGGTTAAATTACAATGTATGAATTGAAGCACCACTGATCCTTTATTAAGCTGATGTAATGAAACAAAAGGAGACGAGGGTTGAAAGTGATGGGAAGCGAGACTGAAAGAAGTGTTGAATCGGTGCAGCTGGGAAAGTCCATGGAGCTGCTCTGGACAACTGAAGGACAGATTTCCTCTTTTGCCATTACAATTCACAGCATTAAACACTCACAGTATATTAATTACTAACATCTAGGTTTAAGAAAGTGCATATACTCTCCTCAAAGTGAATGGGATATTTCGTAGATGTATACCTACAAGTACAAAATAAAATAATAATGCTTTTGTTATAGGCGCCTTTCAAAACACTAAGAAAACTTCTTCATAAAATACAAACGACAATAAATAAATTAAAAAAAAATTGTTTACGAGAATAAAGCCTGAATATCATTTCAAAGCAACGAATCACAAATTTGTGCCTGCCATTTTTCTTTTTAAAAGTTATTAGATTTATTTACTTAACTGATCTTAAATATAATAACGTTACCTCATTTAAAACGTTACCTCCTACTTAAAAGTAGTTTATAAACTTGTTAACTGGTTTTCTCACCTGTTTCTGTACCGCGGCATCGCTGAGCGCCATGTTTTAAAGTTGTTTTGAAGGCACTGACTGCGATCTGGAGAGGGATTTATCAAGGAAACGATTGAATAATAACTTCAGAACTTCCAAACCAAACTATTAATAACTACTTCAGCTATTTGAGTGAAATCTGCTGTAACAATAAGTACAGTTCCGTCAAGCGTCAGCTGACATGGGTGAAGGCGTCATGTGATTTGAAACGTCATGTCCGAGGTAAGACTCCGCCCACTTTTCATGTACTACTACTTACTTGTTTGCAGTTTGTAAACACTTTAAAATGACTTTCGTGCACTTAGTAGTTAATTATTGAAAAGATGTGTGGAAAACAAATCTTCAAGAGTTGTGGAAAAACTATCTTTAATCAAATTATCGTTAAATGCCCGGAACCAAGTATTATTATATAGTTTTTTGTTTACTACTGTTTGGGCCACATGTTTGAGATCTCCTAGGCTACCTCGACATGACTAATATAGCATTTAATTGTCAATGTTATTGTCAATCATATTTAATGTAACAATTAAAATCCCACTGCAAAATATAAAAGTTAGAGAAGTGGTTTTTGAACCGCTTTACAGTTGCACATATAATTCCTCATTTTGAAACTCAGCGTGAGCAACTCTGACCCCAAAGACTCCGTGTATCTTGCATTATACAGTGGATTTCATGTGAGTTGATAAGAGCTTCCAGTGTTGAAGGAAAGTAGGTGCAGACATCCATAGGAATTACACAATAAAGATTAAATTATATACAATATAACAAATAATAATATAACGAAAACAACATTTCAATAATGTAATATTGCAAAGTAATGGGCTCTATCAGAGAATGTCTAATTGAAGAGAACTGGCACTGGCTGGTTACTTCCGGGTTCTGGACTGGCTGCAGTAACACGTCTCTGTCCATGCGGGGGCGCTCGCGGTCGAGTGCAGAATGAATGGGAGTCAATGGGGTTTCACCCCCAGAAATCCACTTTTCTCAGGATGTAATTTTTCTCAAGTAATTTGAAAGTTGAATTTAAAAGGGAGAGCTAAGGTAATACAATCAGCTGAATATTACATTTTTAAGTTCATTTATCTATTCTAAAAATCCGTTCAAAAATGTGATGACGTCACACAATAGCAGAATGCTAGCGTGTTCCGGTCACCACACCGGCCAACAGCGGCCTAACCTGTAAGAAATCAAAAGGACATAAGTACTCGTTCATTCGACTTTTGGCCTATAATCTATATTGAACTTGCGGAATCAACAAAAAAAAAACATTTTAATTTAACGATAAGCAGGTGAAAGAGACACATTTAGCTGTTTAGCCCCATAGACTCCCATTCATTCTGCTCTCGCCCGCGATCACCTCCAGTGGAATTCTAATGGAACTGCAACCAAGATGATACACAATGGGGCTAATAGGAAGTGCCAAGCAGGTGCCAAGGCTCTCCGTTAGACGGGCTCTGGCTCTATGCACGGCGTTATTTCCGGTGAAGGTATAAGGATGCTCGACAACTTCCGCCGATCGTAGAGTCCAATGCAATACCGAGAATTTATATTGAATTTTATACTCCATGGTTATACTAAAGAAACGTTAGACACAAAAACAGATAAAACAGACACCCCTCGTTGTGTTTATAAATGCTTCTTTTTAAAATTATATTAAATAAACAACTATATATAAAATTACATCTAAACGCTGTACGTTTCATTTCAAAGACGGGAGGACAGTCAATTTTGAAGACTCTGCCATAATCCCGTTTTCCTCCGCTTTAATCTACACAACCGAAAATGGACAAGCATCCTTGCGTCAAATGCGGAACTTATGCGTGCATATAGCCCATTGAAATATATCAAAAATAATAATTACAGATGTACAATTTTGAGATGTTGTACAAATGTATGTAGCCCTTTTTCTCACTCTGGTGGTGTAAAGATCTTGGAGGTTGAGCAGGTGGGAACCAATAATCTTCTTAACCATCCTGACTGTTGTCTCCGACTCTTGATGTCTGATTTGGCAGCTAAACCAAACCAGACAGATGTAGATTAGATAAGCATAGGACTCAATGATGGCGGAGTAGGACATTAGTAGAATATTAACTGGCACTGAAATCAATGAGAAATCAACATGTGTCTCTAAGTGTATAAGAGCAACAATTCATGGAAGAGACCTATGGTAGAGATCATTCCAGAGAAAATGAGACTCTATCTAGCTGTCTTTGCGCTCCTGGCCGCAGTTCACTGCGAGGAGCTCCTTAATGGGTAAGTTCAGATACTTATTGCCATTTGTCAGCCTTGTTTCTTCTTCAAAATGTCCTAAGTATCTTTTTTATTCTTGATAGAGACCAAGTTCTCAGAATCCAGGCGGAATCTGAAGACCACATTCAGGTTTTGAAGGAACTGGAAAAGAACCTGGATTGGGGGTATGGCATTATTTACTGGTCATCGGATCACATATGCAATATGACATGAAAATATATTTTATGCGACCTTATAGCTGGATTTCTGGACCCATGGCTTTTCTACTGAACGGCCAGTTGACATCCGTGTGCCTCACACCAGTCTGAATGCAGTCAAAGACTTCCTCAGGGGAAACAACATCACTTTCACTGTCATGATCAACAATGTGCCAGGCGAGTTATTTGCAAATATCTAAAAAAAAGACATTGAAAGTCTTGCACAATTTATTCAGTTATTGATTTAATTCCAATAAATCCTAGTTAAAGGGATACTCCACTTTTTTGGAAATAGGCTCATTTACAACTTCCCAGAGTTTAACAGTTGAGTTTTACAGTTTTCGAATCCATTCAGGCGATTTTCTGATATTTTAGAAGAATATTCAGTAACCAGACAGTTTCTGGTCTTCATTGACTTCCATAGTATATTTTTTTCCTACTATGGAAGTCATTTGAGACTCAGAAATCTGTCTAGTTGACCATATTTTTCTAAATATCAGAAATTTGGCTGAATGTATTTGAAAACAAGTAAAAACTCAACTGTTTAACTCTGAGGGAGTTGTAAAATGAGCCTATTCAAAAAAGTGGAGTATTCCTTTAAGGAAGTCTTGTGATTTTTTCTTTCTTTCGGTAAAGTATTTGTAATACAAGTTTTAACTGTGTCTCAGGAACTTTTGGACAGGGAAGAGCAGAGATGGTTATGAATGCAGAGATGAAATACAAGACCAAGGGCTTCAACTTTGCTGCTTATCACAACCTAGAGACTGTAAGGATGCTGACTAATACATGAAAAAATACATTATATCATGGATTTCAAACCTAAAACAAAACATCTGTTTTTATTCACTTCAGATTTATAGTTTTATGGACAGCCTTGTTGCAGTCATCCTAACCTGATCTCTAAAGTGAAGATCGGCAACACTTATGAGAACCGTCCCATGTATGCCTTGAAGGTGAATAGACATCATAAACACAGAATGGGGATGGGCAACGATTAATCGTGATTAATCGCATCCAAAATAAAAGTTTGTGTTTACATAATATATGTTTGTGTGTATAATTATTTTGTATATATAAATACCCACACATGCTTGTATATATTTAAGAAATATGCGCATGTATATATTTATATATATTTATTCCCAATTAATATTATACATAAATATAAATATTTGCTATATTAATAACACATTTGTCTTAAATATATACATGCATGTATGAGTATTTATATATACAAATTAATTATACACACTACAACACATATATTATGTCAACACAAACGTTTATTTTGAATGCGATTAATCGAATTAAGTCATTTGAATGAGCTAACGGATTAATCGCATCCAAAATAAAAGTTTGTGTAACACAGAATAAAGACATATTTATTTATGCATATTTATTTGATTTGTTATATATTTTCAATGTGTCCAGTTCAGCACTGGTGAAGAGAAAAGGCCTGCAGTCTGGATTGATGCTGGAATCCATGCCAGGGAGTGGGATCTCATGCCTCAGCAGTGTGGATTGCTGACAGGGTGAGTTTATAACAGCATTTAGATCATTATGAGAAAAAATACTTCAAAATAAGCAAGTGTTTGAATGTTTGGCCAATGTGGTGACAAAGCAAGTACAGAGTAACAATCAGAGATGTATAAAGTACTAGAAACCTGCACTTGAGTAAGAGTACAAGTGCTCTATCAAAAAAGTGACTTGAGTAGAAGTTGAAGTGCTCTTTAAGCACCACACTTAAGTAGAAGTACTAAACTATTCAACATTTTTTGTACTTAAGTATTGCAAGTAGTTTATTTTAAAATCCACTACTTAAGTACTAAAAGTAAAAGTATATGAATTTAAAAATTGCAATGGTCCACTAAAGACATTCTACAAACTGAGTGACTTCGCCACTCTAAAAATGCTGGGTTGCTTTAACCCAACTTTGGGTCAAATATGGACAAACCCTATAACGTTGGGTTAAAAATGTAATAATAAAAATGAAACCCAATGGCTGGATTCAGTCCATGTTCAACCCAAAGTTGGGTTAAAACAACCCAGCAATTTTTAGTGTACAAGTATTGTGTCATGTATAAAGAAAGCAGTCAAAAGTTTAAACTAGCAATCAAATAAGGCACTTTGGCGGGATACAAATTTGCTTTGCGGCTGCCAAAAAATGTCATTGCATGAAAACCCCTGCATTAGTTGTCAATGTGTGTGTCAATCAATATAACACAGATCTCATCCCAATTCGTCATATAACTGACGCTTTGGGACGTCCTTTGACCATTCCGTCAATATACGACTTTTTGGCCCCTTTCACTCAAATGCTGGGTTGCCTTAACCCAATTTTGGGTAATATTGACAAACCCAGCCATTGGGTTAAAAATGTCATTTAAAAATGTAACCCAATGGCTGGGTTTGTCCATATTTACCCAAAATTGGGTTAAAACAACCCAGCATTTTAGAGTGTTAAACGTCGGTAATGACAATCCGGGTCGCATACAGCTGACGTTTACCTTTAACGTCAGTTAGGTGACGGGTTGGGTTTAGGGTTAGGTTTAGGTCTGGGGTAGAGTTAAGATCCGATGACCGTCATCTACCAACGTTTAAGGGGGCCCTAAAAGTCGTATATTGACGAATGGTCAAAAGACGTACCAAAACGTCAGTTACATGACGAATTGGGATGAGACTGCTGATCAATACCATTACCCTATAAAACTGGCGTGTGATTTAGGCAGCATGAAAGCCAACTTGCAACGAATGATTCGTATTTTTTTATAATTGTAACGAGTAACTAGCAGAACATTAAAAAAATAGAAGTACTAAATTCTATTCGAAAATATCTACTGAAGTAAAAGTAGAAGTATGAGAAAAAAACAATACTCTAGTAGAGTACAGATACAGCATTTTAGTACTTAAGTACAGTACTAAAGTAGTTCTACTTCGTTACTATACATCTCTGGTAACAATTTACTATAATAGTCTAAAGGAACCATAAAAAACTTGCAGATGCAACCAAATCTGATATGAAATAAATAGTCTACATAATAAACCCATAAAATATGTTTTATATATTCTGTCCTGATCCTTCTGACTCTCTAGATTGCCATAGATTTTATGGAAAACCGTGCTCCTGTGCCCAGTATCCTTAGTAAAATGGATATTTTCCTGATGATTGTGGCCAATCCTGATGGATATGTTTTCTCCCACCTCACTGAACGTGTAAGCAGTCATTCATTGTTTGAGTAAATTACGTTTAAAGCATATATAATGACATTACTAATTAACATTACCTCAGCCAATTCACCGTTTGTGGCGCAAGAGCCGGTCTGTGACCTCTAACCCCAAGTGCTTTGGTGTTGACCTCAACAGAAACTGGGATGCTGAATTTAGTGGTATGTTCATACTGTAATTATTTGTGTGTGTGTGTGTGTGGAAACAGATTCAACTTACTTTGCCTTTTTAAATGTCTCTACATTTTCTCCAGGTCCTGGAGCAAGCGATGAAGCCCATGCGGCGAAGACTATCGTGGTCCTTCTGCTCAATCCGAGATTGAAGTGAAAAACATTGCGGACTTCATCACGAGCCACGGCAACTTCAAATCCTTCATGACCATCCATGCTTACTCTCAGCTCTTAATGTATCCCTATGGCTTCAATGGCACGAACGCCCCTGACCAGCCTGAACTGGTCTAAGAAATCTACATCCATAAACTCCTTGGTTTTCTTCTAAAATTCGTATTTGTTTTACATGATCCCACAGTGACTAATTTGTATGTGTCTATTCTAGCATGAAGTGGCCACACAGGCAAGCAAAGCCCTCAAATTCTTGGCATGGCACCATTTATAAAGTTGGGAGTATCTTCCACACTATTGGTAAGTGCATTGTGGATCAATTTTTAACCACTTACTAAGATATGGCATATGTTGTTACATTGCACAGTTTTTTTTACATTCAATTACATGGATTCTGACCATAGTTTGTAATTAGTTTACGTTTAAATATTTTTGATCAGGTACCATTTTCGACAAGATTTATGATCATCATAATTATGATTCATCTTTTTCACTCAAACACACTACCAGTCAAAAGTTTAAGATCAGTAAGATTTTTTATGTTTTTAAAAGAAGTCTCTTCTGCTCACCAAGGCTGCAATTTTTTGATAAAAAATACACAAAAAACACAGTAATATTGTGAAATATTATGACAATTTAAAATTACTTTTTTATGTTCATATATATTAAAATGTAATTTATTCCTCTGAAAAAATTTGAATTTTCAGCATCATTACTCCAGTCTTCAGTGTCACATGATCCTTCACAAATCACTCTAATATGATGATTTTATGCTCCAAAAACATGTATGATTATTTATCCATGTTGAAAACAGTTTTTTTACATTTTTATTTCAGGATTCTTTGATGAATAGAAAGTTCAAAAGAACAGCTTTTATCTGAAATGGAAAGCTTTTGTTACATTAAACACTACCCTTGAAAAAGTTTGGGGTCAGTAAGAATTTGTATTTATTTCTGGGGGAAATAAATAAGAAATCAATACTTCTATTCATCAAGGATGAGTTACATTGATCAAAAGTTACAGTAAAGACATTTATAATGTTAGAAAAGATTCTAATTAAATAAAAGCTGTTCTTTGAACTTTCTATTCATCAAAGAATCCTGAAATAAAAATGTAAAAAACTGTTTTCAACATGGATATGTTTCTGGCATGTTTTTGGAGCATAAAATCATCATATTAGAGTGATTTGTGAAGGATCATATGACACTGAAGACTGGAGTAATGATGCTGAAAATTCAGCTTTTTTTCAGAGGAATAAATTACATTTTAATATATATTAACATAAAAAAGTCATTTTAAATTGTCATAATATTTCACAATATTACTGTGTTTTTTGTTTATTTTTTATCAAAAAATTGCAGCCTTGGTGAGCAGAAGAGCTTCTTTTAAAAACATAACAAATCTTACCGATCATAAACTTTTGACCGGTAGTGTATATTTACGGCCCGATTTTTTAAATGTCAAATTAAGCTCAATTAATCATTTTTTTCTCCCATCCTTAAAATCTAAAAGTATTTATTGTTTTTATCGTCTGTTATGGTAAAATTTAGTAATTTTTTTATGAGACATAAAATGAGAGATTAAAGGGATAGTCCACCCAAAAATTGAAATAGAAGTATTTATTTACTCCCCTTCATGTCGTTACAAACCTGCATGCATATCTTCTTCACAACTCAAAAGTGGTATTTTTATCAATGTTGGTATTCAAATGGTTTCAATTCCCATTTATTACGGTTGTGTTTTTATTTTTTTTTGTCCATACAATTAATTTAAATGGGATATTGTGTAAATCAGTATTGTGTTTTGCAGAATAAAGAAATGCATACTGGTTTGTAATGACATGAGGGTGTGCAAATAATGATCATTTAAATTTTTGGTGGAACTATCTCTTTAAGTGGTGTCTCAAGATGCATGTTAGAAAAGACAGAAGATTTGGAGAAAAAGCAGTATCAGGATTATCAGAAATGAATTTAACCTGCATGTTTTATTTCAGAGCAAGCTAGTGGTGCAAGTGTTGACTGGGCTTACCAACATGGCATCAAATATTCCTTTGCTTTTGAGTTGCGTGACACAGGCAAATACGGATTCCTCCTGCCTGCTGACCAGATCGTTTCCACGGCAAGGGAGACGTGGCTTGCTCTCAAATACATTATGCAATATGTTTGTGAACACCCTTATTGAGAGAAATGTAAACTTCAATAAAGGTCCCAGTGGATATGAAACTTGTCATTTGAAAATATTACGCTTTTGCATTGTCCTAAAAAACGTGATACATTTTTGAAAGAGGTCAGAGCAGGGTTAAACTCTGAGATAACACATTTAGAATGGTTTACATAGAATCCCTGAGAAACATGCTGTAATATTCACCTGGAAAAGACGCACACTATCAGTACTGATATAACTGAGAACTCAACATCTGTCTCTGAGTGTATAAGAGCAGCAATCCATGAAAAACTTACAGTAGAGATCATTCCCAGAGAACATGAGACTTTATCTAGCTGTCTTTGCGCTCCTGGCCGCAGTTCACTGCGAGGAGCTCTTTAACGGGTAAGTTCAGATGATTTCTCTTTTCCAATGACTTATTACCATATTGTTTCTTATTTAAAATGTAACCTAGCTGTCTTTTTTGATAGAGACCAAGTTCTCAGAATCCATGCAGAATCTGAAGACCACATTCAAGCTTTGAGGGAGCTGGAGGAGGACGAGGATTCAGGGGTATTACAGTTGTATAGCTTGCTGACATACTTTAGTTTTCAATTAAACACCTAAAATATTGATGAATGTTATGTGACCCTTTAGCTGGATTTTTGGGCCCATGGCTTCTCTACTGAACGGCCTGTTGATATCCGTGTGCCTCACACCAGTCTGAATGCCGTCAAAGACTTCCTCAGGGAAAACAACATCCCTTTCACTGTCATGATCAACAATGTGCAGGTGCTTGCAATGAAGCCACATTAAAACCAAACTTTAAACATGAATTAAAATTATCAATATTTCTGCACAGAACATAACTGCAAATGAAGAGTTCAGATGCAAAAGCCTCTAAGTGCCATTTGAAATTTTCTTCTAAAATGACCATTTTTATCAAGCTTGTATATTTAAGGTCAGTAATTTCACTTAAATGACAGTTAATTGGTAATCTTCATTGCCATTTTAAGTGAAATTACTGAACTTTAATTTACAAGCTTGATAAAAATGATCATTTTAGAAGAAAATTTCAAATGGCACTTAGAGGCTTTTGCATCTGAACTCTTGAAATAAAACCATAACATCCAGTTTTACTTTGTTTTAGGAACTTTTGGACAGGGAAAAGGCAGAGATGGTTAATAATGAAGACATGGAACGCATGACCAAAAGCTTCAACTTTGCTGCTTATCATGACCTGGAGACTGTAAGTACACTACAAAAACCAGTGCAGTCTCATCCCAATTCGTCATATACAGTAACTGACGTTTTGGGACGTCTTTTGACCATTCGTCAATATATGCATTTTAGGGACCCCTTAAACGTCAGTAGATGACGTTCTCGGATCCTAACTCTACCCCAGACCTAAACCTAACCCTAAACCCAACTTGTCACTTAACTGACGTTAAAGGTAAAGCGTCAGTTGTATGACGACCCGGGTATCGTCATCTACTGACGTTTAAGGGGCCCTAAAAAGGCATATATTGACGAATGGTCAAAAGACGTCCCAAGACGTCAGTTATATGATGAATTGGGATGAGACTGTGTTACAAAAACATATGCATGACATTAAACGATGTCTTTTCAAATGTCTACGTTTTTATTTTTCACTTCAGATTTATGCTTTTATGGACACCCTTGTGGCAAGTCACCCTAACCTGGTCTCTAAAGTGCATATCGGCAGCTCCTATGAGAGCCGTCCCATGTATGCCCTGAAGGTAGAGTCTGAGAGTACCGATTATATGATTGTGAACTGAGATGTGTTAGGTTTTTCATCTTTTTACACACTGATTCCAGTTCAGCACGGGTGGTGTGAGTCGACCAGCGATCTGGGTTGATGCTGGAATCCATGCCAGAGAGTGGGTTACTCAGGCTTCTGCTGTGTGGATTGCCAACAAGGTGAGTGAACTGAAAAAAAGATGTCTGTGTAACATAAAACTATTCATTTTAATTTTGTGTTCTAATCTTTTTTTCTTTAGATTGCTTCAGACTATGGCGTTGATCCTTCTGTGACCGCTCTCCTTGGTCAAATGGATATCTACTTGATGATTGTAACCAACCCTGATGGATATGCGTTCACTCACTCCAATGTAAGTCAAATGTTGCTGAACTTGCTGATGGTGCATTCATGTAGCACTGATAGCACTAATATAGATGTCCTGAGTAATCAAACAAGACTCTGTAAACAGAAATAAAGAGTCAATGTTTAGCCAATCAAAAAACTAGCCAATTTAGAAAGGCTCTCTGCTTGTTAATAATTTTGCAAGCTTAGTGTTTTCTGTATTTGGAGGCCGTAATAAAAAAGCACATACGAAAATTGATAAGAATGAAATAAAAATAAAATGAACATAACTAGTAATGTTTAAAAAACTCATAACTGAACCTAAATAGTAATATATTTATATTTAATTTATAAAAATAAAGCGAATTTAAAATATTAATAAAAACTTCAACAGTATGTATACCGTTCAAATTTTGGAATGATTCCATTTTCTTTAAATGCTTTTGAAATATGTATCTTATTTCATTTTTTGAAAACCAAAATAAAGTAATATAAAATATTATTAAAGTAATATTGCTTTAATGCAAAGCATTGTCACATGATCCTTTAGAAACTATTCGAATGTGCTGATTTCACTGCTCAAGAATTATGTCTCATTATTATCAATGTTGAAAACAGTTGTGCTGCTTAATTATTTTTTGTTTTACCGAATTTTTCCCCCAGGATTTATTAACGAAAAGAAAGTTCAAATGAACAGCATTTATTTGAAATCCTATTTGATGACCATCTTCACATTATAAATGGCTTTTTTCTGTCACTTTTGATCAATTGAATGCATTCTTGCTGAATAAAACTATTAATATTACAATAATTATTATGTAGAATCTTCACTACTCCAAACATTTAAAGATTAGTGCATACATCAGCATGTGAGTTTAATATGTTACTGAATACGTTTACGTTCTATTTAAACTTAGGCTTATATATGTTTTTTAGAAGCATTACTAAAGACATTTGTGCATGTACATTCAGGACCGTATGTGGCGTAAAACTCGTTCGGTGAACGCTGGCTCCTTCTGCCGTGGCGTTGATCCCAATAGGAACTGGGATGCTGGTTTTGGTGGTATGTAGTTTGTTACTCTCTCTTGTTGAAACATAGACCATGTTTTTCCTCATATAAATATGACCATGGACATTTTCTCCCAGGTCCTGGAGCCAGCAAGGATCCCTGTTCCGACTCCTACCATGGTCCCTCTGCTCACTCTGAGATTGAAGTGAAAAATGTCGTGGACCTCATCGAGGGCCACGGCAACTTCAAATCCTTCATCTCCATCCACTCTTACTCACAACTCTTAATGTATCCCTATGGTTACACATGCACAGACATTCCTGACCAGTCCGAGCTTGTAAGCCAAGTCATATCTTTATCAATATACAACAAAACCACATCAGTTTCCTATTTTGGTTTGCCTTATGCAATCTCATCCGATTTATTTATTTATTTATTTATAATTTTCTATGACTTTTATTTCTCCTTTCTAATAATTTACTCCGTTTTTGACCTGCATTGATGGTACTAATAAAAACAATATATTGTTTTTATGTATTATAGCATGCTGTAGGCACAGCTGCGATAAAAGAGCTCACTTCCCTCTATAACACCAGATACCAAGTTGGAAGCATCTGCAACATTATCTGTAAGTAGCCTACTAAGTAGACTGTATACTCTGTTTGAATTAAGATATGACTTCTGAATACCGGCCTGTTAAATTTCAGACCCAGCAAGTGGTGGAAGCATCGATTGGACCTACAATATTGGCATCAAATATTCCTTTGCATTTGAGCTGCGTGACACTGGCCTCTATGGTTTTCTACTACCTGCCAACCAGATCATTCCCACTGCAGAGGAGACTTGGCTTGGTCTCAAATACATTATGGGATACGTTCGTGATCACACTTATTGAGAGAAATGTGAAAATATGTTGAAGCTTAAATAAAAGTCCTACACACCCTTTGCTGAAGTCGTGGTTATTTTCAACAAGTATGTGGTTAAATGTAAACACAACATATTTTGCCATTATATGGTGACATGTTTGCCCTGTCACAGTAATCACTTATATTATTATTATTATTAATTTTTATTATTGGAGAAATATAAAGAGTACAAATAAGCTTCACAGAAAATATATCCAAAGATCCTCCATCTTTTCCTTATACTTACAAAACTCTAACAGGATAATATAATTCCTTTTGCAGTTAATAATTATATATATATATATATATATATATATATATATATATATATATATATATATATATATATATATATATATATATGTATATATATATATATATATATATATATATATATAGCCCATACATATCCCTTATAATATTTGTATTAGGTTGTGTTGTTTATCAAAAACGTAATTTGCAGATTTATAAAATTGGCTGTTATTTTATTGGTATTCTATCCACCTTGGGAAGTCGGGACAGATAAACAGGTCATAATTAGGACTAAATACCATAACTAAATACATTTCTTCGTGACTTTATTAAAAACTTTTATTTCAATTATATTATATATTAATTCGAATTAATTTAATTTTTGATATGTTGCTTTATAAAAGTTAGACACTTATTTTCGAAGAATTAAATGCATCTAAAGTATTTATTTGTCTTCGAGGTGATTTCATCAGCAGATTCAGCATCATGACGCAGTTTTCCCGCCTTCCCTTATTTTCCTGTCAGTAACTTTACTCGAGTAAACCAAGTTGTCCTTTTCATCTTGGAAGAACTGAAACATGGGTTTCTTAAAACAACTGAGACGTTGAAAATTTCAAATCCTGGAGAGGAAAGCAAACTATCGGCCCATTTAAAAGGTTTAATTGCATAATTGGCACTAATGGATCAGGTGAGTTGGTAATTAAGCTAATTTTCGTGGCTAATCTGACGAAATCGCGACTGTATGCCTGCTAGCGCGACGCCAATCGAGTTATTAATAATACATAATTAATAATACATCAACAATTAATAATATATTTCGTCAAATAACGTGCTTTATTTAGATGCTTTGCGTGCGAACATGCGTTTTTAATTATGTTAAACGTTAACAATAACTTATTACATTCATTTATATGTTGTCAGTTCTCTGTCAGCATTTTTTTTTATTGGAAAGAGAACGATTAACGTTAGATAAGGTTAAATGAAGAGTTCAGATGCAAAAGCCTCTAAGTGCCATTTCAAATTTTCTTCTAAAATGATCATTTTTATCAAGCTTATATATTCAAGTCCAGTAATTTCACTTAAATGACAGTTAATAGGTAATCCTCATTGCAATTTAAGTGAAATTACTGAACTTAAATATACAAGCTTGATAAAAATGATCATTCTAGAAGAAAACTTTCAAATGGCACTTAGAGGCTTTTGCATCTGAACTCTTCAAATATCAATAATATATTATGAATGTCACCAAAACATAGAATTTGTCACTAGTTTAAGAGGCATAAGTTAGATATTGATAGTATTATACAGGCCTGGCGTATTAGTCTAGTGTAGTATAGTAAGAATATCATGTCAATAAGTTACCATGGTAACGTTATTATCTTTTTTATACCAATTTTACCATAAAACCACCAGTCCAAGGGGCATGCATATTTAAAGGATTAGTTCACTTTTGAAAAAACTTTTGCTGATAATTTACTCACCCCCATGTCATCCAAGATGTCCATGTCTTTCTTTCCTCAGTCGAAAAGAAATTAAGGTTTTTGATGAAAACATTCCAGGATTTTTCTCCATATAATGGACTTCCATGGGAACCAGACGGCCCAAGCTCCAAAAGATCGTTAATAACAGTTTCAGATGCAGCTTCAAATGTCTTTAAACGACACCAGACAATGAAAAAGGGTCTTATCATGCGAAACGATGGGTTATTTCAAAACTTATTCCAAAAATGTAACTTTTCTAAGGACAAATGCTAGCCTTGCTCTATTCTGGAGGCGCGTTGTAACGTCACGTAATACGTAATTACGTTCAAAAGGTCACGCGGCGACGTAGCTGGAAGTACAGAGTCAGTAAGTTGAACACATAGGTTGAACGTGCAAACTAACTCGTTTACAACCAAACCCCGTTTACAAAAAACAAAAAAGGAATTAAAAGGTAAAATAACGATGTCGGACAGATTTTGTTTCTGTACTTCTGGCTACGTCGCCCGTGACCTTTTGAACGTAATTACGTATTACGTGACGTTACAAACGCGCCTCCAGAATAGAGCTAGGCTACCATTTGTCCTTAGAAAAGTTACATTTTTGGAATAAGTTTTGAAATAACCCATCGTTTCGCATGATAAGACCCTTATTCATCGCCTGGTGTCATTTAAAGACATTTGAAGCTGGATCTGAAACTGTTATTAACAATCTTTTGGAGCTTGGACCGTCTGGTTCCCATGGAAGTCCATTATATGGAGAAAAATCCTGGAATGTTTTCATCAAAAACCTTAATTTCTTTTCGACTGAGGAAAGAAAGACATGGATATCTTGGATGACATGGGGTGAGTAAATTATCAGCAAAAGTTTTTTCAAAAGTGAACTAATCCTTTAAAGAATTAAATGGTGTATTATGTTATAGTCTAGTGAAGTAACTTATTGTAAGATATAATGGAAATACGATGATCCTATCTTCTCATACCATAATTTTACCATGTTACCACCACTTAAATGTGGTACATTTGAACCTCATGTAGATGTTTTGCATGCATGCTAAAATGTTGAGGAGGCATTATCAGTATGGTTTAGTGAGTGTTATTGAAACACTTTTGATGGTTGTTTATCTCCTTTGTAGGCAAATCTAATGTCATGGATGCTCTTGGATTTGTGATGGGAGAGAGGGCGGTAAACCTCCGTGTGAAGCACACCAGAGATCTCATCCACGGTGCCCACATCGGCAAACCAGTGTCGACCTTCGCTGAGTGTGACCATGATCTACTGTAGAGACAACGAGGAAATTACCTACAGTAGATGCGTCTCAGGTGAGTGTGATTGAGCTCTGCTAGAAGTGTAAGGTAAAACCGAACTGAATGATTTTCTGATGGAACCAATTCACTTTTTACAGGGGAGTCTTCTGAGTATCGTGTGAATGGTAAACAGATGACTTTGGCGAAGTACACTGGAGAGCTAGAGAAGATCGGCATTGTGGTGAAAGCGAAGAATTGTCTGGTGTATCAGGTGCTTCAGTGATAAAATAGTCAACAAATGCTGTAGCATTATTGGTTATCAGCATTTGATTTATTGTTATTTATTAGTTTTTCTTTATTCTTACACTAATCATGGATTTATTTGTATATCAGGGTGCTGTGGAGTCAATTGCCATGATGAATGCCAAAGAGCGGAACAAAGATGTTTGAAGGAATCAGCAACTCTGGAGAGCTGAGAGCTGAATATGATGCCAAGCTAGCGGTCCTGCAGAAAGCCAAAGAGGACACCCAGTTCCATTTTAATCGGAAGAAAGCGGCTACAGCTGAGAAGAAGCAAGTCTTCAAAGATAAGACAGAGGTGAGACGTGTCAGATGTCGAAATATTTTCATAAATTAGCATCTCCTTGACAATGTATTTATCTCGATCTTGTCAGGCGGAAAAATATCAGACGCTGGTGGACGAAACTCTGTGAAAGCAAACTCCAGCTGGCCCTCTTTCATCTCTTCCACAATGAGAAAAACATAAACGCACAGTCAGAAAAACTGAGGGACGTACGGGAGACCGCAGCGCAGCAGAAGGACATCCTGGAGGTCTGGGACCAAACTGTGAAGGCTCAGAAGAAAGAACATGGGCGCCTGAACCGAGAACTTCAGCAGTTGGAGAAGGAGATCAGGCAAGTCACTGGCAATGCACTTTAACTGGAAATGTCTTTGAATGCAAAGAGAACAAAAGTAAATTATACTGCTAATTCTTGCATTTAACAGTACTTTTCATAAAAATAAACATTACATAAACATTACTTTAAACAATTTTAAATAAATAAAATTATATATTTTTGATTTTATAAAGTAATGTTTATATATGTGTGTGTGTGTGTGTGTGTGTGTGTGTGTGTGTGTGTGTGTAAACTTTACATTCAGAATCTCATTGGCAACCATTTCTGGCGCTCTCGCCTCGTCATCCACTCAAAACATAACGTTACTCATTTTGGCCGGCTCGCAAGCTGAAAAACGACCAGTGGTGGTAAGTAACGAAGTGAAAATACTTCGTGACTTTACTTAAGTATTTTTTTGGGATTTGTACTTTACTTGAGTATGTTTTATTTGCACCTACTTTCACTTTTACTCCACTACAATATTAAAGGCAAAATTTACTTTTTACTCCTTGATACATTTCCCCATGCCCGCTCCCGAGTATTTATTACACTTGGCTTTCCAAACCAATGAAAACGTGGTTTCTCTTAGAAAAAAAGAACGCACGCGCTGCACGCTCTTTGTCAGCATACGTCTCACATAGCAGTTTGTTCAGTTCGCTCAGTTCAGTGGAAGATGATGACCACAGAAACAGTAGCAGCTCTCGCTGTCAGCAGAAATGATCCCGAGATTCGCGACAGGGATCACCCATGGCCATATCTCAAGGATATGTTCTGAATTCACTGAAGTTAAGTAAGACTCTCATCGGCTGAAATGTCTTCTTTGCCTGCTCACGAGCCGTGTTACAGTGCTTTCTATCAGTTCAGTTCTGGCGCCTCGGTCTCAATTGTAGCCTACAACGCGACGAAGCCTACACATCACACGTTAATGAATAGGTCCGGTCGGGACACTGCAATTTACTCAAAGTTCATTATTTGCATAAGCCTTGCCGGTTAAACATTTAATTCACATGCTGATGCGCTGTTCTAACGTCCGCTTTCCCAGGGGTGGTAAGTACTTCAAAAGTTATACTCAAGTAAAAGTATATATACTTAAATAAAATATTACTCCAGTAAAAGTAGAAAGTCCTCCATTCAAACATCACTTGAGTAAAGTACAAAAGTATCCGATTTTAAAAAGTACTTAAGTACCGAAAGTAAAAGTAAACATTCCAATGAACTGTAAATATACATAATTAAGCAGAACAATTATTTTGAGGGGGGTTTGCAATTATTTAATTGAACAAATGATGAGATTACATCATTTTTCAGATTACTGCAATTAAGAATTTGTTAGATTTGCAATAATAAAAGACAATTACAGGAGATTTAAAGGCTGTTAAATATGTTCTATAGCACTGTGTTGTGTTTGTTACATTTTACTGTTTAGAAGATTGATCTCCTTTAAATCTCCTTTATAAATGCTTTACAAGGCATGAATACTCACTTTAGATGAGCTCACACACATAGTTAACTGACCACTAGTAAATGCTTTATAACTACCTGTATTTACTACATTTACTTAAGTGATCTTATGAATGACTGACAACTCTTAAATAACTGGTTTGTAAATAATGCTATACTTCATTTCAGGGGTTGGGCGTTATGGCAACAATATCATATCACGATTTTTTTTTTAGGAAAATCACGATCACGATTTTTTTATCACGATTCTTTTTGAAGTTTTACTATTTTGCAAGTGGATGTTCATTACAGCCAAACTAATGTCCCTATGTTAAAAACAAAGCCTTAGGTAACAAAAGAAAAAAGAAAGGCATACATTTAGGCCAGTGGCGAAGATAAAAATCTTCGTCATTATTTTCTTTGTTATTAAAAAAATTAGACAAGATAAACATTACACAAATTAATATTCAAATTAAATAAACAGTGCTTTTTTCAAATGCAGTAGGTGTATTTAACAGTAGCATTGAAGAAAGTAATTAAATGAACAAATATTAAATTAAAACACTACATAGACTTCACTATTATTGATTCTTATTAAAGCTACTATTAAAGTTCTCAGTCAGTGAGTGATTTTCTCCTTGTGTTTTTTTATTTTTAATTTTTTTTTATTAACACTAAAGGGATAGTTCCCTCAAAAATGAAAAAATGTCTTAATTTATTCTCTCAAGATGTTTTAAACCCTGAGTTTCTTTTCTTCTGTTGAAAATAAAAGTTATTTTGAATAATGTGGGTAACCGAACAGTTGCTGGTCCCCAGTGTATAGTTTTTTTTCTCTCCTGGAAGTTAATGGGGACCAGCAACTGTTTGGTTACCCACATTCAAAAAAAATCTTCTTTGTATTCAGCACAAGAAAGAAATTAATACAGGTTTGGAACAACATTAGAGTGAGTAAATAATGACAGATTTATTTATTTATTTTTGTGAACTATCCCTTTAAGTAGGCTACAAGCAGCAGCACTATTTACTAGTGTCGCTTAGACCAGCACGCGACGCGTTTAATATAGACGCATATTACAACAGATTTTCTCTCAAATGTTTGCTTTCACTTTAGTCATAGCCAATTATTTTTATGTAAACATTGTGTGTATTTTACAGTATTAGCATAACAAGACTCGAAAGAGAACTTAGTCCAGTATTCAGGCGCTGTTTGACAGGCTTCTGTCTGCGAGCGTCGGGGTTTGCGCTCAGGAAAGCGGACGTTAGAACAGCGCATCAGCACGTGAATTAAATGTTTAACCGGCAAAGGCAAATAATGAACTTTGGTGAATTGCAGTGTCCCGTATCGGACCTATTCATTAACGTGTGATGTGTAGGCTACGTCGCGTTGTAGGCTACAAATGAGACCGAGGCGCCAGAACTGAACTGATAGAAAGCACTGTAACACGGCTCGTGGCAGGCAAAGAAGACATTTCAGCCGATAAGAATCTTACTTAACTTCAGTGAATTCAAACATATCCTTGAGATATGGCCATGGGAGATCCCTGTCGCGAATCTCGGGATCATTTCTGCTGACAGCGAGAGCTGCTACTGTTTCTGTGGTCATCATCTTCCACTGAACTGGCGAACTGAACAAACTGCTATGTGAGCGTATGCTGACAAAGAGCGTGAGCGCGTGCGTTCTTTTTTTCTAAAGAAAACCACGTTTTTCATTGGTTTGGAAAGCCAAGTGTAATAAATACTCGGAGCGGGCATGGGGAAATGTATTCGGAGTAAAAAGTAAATTTTGCCTTTAATATTGTAGTGGAGTAAAAGTGAAAGTAGGTGCAAATAAAACATACTCAAGTAAAGTACAGTATCCCGAAAAAATACTTAAGTAAAGTAACGAGTATTTTACTTCGCTCACTACCACCACTGCGCTTCCCTGAGCGCAACCCCCGACGCTCGCAGACAGAAGCCTGTCAAAACAGCGCCCTGAATACTGGACTAAGTTCTCTTTTCAAGTCTTGTTATGCTAATACTGTAAAATACACACAATGTTTACATAAAAATAATTGGCTATGACTAAAGTGAAAGCAAACATTTGAGAGAAGATCTGTTGTAAATATGCGTCCATATTGAAACGCGTTGCGTGCTGGTCTAAGCGACACTGAGTAAATAGTGCTGCTGCTTGTAGCCTACTTAAAGGGATAGTTCACAAAAATAAATAAATAAATCTGTCATTATTTACTCACTCTAATGTTGTTCCAAACCTGTATTAATTTCTTTCTTGTGCTGAATACAAAGAAGATTTTTTTTTGAATGTGGGTAACCAAACAGTTGCTGGTCCCCATTAACTTCCAGGAGAGAAAAAAAACTATAGGCCTACACTGGGAACCAGCAACTGTTCGGTTACCCACATTATTCAAAATAACTTTTATTTTCAACAGAAGAAGAAAACTCGGATTTAAAACATCTTGAGAGAATAAATTAGAGACATTTTTTCATTTTTGAGGGAACTATCCCTTTAGTGTTAATAAAAAAAATAAAAATAAAAAAACAAGGAGAAAATCACTCACTGACTGAGAACTTTAATAGTAGCTTTAATAAGAATCAATAATAGTGAAGTTTATGTAGTGTTTTAATTTAATATTTGTTCATTTAATTACTTTCTTCAATGCTACTGTTAAATACACCTACTGCATTTGAAAAAAAGCACTGTTTATTTAATTTGAATATTAATTTGTGTAATGTTTATCTTGTCTAATTTTTTTTAATAACAGAAAAATAATGACGAAGATTTTTATCTTCGCCACTGGCCTAAATGTATGCCTTTCTTTTTCTTTTGTTACCTAAGGCTTTGTTTTTAACATAGGGACATTAGTTTGGCTGTAATGAACATCCACTTGCAAAAATAGTAAAACTTCAAAAAGAATCGTGATAAAAAAATCGTGATCGTGATTTTCCTAAAAAAAAAATCGTGATATGATATTGTTGCCATAACGCCCAACCCCTGAAATGAAGTATAGCATTATTTACAAACCAGTTATTTAAGAGTTGTCAGTCATTCATAAGATCACTTAAGTAAATGTAGTAAATACAGGTAGTTATAAAGCATTTACTAGTGGTCAGTTAACTATGTGTGTGAGCTCATCTAAAGTGAGTATTCATGCCTTGTAAAGCATTTATAAAGGAGATTTAAAGGAGATCAATCTTCTAAACAGTAAAATGTAACAAACACAACACAGTGCTATAGAACATATTTAACAGCCTTTAAATCTCCTGTAATTGTCTTTTATTATTGCAAATCTAACAAATTCTTAATTGCAGTAATCTGAAAAATGATGTAATCTCATCATTTGTTCAATTAAATAATTGCAAACCCCCCTCAAAATAATTGTTCTGCTTAATTATGTATATTTACAGTTCATTGGAATGTTTACTTTTTACTTTCGGTACTTAAGTACTTTTTAAATTGGATACTTTTGTACTTTTACTCAAGTGATGTTTGAATGGAGGACTTTCTACTTTTACTGGAGTAATATTTTATTTAAGTATATATACTTTTACTTGAGTATAACTTTTGAGTACTTTTACCACCCCTGGAAACGACTGTGTGCGGCACAAAACGTCCTCTGCGCTGCGCTCTGAAACCCATTCATTTCAATTGCTTGCGCCGCGCGAGGACGTTTCGTTGCTTCATCGACCAAAGCGCAAGCGGATCTAGCTAGACCGGAAACAAAACAACAGGCACGACGCACACACTCGTTTGGGCTTGCGAGCCGGCTTTGAGTGGATGACGAGCGTGAGACGCTGAAATGGATCAGGACGCATGCCGCGTCCTGTTGCAAAAGTATGTGAAAAAACTACAAAGTTTGCTAGGACAAAAAGACCGTTAATCGCGCTGATAAAAAAATTAACGCCGTTAAAATGGGTTTGCGTTAACGCGTCAATAACGCGTTTAACTGACAGCTCTAATATATATATATTTATATATATATATATTAGGGATGTGCACGAATATTCAAATTTTCGAATATTCGATATGTAATTATTATTCGAAAAATGAAATACTATTCGAATTTTGAATACGTTGCTTTGCTGGCCGTAAATGCAGTGAGTCCATGATAAATCCTAAGAACTAACTCGCAGTTATAATTAAATGCACTGGATGGCGCTGTGGAGTGTGTTAACAAGTTGTCTGTATTTGATCACATAATGTTGTTGTCTGCCTCACGAATTTTGGAATTAACGTTACTTGAAAAGGATCTTACTAAACGGAATTACTTTTGATCAAATTAATTAATTAATCTGAGTTATGATATCATCACCATGAGAAATCACATGAAATCCAAACAGTCGAGTGAGGAAAGACAGCTGTTCATTATTGCATCACAACTGCAGGTAAGCGCAGCTGGAGACCCGCGTGATCAGAGATGTTAACTTATCTAATAGCAAAATGATTTTGAGACATACTTCCTTTAAGTTTCGTTAAGGAAGACCGGTTTAAGAACAGAAAATGCAAAGTGCTGTTAGAAACACCGTTCTCTTTGTGTCTCTGAAACGTCTGTCAGCGCAGCGTCTTTTCTCACTCGAGTATAAAGTGCTGGCGGCGCCCCTGCATCATGTAACGTTAGATATTATTGTTTTTCTCAACATAAACGTGAAACAAAATAAACACGATAATCAATCATTTGCTGACTCGTATGTATGTGTGTACGTTCTGTACGATATCTGACGCAATCTGCTTTATTAGGGGTTTTTTTCGCTCGCGCTGCTTGAGCATGCTTTTAATAATGCTTTTTTATATATATTTTTTTTGTTTACACATAGGCCTACTGTTTAATGTTTTCAACTAAAAGAAAACTTAAACTACTATTGTAAGCTGGTTGTGTATTGCCTAATTGTAAGCTTGTCCTGAAAAAAACGTAAAAAAAAACAAATTAAAAATAACGTCTTTTACGTTAAACATAATTTAAATAAACGAATATTCGAATATTTTTTATGAGCCCGAATATTCAAATGCAATATTTTTGAAAAATGCCCATCCCTAATATATATATATATATATATATATATATGTATCTATGTATTTAACAATTTACTTATTATATAATATATGAATTAATAATATAATTATTTAATATATTAGATATTTAAAATAGAAATACATGTGAAACTATTTTCTTTAAACAATGAATTTCTTGTATTAGGGCTGTCGACGTTAACGCATGCGATTAATTCAAAGTCCTTAATGCGTTAATAATGTTATTATAATACTCCCAACCAATTTCTGCAGAGGGTAAAGGTACTGTTATTTCACCCTTTTTAATTTCGTTGAGGTTGTGTTCATCGTTAGCTAGTTTGGATCGCTATAACTTGAATGACTGTCAACTGTTGAATGAACGAGTGTCAAGCATGTCAAGTCGCGCTTTGTTTACTTCGAACTGGAAGACGCGCCCACTTTTGACGCAAGTTGGATAAAACAAATATTGCTTTATTCCTGTTTTCTGCTTCGGCATACTATAGAGCCAACTGGATAAATTATGCAACGATATTTGTGTGGGTGTGTTGGTATTGATGTCAGAGTGTGGTTAGTATGTGTGTTATAAAAAAATATGTCAGTGTTTGCGCATGTGTGTTTTACTGAGAGAGAAAAACTGCAAATAACAAATCCAATCACTGTGAGCACCAGTGGGGTTTTGCTGGCACCCAATGGGGAAAATATGTTACTACGCCCAAACAAACTGTTACCCAAAGTTCATTTTTTGAGATATCATCCTCAAATTTGGAACACAACCTATTTAGATTTTTTGCTTTGATTTTATTGCAGTTTTGAGTTGAACCTGATTTATATACTGATTTATTTGAGTTGAACCTGAATATATATTTTATATAAAATATTTTTTTATAAATAATTTTCATAAACTTATACTTTTATAACTTTTTTTTTGGATTTACTTATTATAATATTTTTACTTCAGCAATAATCTGCAAAGGGTCTTCTTTAAAATGATACCAAACTTAAGTCTGTGCTCCAAAGCGTCACATTTTTATTAGTTTTTTGACACGGACATTTTTGTCCTCTATGTACCTATGTGTAACTTTTTTTAATTGATGCACAAGGGTTAAAACAGGGGTGCCCAATCCTGCTCCTGCCGATGGACTGTCCTGCACAGTTCATCTTCAACCTTAATCAAACACACCTGAAGCACCCAATTAAGGTCTTCAGGATCACTTGAAAATTAAAGGCAGGTGTGTTTGATTAGGGCTGGAGATGAACTCTGCAGGACTGTCAATCGGCAGGAGCAGGATTGGGCACCCCTGGGTTAAACAATTTACATATTGTTTTATAATTGGTATCTATCAAATCTATATATATTACATTTATATATATATAAACACAAGCAGAAATATTTAAATAGTTTATTCAAATAATTAATTATATTGAATATTTAAAATATACATATATATATATACATAATTTAATTTCTATAATATAATTTTTATAATATAGATGCATGCATAACATTTGACCTATTAATCAAATGAATATATACATTACATGTGTGTGTGTGTATATATATATATATATATATATATATATACACACACACAAACATAAATATTTAAATAATATTATTATTTAATGTTTAATATTTAAAGTAAAATATACTTTTATAACAATTTACTTATATTGCATATATTTAAATTAATATATGTGTGTGAGTGATTTTTTTTGCTATAAATATTATGCTTTCTCATACCATTTTGTGTGAGAAAAACTAGAGTAATGGCTACAGAATTTTAAAAAAAAAAATTATTTTCTTTATGAATCTCACTGCAGAATGTTGTTCTTCCAGATCTCAGGAGCAGACTCTTAATCAGCAGAGGCCTCAGTACATTAAAGCTAAGGTGAACACCTCCCACCACCAGCACAAAGTCGAGGAGATGCACAGATCGCTTCAGAAGACCCGGAGTCAGCAGGCCAAAAAGGAGCTGGAGCTTGAGGAGCTGAAGGGAGAGCTGTCTGAGCTAGAGAAGGCCTGGACGGTCTCTGAGAAGCAGATGCAGGAGGAGGGGGCTCAAAGAGGAGACGGAGTGCAACTAGAGGAGGCCCAGGTTAAACATAATTCCAGGACAACATAATTACATTGGAAAATAATATTCACTAAAATAAAGTAGAGTTGGACTTTATTTTATTCATTGGAGCTGTATTGAATAGTAACAACAACAAAAAAATGACATTGGTTAATATTTTTTCTTGCTGACAGGGAAATCGTTATATCTGCAGAATAGAAGCTGTTTTCGAATTTGAAATTTTAGGGTCATAATTAGGGCCAATTTAGTTAATATGTTGACTGTAAAACATTAAGATATATTATGTTACACACTGTTTGACTTTGTACAGATGGAGCATTATAAGGAACTCAAAGAGCTGGCCAGGAAAAGGGAGGGCTTTTAAACCAAAGCGCTGAGAAGCTGCACTGGGAGATAAAAGCTGACCATGAGAAGCTTCAGTTTGACCTGAGGAGGAAAAGTGAGATACAGGTAGGTTTCTGTGTTTATGTGAGGTTTTTTGCAATATTGTGATAACAGTAACTGTTTACTTGTCTGTAATATTTGAACTAGGGCTGGAAAAAACTTTTTTTTTTCGATTAATCGAATCTATAGATTTTTCATTTAATCGAACGATTAAATCCAGTTGATCTATTGCTTCTGAATAGTTGATTAAACCTTCGGTTCATTTACTGACAAATAATAACCAAATATTTACAAATTAATAATATCCCTAACTAATCTATGTATGAACTTTTACCTAATGATTTTTGGGGGATTTACAGCTGCAACTGCTTACAAGTGTGAGTCCTGAAATGTTTTGTATGTTCATTCAGCTCTATGATCAAACAGTTGAAGTCACAACAGCATTATAACTAACCATGCACATTTGTATTAAGCACAAAATATGAGGCTGACAACAGTATTATATTGTTGTGTAAAATTTCACTGTAATGTCGAAATACTTGCACTGCCGTCTCGTCGTTTTGAGGTACAGAGTAGCATTTTAATTGGTCTCTGTTTGTGGTGGGGCCAGTAAAAAGTAAAAATGTGGGCTGGTAAGAAAAAAATCCTGAGCACTGAGCCCTGCGATTTATTTCATGATATAAATGTTTGTTTGCAGGCAAATATTAAACACTCTCAAACTCGGATGGAAGATTTCAGCAGAAGGGCAGAGAAGCTGGAAGAGTATGCCAACACTACTAAGTATGACAGACTTAAATACCTCTGCACTAATAAGAACTAACACTAAAGAGCTTGTGATTAAGATAGATGTGATTTAAGGTTTGTTTTGTGTTATTGTATTAATTTACAAAAATAACATTGCTGTAACTGAATTGTTTTTCTTTTTTTAGTAAGATTATTCAGTTGAACGTTAGTCACATCTTACTCATTTTTCTGAAGGAAAGCTCTAGAGGAGCAGTGTCAGCAGGAGGAGCAGCTGGCAGAGGAGCTGTCGAGAGGCTGCATACGAATGGAGGAGGTGAACGAGGAGCTCGCACAGGTGCTGACCAAGCTCCAGAACGCTCGGCTGGACAGCCAAGAGAATCGACGACAGCAGAAACGAGACGAAGTCCTCGAAAGCCTCAGGAGAATCTACCCTGATGCAGTGGTACTGTAACAATCAGCTTACACAGCTCCCTGATGCCAGTCAAGCAGATTAGACCTTGTGTGTTTTTGTCATTTGTTAGATTGAAGCATTGCAAGAAATTATGGAAAGTGATGTATTTTAATATATATTTCTTATTGACAGTAACATCAATGGGGTTAAACAAAAATAATAAGCAGGAACTGTTTTCCATATTGATAATTATTAATGATTATTGTAATTGTAAAATTCAGCTTTGCCATTAAAGGAATAAATAAAACATTTAAATGTATAAAAAAGTAATATAATGAAATATTATATATAATTGAAATGAACTGAACTGATTTTACTGTATTTTAGATTAATTAAATGCATCCTTGGTAGGGTTGTGTATCACCAACAATGTCACGAAATACAATACGCATCATCGATACTAAAGCCACGATACGATACGTATCACGATACAGCATCAATTTGGAATTTATTTTTGAGCTGAGTTTAGTAACAGTGCTACAACAGTTGTGATAACTGAAAAACTATTTATTTTTTTGTATTTAAAATTAGTTAAATAAAAATGCTGAGAATGGCTCTTCCTTAAAGTCTGCCTCAATATCTGAAATGACAATTATAGTGACACTGAAGCATGTCTACACTGCTCAATGACTAAACAACTTAAATCATTCCATAAAAGCAAAAACGGTAACAACTTCCTGTTCCTGTGACAACTAGTTTTCTCAACACCTAGTATTCAGCAATTTGGTCTATAAGTGTTCAAATGTGCACCAAACAAAGTCATTTCTTCTATGTTGAAATCATTTTAAATGATTACATTTTCAGATTTTTATGCAGAAACAACAATTGATTGACATGCTCAGGGTGAAGAGAAGAGAGTGACAGCAGAATATCTCAAAACGCTACTGCTTATAACCAAAATAACCAACTGTGTTTAGAAGGATACTTACCAGACCGAAATTTAGCATAATTTTGCGTGTTTTAGTCCGTTAAAGCGATATAATCACGCAAGCTTTGTGTGAGGCGGCTGACTCTAGTCTAAATGCACGCAGCGAAAACCAACTCTCAGAGAGCGCGCAAGTACTGAACAGTTTAAAGTCATTTGAATATTTAAACCGGTTCGAAATTGAAGCCCTGCCTGAACTGGCTTCATTCAAAAGCACAACAGTATCGATACGCGATACGGCAGCTGCTGTGTCGAATACGCGCATCGCCAGGAGTTCATGACGATATATCGCTGAATCGATATTTGAGCACAGCCCTAATCCTTGGGTGAGCATAAGAGACTTCTTTAAATTAAACACTTCTGTTGATTTCTTTCAGTATGGTCGTCTGGTGGACTTGTGCCAGCCCATCCACAAGAAGTACCTGCTCGCCGTCACCAAGCTGTTTGGTAAAAACATGAATGCTATTATTGTGACGTCTGCCAAAGTGGCTCATGACTGCATCCGATTTCTGAAAGAGGAAAGAGCTGAACCAGAGACATTTCTTCCTATTGACTATATAGATGTGAGTGACTCATCAGTGAAAGCCCTTCATAATTAATTATTTTGCTTTATTGTTTACTTACTTAAACAGCTTTTTACATGGATGGATTTGCAAAGAGTGTACTTTAACTGTATGCGCATCAGGTACTCCCTCTGAACGAGCGTCTGAGAGAAGTGCAGGGAGCCAAGATGGTGGTGGATGTGGTTCAGTGCGCTCAAAACGCCCCTCAGCTTAAGAGGGTGATTCAGTTTGTGTGCGGAAACTCCCTGGTCTGCGACACTCTGATAGGTGCCCGTCGCGTTGCCTTCGATGGCCCTGAGCGCCTTCAGGTGAGTACATGCACCTGTATGCCAGAAATATTACATCATCGTTTCAGGTCGATTACATTTCAAGTTTTCCTGTACATCTATGACTTGTGTAATGTGTTGTTTAGACGGTGGCTCTTGACGGCACCTTGTTCGCAAGTCTGGGGTGATCTCCGGAGGCTCCTTGGACCTGAGCAAGAAAGCTCAACGCTGGGATGAGAAGGATATGAATAAACTGAAGGAGGAGAAGGATAAGCTGTCATTCGAGATGCGTGTAAGTGTCCAAGATTGCTAATAGACACTATAGATACCTGTGCGATGGCAGACATGCAATAAAAGCCGAAAATCATGTTGAAAGCCAAAATCCTGCTATATATTACACTTTAAGTACATGCTGACTAGTGGTTTTCTTAACCTGTCACCCCTCTTTTTGAGAATGGGGGTTAAAATGCACTGTTCACACTTAAATGGTTGTAATTCAAGAATGCTTTGGAATATACACCCAAGTTTGGTCTTGTTTTAAAGAAGACACTCAGCAGATTTTTGTATGTATAAAAATTAAAGTATGTAAAAGTTATGGAAGTTTAAATTCACAGTAAATCAAATATACTGTCCTATATATTTTTTATTTTATATAAAATATATATTTTACAAAATATTTTTTACTCTAAAATTACTATAAAATCAAAGCCATAAATCTAACCAAGTTATGTTCCAAATTTGAAGTTGATATCACAAAAATTGAAGTTCCCATGAGATTTTGTTTAGGCGTACTACCAAAAATAGCCACCGGGTGCCATTGAATTCCATTGAATTAAGTTGTATACATTCTGCCTTAACAAATTAATACATTTCTGTCCAAATATCAATTTTGTCACAAAATTTGGAACCTTTAGACCCAGACCTTTCTGACAATATCTGTTTTGTCAAGGTTAGAAAAGGTTTTGATCATAAATTATTAAATATAATGATGCCCAAAAGGGGAGGAGCCTGATAAAATAAGTACCGTTTCTATGGTAACGCAATGTTCAATTATAAAACGGTTTTCACGGGATGAATTCTGAGTTTATAAGCTTTCAAATGATACCTAATTTATGATAACTACTACAATATGTGATATAATAAAAAAGGCGATAATAAAATAATATATTTTAGAGGATAATATATATGTATATATTATAATTTTTAAAGGATAATATTATACTATACATTTTTTAAATTAAAAATTTTATTGAAAAATACTAGATTATATGTTTTATTATGAACTTTTAGCATAATAACAAAAGTTTCAATGATTAAAAGTGGGTGCATCGACTTTTTGTGACAAAGGTCAGAACTCGATGTTTTTGAGGTGCACTCTTGTCATAAATTCATCAATTACTCTTCCTACCTAATTTATAACACAAAACATGGGTAGAATATCTATTTAGAAGTCTTAGACCTTTCCAACAATATATAATTTGTCATAATTAGATTAGGATTTAATAAAGATAGAAATATAGAAATATAGTGAAGTAAAGTTAGGCATCCTTGGTACCGGGACGGTGACAGTTAAGGTGTTAATGCAATGAAAATCTAATCAGCATGTATTTAATGTTTAACTAATATATAGCAGGATTTTTAGATTTCAGAGTGGGCGTGGCTACTCAGATAAAAAAATTGGTATTAGTATGGAAGAGATTCACTTTCTCTTTATCATGTCATACAGTGTTATTTTGCAGGCTAATACTGTTGATGTGTGTGTAGGCCCTGATGAAGCTGAAGCGTAAGGAAGTGGATTTGAATCAGATCAGGGCGCAGTCTCAGGGAAACCAGACTCGCCTCAAATACTCCAACACAGAACTGGATTCCATACTCAAGAAGAGCATCCCAGCTTGTCAGGCTGCAAGTCACACTCTTTCTTTTTGTTTTTTCCTCCATTGTTGTGTGACATTTAAACATCTCTAATACTCTTATGAAATCTGTGTGTGTGAACTTTAGGAGATTTCCAAACTCAGGAGTGAGCTCTCCAACCTCAATGCCCAGATTGAGATACAGACTGAGAATGTAGAACTAAAGGATAATGAGATGAATGCCATCAGAGACCAGATTCACCAGGTCAATTGATTTAAGTGCAACATGATCTCTTGAGGTTTTCTGTGGTCATGGAAAACTAGGAAATATGAGCTTTTTTTAGTCATTCATGCCAATAAATGACAGCAAGGATGGCACAAATGTACACTAAACTGCTGAAATGATAGTTTTACAGTATTTAGTCAATCTCTTTAAAATATGTCAGGGTTGCCAACTCTCACGCATCTGGCGTGACACTCACGCATTCAGCCTCAATCTCACGGTCTCACGCTCAACAACGAAATCTCACGCTAAATTAGACATTCTTCTGGGCTGTATTTTTTTTAAAGCAAGTTCAGGCTCTTAACTACTGATTGGATGCAGAGAAAAATCGCGGAAAAAGATGACACTGACACGGACAGACTAGACAGAGATGTTTACTTTTGATATGGAACGCTTTGGCGCTTTTAAATGTGACCGATCGCAGTAGTGCGGTCAGTCAATCAGCACGTGATACAGTTGCCTACAACACCCACCCAGGGCACAAGGGCACGAGCAAAATACTGTATTTGGTAATCTCCGCTTTATATTAAACAAACTGTCAATACGGGCTTTTGCGATGCACAGAGAGACGCTGCGCTGCCTATGACTTTGAGCGTGAGTTGAGAGTGTACTTTTGCACTACGTGCCTGTCTTTTAAGCAAAAAAGATACTTTTCACTAAATATCTACTGTGGCGTAGGGCGAGGGCATGGGGTGCTTGAAAGCAGCGTTCGAACCTCGAGTTCGAATCCTGCCTTTATAAAACAGCACAAGACTGTAATTAAGTAGCCTATATAGTCATTCTGTTTGTGCTGCGGGAACATGGTGATCTGGTGTTTTCTCCAAAATAAAAACTCAAGGGTTTATTTCTTGCAAATGAAGAAATTAGGACAAAACTATTGTAATTCATTTCCCTATACAATAGTGTAAGTAAAATATACTTTAGAAATATTCATTTTCATTTATACAGTACATTTATAGGCTAGGCCTATATGGATTTTATGTAATAGGAATAATTATATAAATGATTACATTATTATAATAATCGTTTGGCATCATAAAACAGACTGAGACTTTATATCATAACTAAAAAGATGTTTGATCCCTCTTTAATGTCCAGGTTCACGTCGAAGCTTTTCCTTTGTTCAATGTCACAGTTCATGGGTTGAGGCCAGTTAAAGCTTTAAAGGATTAGTCCACTTTTGAAAAAACTTTTGCTGATAATTTACTCATCCCCATGTCATCCAAGATGTCCATGTCTTTCTTTCTTCAGTCGAAAAGAAATTAAGGTTTTTGATGAAAACATTCCTGGAGGATTTTCCTCCTCCAGTCTTAAACGACACAGACGATGAATAAGGGTCTTATCATGCGAAACGATTGGTTATTTCAAAACTTATTCCAAAAATGTAACTTTTCTAAAGACAAATGGTAGCCTAGCTTTATTCTGGAGGCGCGTTGTAACGTCACGTAATACGTAATTACGTTCAAAAGGTCATGGTGCCACGTAGCCGGAAGTACAGAATCAAAATCGTCCGACATCGATATTTTACCTTTTAATTCCTTTTTTTTTTTTTTGTAAACGGCGTTTGCGTTCAGTTTGCACGTTCAACCTATGTGTTCAACTTACTGACTCTGTACTTCCAGCTACGTCGCCCGTGACCTTTTGAACGTAATTACGTATTACGTGACGTTACAAACGCGCCTCCAGAATAGAGCAAGGCTACCATTTGTCCTTAGAAAAGTTACATTTTTGGAATAAGTTTTGAAATAACCCATCGTTTCGCATGATAAGACCCTTATTCATCGTCTGGTGTCGTTTAAAGACATTTGAAGCTGCATCTGAAACTGTTATTAACGATCTTTTGGAGCTTGGGCCGTCTGGTTCCCATGGAAGTCCATTATATGGAGAAAAATCCTGGAATGTTTTCATCAAAAACCTTAATTTCTTTTCGACTGAGGAAAGAAAGACATGGACATCTTGGATGACATGGGGGTGAGTAAATTATCAGCAAAAGTTTTTTCAAAAGTGAACTAATCCTTTAATTTTGAGCTCTCAAAGTGCACCAGATTGATGCATTTAACCTTAAAATGTACAAAATTTTCACTCCAAGCAAAACTCAAAAGTTGGCAACCCTCCTGAAATGTATTGGTCAATATCTTTTCTCCAGTCTAAGCTGTCTTGTGGGTTGATTTTGTTCATCTTAGATGGAGGACGTGGTGTTTGCGGACTTCTGCGGTAGTGATCGGTGTGGCTAACATCCGTGAATATGAGCAGGATTATCTGCGACTTCAGCAGGAGCTTGAGAAGAAGCGGTAAGACCTGCACAAACAATTCCTACCCATGTTATCGCTGTCATCACAGATAGCTTAGTGCACCTGTACATTATGACATGAAATATAATGTAAACTAAATCTGGATAATTAAATCTCCTGATTGTCCAGCCTGCAGTTTGAGTCCCAGCACACCCGGCTAAGTATCCAGCTAGAGTACGAGCAGGCTCAGTTGAAGAAACTCATCAAACAGATGAAGAAGGCGGAAGAGACCATCGAAATAGAGGAGAACACCGTTTTTAGCTTGAAAGAGGCAAACTCACTCACTCCACTTAAGAGACACAACATTTGACATTTAGTGTCATGTTAAGCTGGTTATGTAAAAAGGTTCTGACATGTTTGGTTTTTATATTTGAAGTACTGCTGTCTGTTCCCCATGTCTCCACCAGGTGGAGGACGAAATTTTGATAGCTGTGGAGCAGACACAATCAAATCTCCTAGAACTGAACAACCAGCTGTCAGAAAAGACAACTTTAGTTAACAATGCCAAGATAGAGGTTGACAAGGCTCTTAAAGGCTCCCAGGAGAGAAACAAGTGGGTATCTGAGCATGATAATGGTTGATCTGAGATAAAATATGTTGGTGTTATTTATTAGATTTATTCCTCCTGTTTGTCTGCAGGGTGCTGATGAAGCTTCAGAAGGAAACGATCTGTGCTGAGGCAGCCCTAGAACAGCTGAGACTGAGCAGACACAACCTGCTGCTGGGCTGTAAGATAGACAACCTACCGTTGACACTGCTTTCAGGAGAGCTGGATGACATCAGTGACATACAGGTGCAAACAGAGGGTCAAATCTACTCAAAATAACGCAGCACAGATTATATTCCCTTTTGTATTTTTCCTGTTCTTCTTGTTAAGTGTCCTCTAACTTTATTGCAGCTGGACTCAGAGTCTCAGAGCATCAGCACATTGGATATTTATGAAAGAGAAGCGCAATTGATGTTTGACTATTCAACACTGGACAAGGGCCTTAAGGTGAAAACATGACATTAAAGCAGTCTCACTCAGAGTGGTCATTCTTATGCTGTAGATAGGGTTGTTGCAATAACTGTAATATAGAGGGAATGCGCGTGACGTCACCTCCGGCCGGAGTGCTGCAGTTCCTCACAGTGAGTGGCAAAAAGACTGAGCGGCTGTATATGTGTTCAGCGTGAATGCCGCGAAAACAAACACAACACATATAAAGTGGGAAAGAGCTTTGCGATTGACTGTACAACTAGATTTGACAAAAAATCAGAGGTATATTTTTACAGACTGCTATAGAAAGAGGAGCAAATGGATCGCTGCAATTCACAGAAACAACTGGACTCCAGTAGCGAAGGTGGATTTGCAGTATCATTTTGTGTCAATATGCTGAATTTAGCTGTAAAACCATACCCATATATTTTGTATTGTTATATATATATTAACAACTCATCAATTAAATATGTATCATTCCATATTCTGCATTATTGGATGTTTTTTTAATAAACACTGACTAAAAAAAACTATAAAGTTTTATGGCTTGGACGATATGATATATAGGCTATATATAACACTGATATAAGTGATCACCCGGATTTAAACCTATATTGTATTTATATTAAACATTCACAGGCAAATTTGCTTTATGTTTAGGTCTATATTGCTTTTATTTACCCGGTGTCGAAATCAGGCAAACATAAATGTCAGGCAACACGATTCCTGGCTGCATGTCATATATCCATGGATCACTGGATCTTTAGTAAGTTGTAAGGAACACTATTTGAGTCCAACATTTAATTTAAATTGATAAAATTGTTAGTTTTAGTCTCATTGTCGCAGTTTCCCCTATTAAATCCAGTCACGCAGCAGATCTTTTGCCACGCGGTCAGGCTGAGGGGGGTTGTTCCGGTGGGAAAGTCACGTGAATGCATTCCCTCTATTGTAGGACCGCACTACTGACAAGCAAACCAGAGGAATGCAAGTAACCACAGCATCCGCAATATTCATGTTTTCTTTTTTTTATAAGGCTATACCCTTCTTTGTTTTGAACTTTATGCATGTGTATATAATATTAATTATAACAAGACTGTGTTTATCATGGTGATTTGCACTTAACTAGCCTAAACAGACAGTGAATGAGATAGATCGACTGAGTGTTTGTGATTACCTGTGTCTGTCTTTTGAGGTCAAGTCATATATTTGTGAAAAGGTTGCAGAGTGCAAGGAAAGCAAAATATATGTCGTATCGGGTTTTATTTAATGTTGAAATCTCATTGGTCTCTATTAAGTGAAGCTTCAATGTTACCCTATGCGAGGCATTGTTGGTTAGCTGAGCCTCGAAAAGTGGAGCTCAAAGTTAAAATAATAACGCCTTGTTTCATTACATCTATCTTTTAATGATTCAGCGTTTTTGAATGTGTTTGTTGAGAACAGTTTAATGAAAGTTTGTTGAGAACACTCAAAGACAGTCCCTTGCCGTCACCTTGTGGGCGTAACAATGTAACTGAGTGCTGAATGACAGCCTGTCAATGCGCAAAGACGATGATACTGGTAGGGCTGTAGTCAACCAAAGAAATCCTTAGTCGACCAAAGTCTTGTCCTGCGCAACGATTAGTCGACTAAAAAAAAGTGATGTTTTGATTAAACATTTTTTAAACAATTGTCATAGAGCATTTATAAAACAACAACGAAAAAACATCACAAATAAATAAAACTATAATAATAATACAATTCTTTGAAAATTAAGTGATTTTTTAACTGCAAAAAGTGAAGAGCTCTGTCCGGTCTATCTAACGGTCACAATTGGCTCACCTGAACACACCACACGCTGCAAAAAATATAACTGCTATCTGCCACATAATGAAAAATCCTAACAAAAGCTCTCGTTTATACAGGCTTATATTCTTTCTTTACTTTCAAAGCTATGGGTTAACTTTCGTCCTGACGATCAAGGCGTTTTAAAACAACACACAAAAAACCCAAATAGCCTAAAAAACAATCCTAATAGGCTGTAGGACCGCATATAGGTTTATTTTCGTTTTGTTGCATTATTTAGGCTATTTTCAAATGCGTCAAGTGTACAAATAAAAACGAAAACATATTAAGAAAACACAGCATGATATAGCCGTTAAAAGGCTGCTCACGTCTTTTGCGCGCTCAAGTTCGATTTCAAATGTAAGCGCGCGACTTGCGCGCTCATAATGGAGCAACGCGGTCGCCTCCCTCCACAGTCTTGTCGTCTTTGATTTAAAATGCAGCCAGACAAAAGATTTAGATTTCCTGGACATTTTGTCGACTAAAGCCAAAACAAGCAGCGTTCTAACTGAATGAATACAGCATCCCTTACCGAGCGCGAAACAGCAGCGCAGCCAGCCAGCCACAGGTGCGGTTCCCGAGTGTATTATGTGTGTGCGCTAAACTGTGGCGCAGTTACAAAAATAGCCTAAATTAAAGCATTTTAAAGTTGGGGACAAAACATAGGCTAATTATATTTAGAATACAGTAATAAATAACTGCTTATAAAGGAATAAATATCAAGGAGTAAATCATTGAAAAATTATTTCTATTGGTAAAAAAAAAAAAATGCAACTGGTCAACCAATAAGAATGTCAGTCGACCAAGACGGCATTGAGCCTATTAGTCGACTAAACGACTAAAGTTGACAGCCCTAGATACTGGTGAAATATTCTTTACTGAATATGTCTTTGTTTTTGTGCATGATGACCACATCATAACTCTTATTTATATAGCAACAAATAAATCAAAATTGCTCTATTGATTCACTCTAAATTACCGCAAGGGAAATTCCTTCACTGCGACAGCCTCAGTTGTAGAAGTGATTTTGATGTATTGTGTGTGTAGGCCGTCGCTGATGAGAGTGAATTGGAGGCTCATTTGGAGCAGCTCAAAGAAAGCGTCTCTTCTCTGGAGTCCATGATCATGATGTCTAGAGCTCCCAACTTGAAAGCTCTAGAAAAGATCAGAGATGTTACGGACAGCTACCGGGAAGTCATGGATGGTATGAGAGAAATATGAATAAACTTCATGGTGGGAGTGGGACTACTCCTGAAATAGCCCCTCTATTAAATCTTCAACATTTTACATTTTTAGTTGCCTAGGTAGTTCATGTCTGTTAGCTTTGAGATTATCTATGGTTAGTTTTAGTTTGTTATAATAACCCCTTTTGGTTTTAAATTTATTGTCGTAACATATCCATCAATCCCATAAAACATTGATCATGTTTGTGTGTTTTTACCTCTCCATACCAAACCCTCAGCTTTTGAGACCAGCACACATACTACTAAGAAATGCGGTCAGGAGTTTGAGCAAGTGAAGACCAAACGCTTCCAACTCTTTAGTCAGTGCTTTGAACACGTGTCTATCGTCATCGACCAGATCTACAAGAAGCTCTGCAGAAACACCAGTGCTCAGGTCCATGCTGACTCACTTCATCAATGACTTGTTCATTCATTTTTATTTTTGTATGAAACTTTGTTTTTACACATGTCCTTTAGGCCATTCTCAGCGCTGAGAACGCATATGAGCCTTACCTGGATGGCATCAACTATAACTGTGTGGCTCCTGGGAAACGATTCATGGCCATGGACAACCTGTCAGGAGGAGAGAAGGCCATCGCTGCTCTCGCTTTGGTCTTTGCCATTCACAGGTGAAAAACAGCATAAGCACATAAACACAATTCTTGTAAAGTAATATCTGACTATAAATACAGATGTTTTTGATGTGGGAGAAAACTGTAAAGATCATTGTTGTTTAATTTTAGCTTTCGCCCTGCCCCGTTCTTTGTGCTGGATGAAGTGGATGCTGCCCTGGACAACACAAACATTGGCAAGGTAAGACCAGCCTCAATGTCTCGATTTCGCTGTTTTGATATTCTGGTTACACTTTATTTCGAAAGTCACTTTAGATGTTCTAGTAATTATGAGTAACCTTTCAACTACATGTCAACTAACTGTTATTAGAGTATTAGTATATTGTAGTAGACTGTTAGGTTATGGTTAGGTGTTAGGCAGGGTTTCCACGGGGTCTTAAAAAGTCTAAAAAAGTCTAAAATTTCAAAATCACAATTTAAGGCCTTAAAAAGTCTTAAATTTGCTGAAATATTGTGTCCTAGGTCTTAAATCTTTTTAAACGGGTCTTAATTTTCCTATGTCTATGTAAATCTCATTGAAATGCTCCCGCAGCGCTTTGAAATGTTTTTTTTTTTATTTATATTTTTTATTTATTGTAGTTCTTAATTTGCTGTATTACGACTACAAAATAGACCAACATGTAACAGCCAATCAGTTTTGAGGTTTTGTGTTATTGGCGGTTATCTCAGATACCACAGACAGACATAAAACAGATTTTATTCAGCTATGGGGACGTGGAAGTCTCAGCGATACTTGGCTTGAAATATCTGAATTTAGGATCAGATTTTGCTGATTTGGATTTTGCTTTTTGATCAGAGCCAACACTAATAGCGGAGGTGCTCTGGGTTCTCCACACGGTGACATGACACCAGTCCTACATTGTTTCAAACGATGTTTTCTTCAGGTGCGGGAAAGATAAAACGGCCTACATACGGCCTACGCTTTTGAATAGGGGATTTTATAAAAACAGAAACAAAACAAATTTCCAAAATCATGGGACCGTTGTACTGATTTTCACCGAATGTTCAGTTTGAATAAATGTAATTACTTTGCGAATAATTTTGAGACTTGTTACGCGTTTCCTTTGTACGTTTTTTTTTTTTTTTTTTTGTCGTGATAAAGGTCTTAAATTTCATTCATAATGGTCTTTAAAAGGTCTTAAAAAGTCTTAAATTTGACTTTGTGAAACCTGCAGAAACTCTGGTTAGGGTTCGGGTTTGTAGAATAAATTTACTTGTAGTCGCCAAGTTACTTATAGTCAGTTGAATGTCTGTTGGGCGACCAACAAATTAAAGCCTTAGCAGATATTAAGCTGACAGTCTACTAATACTCAATAAGAGTTAGTTGACATGTAGTTGAAAAGTTACTTATAGTTAGTAGAACGTCTAAAGTGGACTATCAAAATAAAGTGTTACCGATATTCTTTATCTGCCATGATAGAAACACACTGTTTCCTTTCAGGTTACAGGATTTTTCCGGATGATGTCCAGAGAAAGCTGCCAGATCATTGTGATCTCCTTGAAGGAAGAGTTCTACTCGCGGGCAGACGCTCTTCTTGGAGTCTATTCTTCGGTATATACACATCCACACTGTATCACATCAATCTCATCACTCATGGTCCATTTAGGGTCCCCATAAAACCAAACTCAAACTAAAATGAACAGTGTCTGTTTTTTTCCTGGCATCTTTTGGATGTGTTACATTAAATGATCATGCAATCGTTCATTCAAGTGCTTTAAAACCATTGAAGGGTGATAAGATGCTAAAGAGAACTCAATTCGGCACCGGTGCACTGTCCGTGAAGCATCACTCTGGCCTGTTTCACACTGAACGCGTAAGCACTGCATATTTGTTACGCCATCAATGTTATCGGATTCTACGCATAGCAGAAATGGCAGTGCTGCCATCGTTTCAGTGCCAAGTCTATTTTTGCTGTCTCTCGCGCTGAATTTAAGCCACAGTGCAGTGTTCTTGTTCAAAATAACATGAAAAATAACACATTTCACCATAAAATCGTATAAGTGAGGTGTCCTGTTTCACAATCACCATATTCAGGGCTGTGGAAAAAAATAAAGTACAAGAAAACACATCATTGCCAGAAGTTTTTGGCCACACTTCAAAGGCTTGTTTAATTGATTAAAACTAGAGGCATATCTTAACTTTAAAAGGAAATTTATCATGTAAAATAACCATGATGCATTTTTTAAAGAATCAATTAATTGAAAGTTCAAAGAAATAGCATTTATCTGAAACAAATCTTTTGATACATTAATGTCTTTACCGTCACGTGTGATCGATTTAATGTGTCCTTGCTGAATAAAACTATTAATTAAAAAAAAAAGAAAACTTAATGAGCTCCAAACTCTTAATGTATCAAAGTAAACACATTTTTCTTACAATGTGGCTCAATATATATATATATATATATATATATATATATAGTGCTGTCAGTTTAACGCGTTATTAACGGCGTTAACGCAAACCCATTTTAACGGCGTTAATTTTTTTATCGCGCGATTAAGTCTTTTTGTCACATGCTTTTGCAACAGGACGCGGCATGCGTCCTGATCCATTTCGCCGTCTCGCGCTCGTCATCCACTCAAAGCCGAAACGTGTGTTTGTGGCATGCCTGTTGTTTTGTTTCCGATCTAGCTAGATCCGCTTTCTCTTTGGTTCGAAGAAGCAACAAAACGTCCTCGCGCGGCGCAAGCCATTGAAATGAATGGGTTTCAGATCGCAGCGCAAGGATGTTTTGTGCCGCACACACTCGTTTGGCCTTGCGAGCCGGCCAAATAGTAACGTTACGTTTTGAATGGATGACGAGCGCGAGACACCGAAATGGATGCCCTAAGATTCTTAATTGGAAAGTTTACTTTTAAAAAGTTGCCAAACTGTCCCATTGACAAGACCGAGTGATCTGTGTGTTTTGTCGTTGTGAACTGAGCTATCGTCATCGCAGCACGGCCAGTCTGAAACACCACTTGATGATGGCCAAGCAAACACACACACACACACACACACACACAGCTGATGCGAATTCTCCACCCCCTCGTCAATATTAGGACCTGTCAGTATTTTTTTTACCCTTTTATTGGTAGACAGTGTTACATTGTGTGAGAGATTATTTATATAGTGTGAAATTGAACACTATTCCAATGTTATTTTCAATAATAATAATAAAAAAAAACATTTGCACTAAACAAGCCAATCCACTTTTCCATGTTGATAAGAGCATTAAAATGAGAAAAAATAATGTAACATAAAAGAAATCAAAAGAAATCAAAAGATATATAGAATAGATAAAAATGTGCAATTAATCAAGGTTAACTATGACATTAATGCGATTAATCGCGATTAAATATTTTAATCGTTTGACAGCACTTATATATGTATATATATATATATATATATATATATATATATATATATATATATATATATATATATATATATTGTTTACAGGGGTGTATAGAATATTAGTATAAAACTTTTTTTTCTCCAAAAATAGACAAACCATTTATTACATAGTAGCTTCCTTTTTTTAGCTGGAAGTACATCAACACAGAAATTAAGCTTGTTTATCAAGTTTATTTAACATTTTTTAATTAGAGTATTTTCACATTTTGGATGCTTTTTGATTCATGCCCAACTGTTCTCTCATTTATCATGCACCCTTAATTTTTTTGCTTGTCGTCACAGTTTGATGAATGCATGTTCAGCCGTCTCCTCACCCTGGACCTCACCCCATACCCACTGAACGATGAGAACGGCACAGAAAGAGAGATGGACAAATGATTTAAATGGCTTTATGGCAGATAATGCCAGAACTGTTCTACGTGAATGTTGAATGTTATACTATGAAAGTTAGAAAAGTAGTTAACATTTAAAGTTTTTCATGTTAAAGCTGTTTTTATGTGTTTGCTTTTGTTCATTTTGTAAAGTAATTTTAATAGTTTTATTGTTTTGCGTTTGTGAAGAGTTTTGTTTGAATTTCTTCATTGGTAGTTGTGCAAACTGTACACTTTGACCTGCCGCTCTCTGTCACTTGGGTGGAGTTTCAGCAAATCCTCAGCCTCTGTTCTTCCACTCTCTCTTACTCTCTGCTTCTCTCCTCGTTACCTCAAATGAAAAGCTTTGCTTTCTTTAGTAACTCCAATGGCATCTTACACAGTGGTCATTGTCCCTCTCAGGAACAGGGTTACCAGTCTGGATGCAGTGCATTTCTTCCTCTGGGTTAGTTTGCTTTCTCATCTATGTTTGTTATAATTTGTAATACTATCAGGGGTTTTCTAGCGATGCTTTTAGGAAACTGAAGTGACCATATTGTTGGATCAACTAAGCAATCACACTGTTTAGAAAAGATTGAAATCATAATTTAGTAAAGTGATGTATGTACTGCTGTTAATTCAGGTTTAACTGCACATTTAGGTTGGTTATTTCTCATCTTAAAACTACCATAAAAGTTACATCAGTATTTCTTTCAAACTAAAAGTTTATTCTCAACACAGACGTCAGCCATCACAGTTCATCACGACATTCCCATCCAGCTCCGATGGGAAATACTCATAGTTCACAGCTACTTAACACAGTCATTGTGGTCTATTTTTATTTTGTTTACTTTGCACAATCTAATTGTGTGCACACAAACGCTAATACAGGCACAGATTATCATGCAAAAATGTAAAAACACTCCAAATTGTGTTTAAAAAAAGATTACATGAATATATTTGCAGGTGAAAAAACTGAAGGACTTGGAGAGGGAAAAGGACCTTCTGTGGATGGGACTACAGGCTTTAGAGCAGGTTCGAGAGAGTCTATGCTTGAAGCTGGGAGACTATTCCAGCGAAAAAGAGATGAGAAAAGTACTTCAGGAGTTCCCAGACACCCCAACCCTGTTGTTGGCTCAGATCCACCGAGTGAACAGGGCATTGAGGAATCTATTGTGTAACTCCAGGAATCCCATCAATCCTGCTCAAGGCAGGCCTTCGATAGAAGGTTACGTTCCTTAAACATTAATGCATGTCAAATCACTGTAAAAGTTATTTCAGTTCTATTTTCATTTGAAACTTTTTAGTCAACTGTTGAAGTTAATGTATTGAAAGTGGTTTACCTTTTTATCAGGTACTGAAGGACACCTGCCCTCTCCTGCCTGTTCAGAAGAAAGTGCTTGTTTTTGATCAACTGTTTATTCTGATGTCCTGTAGTGTGTTTTACAGTAATACAGTAATACTTCTTTGAGTGGCTTGAAATCATTTGATGTGCAATAATGGAGGTGTATCGGATTTTTGACATTTACGAAATTTGCAGTATACAGTAGAGCAAACTGGATTTAATGAATCCACGTGTGATGTAAAGTAAATGATGTCATTAACCCTCTGGTCACTTTTGACTGAAAATGGTAATGGTAACTTTATCGGAATGAATACGAAACCTGGTACCATTTGTGGCACTGGGCGTAACAGAAAAAAAGTACATGATTGTAAAAGTGTCAAGAGAGAAAAAAGTCACCACTCTTCACTATAGAAAAGTAATGGGAAATACAATTTAAAAAAAATACAGAGAATATTTTTGGGTGTACAGTCCACAAATCAGCTACAACGCAAAAAAAGCATATGAGGTTAAAATCTAAAAACCATCAAGAGTGCAAAATAGACAAATAGCCACATACATGAACTGGTGTGGGTGTATTACAAAATTGAGCCAAGAGACTCAACTAATAGGTTATGAAAAGTCCCAGATAAATTCTGATGAAGCATTGCATTTCTTTTTTTATATATTTAATGAATTGTGATGATATGAGAAATAAAATGTTTTTACTTTAATAATGTAAAAAACCCCAACATAATAACATTTCAAACAAACGAAAAAAGAGAATGTTATATAAAAGATAAAACCTGAAAACTTGGTTCTCTGTAACTAAGGGAATACACAACCCTCATAAAAATTAAAATGATGTCATATAGTCCGGTCATTTTATGAAAAAAAAGGTTGAACAAATTGCAACAGAAGCAAACTCTAATGATTTCGTATCCTCAATATGTCCTGAGTAAGGAAAAGAAAGCCCCGTAGAATGCCATTAGGGGAAAGTGTAGAAAAACAAACAAACAAATATATCCCATTCATACGCATATTCATTCTTTTTCTCACGTGAAAAGGGTAAAAATTTTAACCTTTAGATATCATCATGAAAATCACTGAGTTGATTACTTACATCAAGACAAACAAAAAATGTATTACAAGTTTTTTTAAAATTGTTTGTTAACATGGACAAACGGTGCATAATATAATTGTGTATTAGCTAATTTGCATAAATACCCAAACAGATAGAGATGGTCGGAACATGAAATCCATGGGGAGGAGTCGGATCCAGATCCAAATCCTCCCACCTTACATACACTTAAACCTAACCAACTCCGCCCCCTGATCCCTAAACCCACCCCTAATCCCTAAACCCAACCCTAATCCTACCCATCTCCACCCCTTGGATCGTGATCCGACTCCTCCCCGTGGATCTCATGTTCTGCATTGAGGTGCTACTGTAGAGACCTAAACATTGGGTATAGCAGGTGAACATGTTTTTGTTTTTAATCTTGTTGACATATAACAGTAAAAGACTTAATGTTAAGGTCTGAATGGAACCATTTAGGCTACCCATGAATATTAATACAGGAAGAAGTACTTTAGAAACCAGCCTTTATTAATTATTATGGCAGAGGGTTGACCAGTTGACCAATCCTGACTCAAGAGGAAAGCAGATTCCAATCATAAATATGTTATAAAATAATGTGATTACATTTTCAAATGTGTCAAGTTTAATAAAGTTTATTATTATTTTTTATATAAATTATATATATATATATATATATATATATATATATATATATATATATATATATATATATATACATATATATATATATATATATATATATATATATATATAATAATAAACTTATATATAAACTTAGACACATTTGTGTGTGTATATATATATATATATATATATATATATATATATTTATTAGTGACTTTCTTTGGGCAAGAGTCAGACTTTTATTTTGAAGAGTAGTTTGAGTGTGTTCATCTTGGTGGCGCTGAGTTCAAGCGTCGGTTACAGTCAGTGTACAGGGCGCAGATTAGAGGACTCGCGTGCAGAATGAAATCAAACTGATTGTCAGAGAGAACTATAGAGAGAACCATGTTGAGGAGATTGAGCAGCTCGAGCAGCGGGAAAAGCAGCACTTCCCGGCGGAGCAGCTCTGTAGGCTTTGACGAGTTCGGCTTTGCTTTCAGTAAGAAAAGAGTCAGGAAACTCCAACACAGATGTCAGTGACTACAGGTTAGATGTTGACTTACGTTAATACACACTGTACATGCTAGTATTGCTAACACACATAATGTTAAGTTACTTACAGGTTTGTGTGTTCGATACATGTATGTGGTTCAGCTTTTAGTTCATTGTCATAACTGGAAATATAATTCAGTTTCATGTAAATAAACACGGTAACGCTTCCTTTTACAGTACAGTACTTACAGTGTACTTATCTAAAAAGTACTGGCTAATATAAGGTAAGTACATGGAACAGGGGTAGGTTTAGGGGTAGGTTCAGGGTTAGTACTAGTTATTACCCAGTAATTGTAGTTACTAAAATAAGTACATAGTATTTACATGGGTGACTGGACTGTAAAAGGAAGCGTTACCATAAATACTATGCTGGGATGTGCACTTGACAAGTAAAATATTAGGAGCATCTTTATCTGTTTTCATCAGTTATCCTCAGCCTAATCCAGTTAAAGTGAAGGAGCTGTGTGAATTTCTCACTTACTGGAATGGATCCAGTTTCATCTGCAGAAATCAGGTGTGCATCTTTCTCTAGAAGACATGAAATATTTTGACGTTTACTTAGGGTAATACACCTTTCAGGAGTGCATTTAAATTGCCATTCACAAAAATGTACATCATCTTTAATTATAATCTTTAAAATCTGATCTTTTGAGAAATCTTTTGAGCTCATCAGAATGAATATTCATATTTAGTCTAAATAATTGACTTTACATCAAATCTGGTGTTGGACAAATTACATTGTTCTGTTGTTATTTATTTTCAATTCCAGCTCATCAATTAAAATCTAATCTTATATACTGAACTTTTCCCAGCCCTGCATTTCTAATGTTTTACTCAATGTTTTTAATGTGTTTAATAATTTTCACTTTCATTTTCCCCTAAATCAGATTGAGAGGTTTATTCGTATTGGTATTCCTCCGGCAATACGTGGACGAGTTTGGAAATGCCTCCTAAATATCGACAGTCTTAGATCTGCTAGCTCTTTTGATTATGAGGTACAACCCCTTTAATATATATATATATTTTATGATTATTCAAACAAATCAGTGACATTTGCCTTGTTTTAACCCATTTGCTTCAGGCATGTCAGGCTGAGAATCCGTAGACCTCTGGTGGATCTTGGAGTCAGTGAGTACAGCATCATCTCTACTATAGACTCTCTAGTGGACACAGAGAATGAGATCAGCAGCGGACAGTCGGATCTCCCCAGTGATGACCTCACACTCTTCAAACAGATCGCCCTCGACCTACGTGAGTTCTGCCTTTGGATGTCTACTGAAATTGCATGATATTTTTCTATATAATATACACTTATCTGAACTGTTGAGTACTATATTTGAGTATTTTTATTTTAATTAATTAATAAAAAAAATGTGGTCTGTACAATTTTTTTTATATTTTTGAATTTCGCTTTTGGGCTGCATTTATTTGATAAAAATACAGTAAAAACAGGAATAATGTGAAATAATTTTACAATTTGATATGACTGTTTTCAATGTCAATATATTTAAAATATAATTTATTCCTGTGCTATTTTCAGCATCATTACTCCAGTCTTTAGTGTCACATGATCCTTCAGAAACCATTAATATGCTGATTTACTGCTTTTACTACTCAGCAGTTATGACAAATATGTTGTTACAAAAGATATGTTTTTATTTTCAAATAAATGCTGTTAAATAGCAATAGGTGCTGAAAATGTAACTTTGCCATCACAGGAATAAAATACATTTTAAAATGTATTCAAATAGAAAACAGTTGTTTTAAATTGTAATAATATTTCTAGGGCTGTCAAATAATTAATCGTGATTAATCGCATCCAAAATAAAAGTTTTTGTTTACATGATATATGTGGGTGCACTGTGTATAATTATTTTATATATATAAACACACATATGCTTGTATATATTTGAGAAATATTTCCATGTCTATACTGTATATAGATTTATATATAATTTATATTATATATACATATAAATAATATATTTTTGTTAAATATACATGCATGTGTGTGTATTTACATACATACAAAATAATTATACACAGTGCACCCACATATATCATGTAAACAAAAACTTTTATTTTGGACGTGATTAATCATGATTAATCATTTGACAGCCCTAAATATTCACAACATTAATGTTTTTACTGTATTTCCTAGTACATAAATTTGGTTAGCATAACATAATTCTTTCAGAACCATTTAAGAAAAAATCTTACAGACCCCAAACTTCTGAACAGCTAAAAACAGACTCATTTTCAGATGAAAAAATGGGAAATGTTCTGTGACTTTTAAGAGGAAGCTGTAATTTTTCACTGATTGCAATGTTTTTGTTTGAACTTGGCCAATATGTGGAAAACCACATGGGGGCGCTGCCTAAACACACTTCCTATGGAGGTTTACACTTCTATTAATACATTTGCAGGCCCTTTTACCCAAAGTGCACCAGGGTATACATTCAAAGTTGATTGTTTTCTGGGAATCAACCTTTTGAGCTACAAAAAGCCTAATGTTTTTATATTTGCCAACTGAAACATTCGCCCTTTGTATGTGTTCTTTTTATAACTTTTGCTTTGTATAGAGTTTTGAAAGGTTGTGACAGTTCTATTCCATATTTGTCTACACAGGAAGGTCATTTCCGACCCATCGCACTCTGATGGGGGATCGTCCCGAGGCTATTGAGGGCCAGGCCAAACTTTTCCGAGTTCTTACCGCATTTGCCCGATATAATCCCCAGATTGGATATGTACAAGGTAATAAACTGCCTGTACTTCCACAAATGAGGTCACTGGCATTACTGAAATCTTTTTGAACTTTGTGCCTGTGCCTTTAATGGTCCTTTCAAACATATTAGTACAGAATATACTGATATTCAGTCTCAAGAGGGCAGTCAAGTGCCATCTTGTTGATATTGCATGTCATGGTCATAATTTGGTTTCCTTCCGTGGAGATAATTTAGCTAGTTCGCCCTTGACATTGAGGCTATAATGGGACTATGTGATGCTTCAAGGTTTGTTTGTTTTTCTCAGGGATGTCCTATATAGCTGCTGTGCTCCTAATGATCCTGTCTGAAGAAGACGCTTTCTGGGCTTTGGTTGCTCTGTCAGAGAAGCCCAAGTATCTCTCAGAGCTCTTTGATTCCTCTATGAAGAAGTAAGAACTTAGCTCTACTGTGTGAACTTTTAACATGCACATAAAATGGTTTCTACTTTGTTTTATATTTTACTAACGCATTGTAAATAATAATAATAATTTAAACAATGTTTGCACAAGATTCACTAAAATCATCTGTTGACAAAGCTGTTTTGATTTGGAGATTTTGAAAATCACACATCAGTCAAGTTGATTGTTTTTCGGCACATGCCGATAATTGCAAAAAGGTCAACAATTGGTTGAGTAATCACCCTCACTAATATATTAGAGGAGCATTAGTAATTTCTTTTCAAATAAACCTAGTTTAAACTTTGTTTGATTTTTATTTATTTATTTTTTATTTTATTTTTAATTTTCAGGATTCAACTTCAAGCTTTGGTTTTTCACCAGCTCCTGAAACACAGGAAACCTCTGCTCTTCCAGCACTTGGTGAGAATTATGGTCTATATTTTTATTAGATCTGTATGTAATAAAATTGCATTCCAGGTTTTTATTGTGTGTGTATATATGAAGAGTTCAGATGCAAAAGCCTCTAAATGCCATTTGAAATTTTCTTCTAAAATGACCATTTTTATCAAGCTTGTATATTTAAGTTATGTAATTTCACTTAAATGACAATTAATAGGTAATCTTCATTGCCATTTAAGTGAAATTACTGAACTTAAATATACAAGCTTGATAAAAATGATCATTTTAGAAGAACATTTCAAATGGCACTTAGACGCTTTTGCATCTGCTTCTATATATATATATATATATATATATATATATATATATATATATATATATATATATATATATATATATATATATATATATATATATATATATATATATATATATACACACACACACACACACACACACACACACACACATACACATACACATACACACTAGTCAAAGGTTTAGGGTCGGTAAGATTTTTTATGTTTTTAAAAGAAGTCTCTTCTGCTCACCAAGGCTGCAATTTTTGGATAAAAAATACACAAAAAACACAGTAATATTGTGAAATATTGAAATATTATGACAATTTAAAATGACTTTTTTATGTTAATATATTTTAAAATGTAATTTATTCCTCTGAAAAAAAGCTGAATTTTCAGCATCATTACTCCAGTCTTCAGTGTCACATGGTCCTTCACAAATCTCTCTAATATGATGATTTTATGCTCCAAAAACATGATTATTTTTATTAATTTTTATTTCAGGATTCTTTTGAATAGAACGTTCAAAAGAACAGCTTTTATCTGAAATGGAAAGCTTTTGTTACATTAAGCACTACCCTTTAAAAAGTTTGGGGTCAGTAAGAATTTGTATTTTATTTTTGGGGGAAATAAATAAGAAATCAATACTTCTATTCATCAAGGATGAGTTACATTGATCAAAAGTTACAGTAAAGACATGTATAATGTTAGAAAAGATTCTAATTAAATAAATGCTGTTCTTTGAACTTTCTATTCATCAAAGAATCCTGAAATAAAAATGTAAAAAACTGTTTTCAACATGGATAATAATCATACATGTTTTTGGAGCATAAAATCATCATATTAGAGTGATTTGTAAAGGATCATGTGACACTGAAGACTGGAGTAATGATGCTGAAAATTCAGCTTTTTTTCAGAGGAATAAATTACATTTTAATATATATTAACATAAAAAAGTCATTTTAAATTGTCATAATATTTCACAATATTACTGTGTTTTTTGAGAATTTTTTATCAAAAAATTGCAGCCTTGGTGAGCAGAAGAGACTTCTTTTAAAAACATAAAAAATCTTACCGACCCTAAACTTTTGACAATAGTGTATATGTATATATATATATATATATATATATATATATATATATATATATATATATATCTCAGTCCTAGATCACAGCCTTTCTCTTGAGAAGCCTCTCTCATTTAATGTTCTTCATAGATTTGTCTCCGTGTCTTATATAACTTTTCCCAAGGGCTTTTAAACAAGCTCTTCTGTATTTTTTTTTTATAATAGTGGCTGTCCGCCCCCTCAGAGCATTTGTGCTGCTTGGAGAACTCTTAAGGGATTTCCTTCTCTCTGTATGTTGACTCAGCACAGCTGTCTTAAAAGCTGAGCTATTAGACTGCAGCACAGTACAAAAGATGATGCTGTAAACTTACAGGCAGGGCAGATTGCAGTGACAAACCTAAAACTAAAGGGAGTAGATTGTTAAAATCAAGCATTCTGTAATTTGCTCACTCTCATATTGTAACTAACATTAAAGAGGACCTTTTATGCTTTCTACATTTTCTTTCTGAACTCCCTGAAACTCCTTGATTTTAGTCTTCAGTTTTCTTCTGTGAACGTACTCGTCAAAATACTTGACATTTTTGAAACATGCTCGAAGCGTGTGACCAATCACAACACACACGTGTGTTTTCAGAAAGCATCGTTAGCCTATTATTGGAGGCAGGTTCCATTGAATCGTGTTGGTAATTGGTTTTGGAAAACGCATCCCAGAGCGTTAAAGGAGTAGTTCACTTTTAAAAAAACCTGTTGCTGATAATTTACTCACCCCATGTCATCCCAGATGTCCATGTCTTTCTTTCTTCAGTTGAAAAGAAATTAAGGTTTTTAATGAAAACGTTCCAGGATTTTTCTCCATATAATGGACTTCAATGGGAACCAAATGGTTCAAGGTCCAAATGAGAGTTTCAGTGCAAACTGCAAACTGTTCAAAGGGCTTTAAACGATTCCAGATGATGAATAAGAGTCTTATCAAGTGAAACGATCGTTCATTTAAAAAAAAAATTAAGAAAGTTTACGTTTTATAAGCTCAAATGGGTTCTGTGATGCGTGTTCGTGACTCTTCCTGTTCGAACTTGTTCATCGAAAATGAACGAACCTTTTTTCATGTCATTTGTTTCATTCAGTGAACAAAATGAACGAGGTGACTTTGTTCAGTTTGATGAATACAGGACAGTCACAAACACACATTAGAGCTTATAAAACTTAAACTTTATTTATTTTTTTAAAAATGAGAGATCGTTTCACTTGATAAGACCCTTATTCGTCGTCTGGAATCGATTTAAAGCCCTTTGAACAGTTTGCACTGAAACTGTCTTGGACCTTGAACCGATTTGGTTCCCATTATATGGAGAAAAATCCTGGAATGTTTTCATCAAAAACCTTAATTTCTTTTCAACTGAAGAAAGAATGACATGGACATCTTGAATGACATGGGTGAATAAATTATCAGCAAAACTTTTTTAAAAGTGAACTACTCCTTAACGACTTGTTCACAACAAGAACAATAGCTATAATGATAAAGATATAGTTCTAAAAATTGTTCTAAATATAAAAGAATAGCAGAGTTCACACCACAGCTCTAACGGTCAGCGGCACAGAGGAACATTATCGTTGGAATCATTATCTGAACTATTTTTCTAGCTGATTTACGATAAAAACATAGACAGACAATCCATCCTGCTTTAAAGAGCTTAAACTACTTGTATAGTTATCGGTCTTGGTGTGAAATGGACATTTACAGTCAGACTGGGAAGAGAGGTGCTGCAATAATAAATGTGTGAAAAATAATGTGTTTTTTGAACATTCAAGCATGGAAACCTATCCTAGCAGACCCCACAAAAACAAAGTCAAGACTGTGTAAAAGGGCATAATATGGCCTCTTTATTGAAGTTTCAATCATTCTTTCCATTTAGTTATGATGGATGAAGATTAGAGCGTTAAAGCTTTAAAAAGGGTGCAAAAACAGCTATGTGAGGAATGAGCTATGAGCTTTGTGTGAGGAACGGACTAAAAATGTGGGTAATTATTCACTAAAAATATTGATATTGAAGTCTTATTTCATCCCAAATCAAGAGAAAGAGAAACGATCTTTTCTATAAGATGCTGTAATAAAGGCTTTTTTTTTTAGAACTGAAGACTTTTCTAAGACTATTACAGTTTGCATTGTCGGCTATCACATTTTCCTCTCATGCAACTCTAATGCAAAAAAATAGGCTTGTTTTACTTAAATGAAATTTTTTTATTTATTGATGTGAAAATGATCTGTTCTTTCAGATGTGTCAGTGAATGTGAGATATTAACAGGAGTGTGTTGTTTACTGTCTGCTTTTCAGGAGACTCTTGGGTGTCTCTCTGCATTTCATCATGCAGTGGTTTCTTACCCTCTTCACCTCCCTGCCGTGCTGGGACTCGAGTTTTGGCCATCTGGGATCTTATCATGCTGCAAGGTATTACACTCCTTTTTCTTGTTTTTGTACTACAATAATAACATCCCATGCTTCAAGCTGCCATGTTTGCTTATCAAAGTAGAAGTGTGTAATTTCTGCACCACAAGTGTCACTAAACAGAATAGCAAATGATCGTTTTAAAACAGGTTTCCCGAACATGATCCAATCAATTCTTCTTACTCTCTGCAGGGCTGCAGGCTGTATTTCGCACTGGCCTCACCATCATCCTGCTACTGGAGTCTCGTATCATGAACATGACTGAGGAGGCCGCCGTGCTGCCCGTCTGCTGCGAGTGCCCATGGATGTGTGAGTGCAACGATATTACAGTCTGGCAGATGATTTTTCATGTTATGATTGATATTAAAAATAGATTAATTGTTTAATTTAATGAAAAATAAATGATTTGAAGCAATTTAAGTGTTCGTAAAAAAATGAGTCATACTTTTGCTCTTCTGTCAAAAATGACAACCCATAGGAAATGAATGGGAAATTGACATACACACAAAAAATTCTCTGAATTTTTGTATGTACAATCTACAAATCGGCCACAATTCTTAAAAAAAAGTACACCGCAGGAAAGGGGTGACACTCTACAACATCCAGAGTGCAAAACAGACACACCCACCAACACACACACATACAAACACACTTTTATACATGTACACACCAATAAATTTTGATTACAAAAAGTATGTTTTGAATTTTTAAAAATTACAGCTTCATCGCAATGTTACGAAACTTGGTGACTTTTATGGCATTATGTATGTGAACACAAAAAAAAATTAGGTCATGATCTGAGCATGCTAAGTGGTCTTAAAAAAATAGTCACACTTGTGGTCTTTGGTCAAAAATGACCTCATAGGAAATGAATGGGAAATTGTAAAAAAAAGAAAAAAAAGTGAATTTTTGTTTTTTGTCAATTTTTTTATAAGAAATAGTTTTTGAGATTGTTTCAACTATATATTCAAATACAACAACAACAACAACAAAAAAAATTGTTCATAAACAGCTGGGGAATTCACATGCCTCTCCATAGAGAGCTGTACATGATATCTAGTGGTTACACCATGATTCTACGCTTTTTCTCTATACTGTAACCAGATGGTGCTAATTTTCTTCAAAAAATATTTTTTTCTGAAGGCCTAGACTCTATATTAAACTAAAATACTGCATTAAAAAAAAATAAAAAAAAATAATATATATATATATATATATATATATATATATATTTTCCATGGCAAAAATAAACCATATATATTGCATAAATATTAATAAATTCAATTAAATTGTCTCAAAATACTAAATTAAAAAGAATAAATATTATAGAACAAAAATAAATTGCATTGGTTTTACTGGGATGGAGAAAGTTTCATTTTTAGGTGTCCGGTCACTTTTGACCGGGAAGATAACAAGTGTGACTCTGAAACGAAGAGCACCTGAGGGTTAAAAGATGCACAGTAATGTTTTTTTTTTCTAAGGAACGTTTACAGTGCTGTGAATAAGTGTTCCCATGCAAAAGTTGCCTGAAAAAGAGGAATAAAAAATCATCTTTTGGATATTGATCTTAATGCCTTAATTAGAAAAATGAGGAAAACTCCAACCTTTAAGGACACAAATTTTCTTTGTGAATGAATAATGTATCATAAATAAATAAATGTTTTTCCTTAAAATACAGGATGCATAAGTCAGTGCCCCCCTATGTTAAATTCCCATAGAGTCAGGCAGATTTTTATTTTTAAAAGCCAGTTATTTCATGGATCCAGGATAATATGCATCCTGATAAAGTTCCCTTGGCCTTTGGAATTAAAATAGACCCACATCATCACACACCATTCACCATGCCTAGAGATTGGCATGGTTTTACTTCAGTTAGCCTAATAGCTGGTTTGATTTGCATTGAAAGATGATCTTATGGAAAGTACCCCATGCCAATCTCTAGGCATGATGAATTGATCATTTTTGGGGAGTACTCATGACTTTACTCAAATACATTTGAGAGGGAAATAATGTACTCTACCACACTACATTTCTATTCATAACCGTGAGTAAAAAAATCAGTACTTCTAAAAAAATTGAAATAAGAAAAATCTCGGAAACCGTTTTCCATCTCAAACGTGATTGTGCTAAGTTAGCAGAAGTTTGAGTGTTAATCTGCTATGTTTATGACCTATTTATGACAATTTATGTTGTCTTGGTAATGTCAAATTGTCATTACTAAAACACTGACAGGTTATGATGTACTGGTTTATGTCAAGTTGTCATAACAAAGACATCTCAAACAATGTCATTGCATTAAAATATTGCATTAAAATATTGCATTAAAAATGTCATAATTGAGTGAATGACACTTAATGACAGTTGTCATAAACATGCACAAAACCTCCTTCATATTCATGATATGTGTCATTCTTATGCACACACCTTCAAGTAAAGTGTTACGAAAATATTTCTTGTTTCCTGAGGAAATAAGAGAACATGTTTGAACAGTGTTCATGTCAATGCAAACTTCAAACAGATATTGGTAGGAGTCATTTCATAGCAGATGTGTTTATTTGATGATGTCACAGTCACCATGGCGACATGGCCCTGAGAACTTCTTTGATTAACATAGCAGATCTCAAATACACATGAAGCCAGGCCATATTGTTAAGTTGTTTCTATGGTTGCCATTTATTCAATACTGCGTGTTGTCATGCCAATCTGAACCCATTGTCATGTGATCGGAATTCTTTTATAGTCAAGTGCCCATATTAAAACTCACCTTTGCGAATGGATCTTCAATTAACATTTAAAAACGATATTTGTTGTGGCTTGGTTGAGATGTTTGTGCCCATGCAGAGCCCATTGCGCTTTGCCAGCCACTTTACAGGATTATAAGGGCAAACTAAGCCATTTGCCAGTTTCAAAGGGGATATTTGGCATTGACATGCAGATGGCAGTCAGCACAAAGCTCCTACACATCAGGGAACGGGTTCACGTTGCTCGCCTGGCAGGACGTTCAGTGTTCGGCAAGGTCAAGCCTAAATGCTCCCCTCTGATTCAGAGTATCGGAGTTTTGCTAGGCAGAGAACTGAGCCGTCTGAGAACGAAGCAGTCGCCTTGCTGAGGAGGCCAAAGAGAGGAACTGAACGAAGAAAGAGGTGAAAAGAAAAGAAACGCCTCAAAACTCTCAAAATCCCTCCTGAAAAAAGTGGAAAACGATCAAATGGAGCTGTGAAAACCAGCTTGATGTGCATTTAACCATCAGACCAACCAACCTAAGCTGGTTTAAACAGTTTGGATGACTAACTTCTACAGCTCATGTTGAGTTGTGGTTATATAATCATTAAATCATGACGAGGTTCGGTTGACATCACTTCAGTATTGGCTCTTTGGTATCGGGGTCCATCACTGTCATCACAGGTTGTGTGAACAATGTTAGTCCTGTATGAAAGGGACTGGGGTGTCCTTGCGCTTTTTTACAATGCTCGGCCCCTCCTCCAAGTCAGTCCCATTGACGTGTTGCTTTTCTCAAAGCCTTGACAGACCGGCTTGTTCCCCTGACAAGGCCACTTCGGACTTATGTAACTCACTGTGACATTAAACACAGACAGACAAGGTTTACTTCTGTTAGGAGGGATGGTTTCACAGCGATAGTGTTTTCTTTTAATAGCAAGGGAAAGAAATATTTTAGTTTTTTGTTTAATCTCTTAATGTTTCTCATTTTCTGGCTGCTGTTTGATCCAGAGGAATATGTCAAAATGGTCTACTTACAGACTTTTTAGTAAAGCTGTAGATTATAGATGCTAGATACACTTTCTGTCTTTCCTAATTTTCATCAACTTCATCAACAGCAATTTAAGTGGTAAACATTTTTTTGTATTATTTTCTATGGCAAAAATAAACCATAAATATTAATAAGTAACATCAAATTGGCTCAAAATACAAAATTAAAAAGAAAAAATATTGTTGAACAAAAATAAATTGCATTGGTTTTACTGGGATGGAGAAAGTTTCATTTTTAGGTGTCCGGTCACTTTTGACCGGGAAGATAACAAGTGTGACTCCGAAACGAAGGGCACTTGGAGGGCTAGTGGTTACACCATGAATCTATGCTTTTTCTCTATACTGTAACCAGATGGTGCTAATTTTCTTCAAAAAATATTTTTTTTTCTGAAGGCCTAGACTCTATATTATACTAAAATACTGCATTAATAATTTTTTGAAAAAAAAAAATATATATTTAGAAAAATATATATATTTTTTCATGGCAAAAATAGACCATAAATATTGCATAAATATTAATAAATTCAATCAAATTGTCTCAAAATACTAAACTAAAAAGAATAAATATTATTGAACAAAAATAAATTGCATTGGTTTTACTGGGATGGAGAAAATTTCATTTTTAGGTGTCCGGTCACTTTTGACCGGGAAGATAACAAGTGTGACTCCGAAACGAAGAGCACCTGAGGGTTAATTATTGTAAATAATTAAGCAGAATGAAAGTACAATGTTGTGAAGTTTGATGTATGTAAAAAAAAGTACAAGAACACTAGCGGTGTAACGGTTCACAAAATTCACGGTTTGGTTCGATACGATACACTTGTGTCACGGTTCGGTACGTTTTCGATACAGCAAAAAGAAAGAAATGCCAGAGAAATGTCCTTGATATACATTTTTTAATTATATTTTTATTACAACTATTTTACTTTGAGCAATGATGGAGCTATACTTGAAGTCAGTAGTTAAAAACAAAGGTTTATTTTAGTTTAGATTAACTTTTTAAACTTTTAGCAGCAATTTTATTCATAATGTCAAAATTAACTTTTTTAACTTTTAGCAGCAATTGTATTCATAATGTCAAAATAAAACCGACGTAATGTTACTTGAAAGCATTATAGCCTACTATTCCTGCCAAACTTCCATGGTTACAGTTAGGGCTGTCAACTTTAGTCGTTTAGTCGACTAATCAGTCGATGCCGTCTTGGTCGATTGACATTCTTATTGGTTCAACCAATTTTTTACCAATAGAAATTTTCAATGATTTACTCCTTGATATTTATTTCTATATAAGCAGTTATTTATTACTGTATTCTAAATATAATTAGCCTATGTTTTATCCCCAACTTTAAATGCTTTCATTTAGGCTATTTTTGTAACTGCACCACAGTTTAGCGCACACACATAATACACTCGGGAACCGCACCTGTGGCTGGCTGCGCTGCTGCTCGCGCTCAGGGATATAGGTAGTTTTGCTGTATTCATTTAGGTAGAACGCTACTTGTTTTGGCTTTAGCTCGAAATCTAAATCTTTTGTCTGGCTACATTTTAAAACTAAGACTACAAGACTATGGAGGTAGACGACCGCGACCGCGTTGCTCCATGAGCGCGCACATCACGCGCCTACAATTGAAATCGAACTTGAGCGCACAAAAGACGTGAGCAGCCCTTTTAACGGCTTTATCATATGTTTCAATTTTTTTATTTGTACACTTGACGCATTTGAAAATAGCCTAAATAATGTAACAAAACGAAAATAAACCTATATGCCTTGCAGCCTTCCTACAACACAGCCTATTTCAGATTGTTTTTAGGCTTTTTTTTTTCTTCTTTTTTTTAAACGCCTAGATCGGCTGGACAAAAGTTAACCCATAGTTTTGTAAATAAAGAAGAATATAGCCTGTATAAACGAGAGCTTTTGTTAAGATTTTGCATTATGTGGCAGATAGCAGTTATATTTTTTGTAGCGTGTGGTGTGATCAGGTGCGCGATTGTGACCGTCACCATAGACCTAGGACAGAGCTCCTCACTTTTTGCAGTTAAAAAAAATCACTTAATTTTCAATAAATTGTATTATTATTATAGTTTTATTTATTTTTTATGTTTTTTCGTTGTTGTTTTATAAATGCTCTATGACAATTGTTTAAAAATGTTCAATCAAAACAAATGTTCAATTTTTTTTTTGTCGACTAATCGTTGCGCAGGACAAGACTTTGCTCGACTAAGTATTTCTTTGGTTGACTACAGCCCTAGTTACAGTTAGTGTTACTACAGTAAATCCATAGTGATTAGTTCATTCATGGCACAATGTTTTTCCTGGTTTCCACGTCAGCGCATTTTGGATCCGTTAATAACAGAAAAATGTGAACGTTTCTCACTAGATCTCACAGCGATGTTATTTCTTGAGTGGCGAATTCAAATGCTTTCTTTACTGGATTTCGCTGTGTAGTAACAGTGCTGATGATTAAGATTGGCTCGCGCCGCATTGGTCCAAACTGATAAACGGTGCGTCAATCACACAATAACGAGTAGCTCAGATTCGTTCAGCTTACATCACAACATTGCCCTACATCAAATGGCAAATGTAGTCACGACACGCCTACATTTGAAATAACGAAATGTTGGTCGGCAGGAAAAATGGAATCCAACGAACCGTTCGAGTTGTAAAATGCGTACCGAAAGCCTCGTACCGAACGGTTCAGTACGAATAGGTGTATCGTTACACCCCTAATGAAGACATATTTTATTAATTTGTTACGAGCACTTGTTTGACAGTCTTAAAAAACTTGGAAACTTTTTTGATACCCTAGCATTCTCCTGTTACTACCTATGGTTACCATTTGTTAAAATACATTTTCAATCGTTGTGAAAAGAAAAAAAATCTGTATTATAATATATTCTAAGTTTGACAAAGTACTGTTTTGTGTTTGTAAATGTGTCCAGCTCCCAACATCGTGTCCTGATCCCAGCACTCTGGAACACTGATGTTCAGGAATGGGAAATCAACTGCATGAACAGCCTGGTATTGGAAGAGGCCAATGGTGGACATGATGAAGGTAAACAAACGCATACGCACAATCCCACTTTAAAACATCCGAGCATACAAGGACAACTTAAAACATTCAGTCGATTTCAACAATGAATACGCTTGTTCTCCAAGCACAGCCCCATCCAAACATGTGCAGACATTCCAGCCCCCTTACATAAGACCTCCTCCTTTGTCCCGCTTGTTTGTTTAGTGTACATATGAGCCCACCTTCAGTACAGTATGTTGTCCCATGTGTCTCAGTAGTCTACTGTGCTGTAATCAAAACGCTGAGTTCAAGACTAAGGGTCAAGTGTAATGGGCTGACAGAGACACTAGATAGGGATAGACTGTTGACTCAATCTTTTCGGTCATCAGCGTCCGATAGGGGACCAATGACAGGGATGCTTTTGACTAGATGAGGCTCTAAGTGCCAGCTTTTTGGGAACAAAATGTCAGCTTCATCTCATGTTAGACCCAGGGGAGGATGCCTTGCCCGAGTGTACAAAGCGCACTCTTAAGTGTGCTCAGGCTGGAAGCTATCTTTGACTTCAGTAAGAACAGGCCAAAGTGAACAGACCGTATGTGGGTTTCAGTGTTTTTGCACACTAATGGTTTTTAGAAGCATCTTAATAATTCAATCAAACGTTCATTTAACACCATAGAAAAAATGTGAATATTTAATTCATTTTATATTTCATTTAATTGATTTATATTGGGGCTGTGAAACGATTAATCGTGATTAATCACATCCAAAATAAAAGTTTGTGTTTACATAATATATGTGCGTGTAGTGTCTATAATTATTTTGTGTATATAAATACACACATGTGCATGTATATATTTAAGAAAAATGTGTTATTAATATATCAAATATTTATGTATAATATTAATTTTGTGGAAATATATATTAAGTAATACATGCAAATATTTCTTAAATACATACATGCATGTATGTGTATTTATATATACAAAATAATTATACACACTACACACACATATTATGTAAACACAAACTTTTATTTTGGATGCGATTAATCGAATTAATTGTTTCATTAATCATTTATATTTAATAAAAATAATAATATTCTGACTCTACCATCTGAATGTTGTGGCAGAAATCAATTTTTTTTATTCAATTATTATTAAAAAAATATCTTTTTTATTAAATTCTTGCAATATCTGGTACTTTTAACATTATACATGAGTATTTTTACTCATTGACTCATAGCTTTATTTCTGTTTGCTTATACCTTAATGTTTTATGGATTCACGTTCCAGTTAATCACCTCAATTGTATGTCTATCTTACTGTAGCTGCACTCTATTCCCAGTGAAAAAAACCCTCCATATTATGTTGTCCGCCCACACAGGGATCATTAGGTTTCTCTTCTCTTATGGAGAGTCCCTGGAATTATTTTTGTTGTTGCTCTGAGTTTCCTCATTCGCAGCTTCTGATTTAAGTTGATTTACAGTAGGTTTGACAGAATCCTGTTCAACGGGCACTTCTCTGTCTGGCGGCTGTGACTCATCAGCTTTTAATGACGAAGAAACTCCCTGAGGGTGGGTGGGCATGCTGGAGCTGTTTTTTGGAGAGTGCTGGTGTAATTGAAAGGCCCGTGCAGTGATTTTTACAGAATGAATTATCATCCAAAGCTCTGTGAGTCAATATGAGTCATCCAGGGGGCCGTCAGCCCTCTCTGTCCACCTTTTAACAAGGTAATGAGAACTGACTCACATAGCCGTCACTCGCTGCACCTGAGCTTCCATGTAAGGTCTATTTGGGAAACACCTGGATGTCAGGAAGCCACAGAACGACCACAGCTGACTTAGTGTTGAATGAAGAGTTTTTAGTGGTCGGTATCTTTAAATAAACTGTATATTTATTTTGCACACCTGTCGGTGACATCATAGGCTGCCTGAAGGTTTTTGATTTTCGTTTTGGACAACAAGGAGCATGAGCTCATTTGATTTGCTCTTATCATTTTGAGCAGCTTTAATGATGTTATTGATTTGATTTAACACTTTATTTAAAGAAGAGTAGAAAATAAAAATGCTTTAAAATGACACAATTCATTTAAGTAAAAGTAAGGATGTTGTTGATTGTTAACATTAAAAATGTTTTAATGTTCATACCAAGATAACTTTCTAAGCACGTGGTGCAGTTTTGTCGTCTGCTGCTTTAAATGCTCAAGCTCTTCAAAGCAGAATGGATTCTGATTGGCTCTCAATGTTTTTATTATTCATCAACTAGACAAAATCATTCTGAAAGTGATTCCAATGATATCCTTCCTCTGTGTTGTTATCGTTATAGTTTGGATGTGGACTCTGCTGTTGTTTTATATTTAGAAGGATTTTTCTTTATTGTTATTATAGTTATCGTCCTTGATGTGAACAGGCCTTTACAAAAGTTTCTTTGAACTTTTGAGCAGTACAATTGTTTTCAACATTGACAGTAATAAATGTGTCTTGAGCACCAAAAATCAGCATATTAAAACATATAGAAATATTTCACAATATTACAGTGTTTTTTTTTTTTTTTTACTGTATTTTTGATCAATTAAATGCAGACTTGGTGAGCATAAAATACTCTTCAAAAACACAAAAAAATCTCCAAACCTTTGAACGGAAGTTTAACATTTAAAACAGATTTATGCCACTTTATTTACTGTAACTCACACCATACACAGACATCTTCATTCTTATGTTTGAGTTATTAGTAACCAATAGGGCTGGACCCCAATATTTTTGTATATTTGTTTCGGTGGGTTGGTATTCTAATTGAAAATGTGACATTCAAATGTGTGTGTGTTTGTGTATATACTGTATATATATATATATATATATATATATATATATATATATATATATATATATATATATATATATATATATTGGGCAGGGAAAGATTAATCGCGATTAATCGCATCCAAAATAAAAGTTTGTGTTTACATAATATATGTGTGTGTAGTGTGTATAATTATTTTATATATATAAATACACACACATGCATGTAAACATTTAAGAAATATTTGCATGTATATACTTTATATATATTTATACAAAATTAATATTATACATAAATATAAATATTTGCTATATTAATAACACATTTTTCTTAAATATATACATGCATATATGTGTATTTATATATACAAAATAATTATACACACTACACACATATATTATGTAAACACAAACTTTTGTTTTGGATGCGATTAATCGCGATTAATCTTTTCCCAGCCCTAATATATATATATATATATATATATATATATATATATATATATATATATATACAATTTTTTTGTTTTCACTCATATTTGCTTCTTTTTGGACTACTAAAAGTGTTCCTGCAATGGGAGTTTTCTCTGGCAGAACAGCAGAGTTTGTATTGACCGAAGTGCATGCCTGAGCTTGTATTTTGGGTTAAGCTGCGTTGCTTTGACATTGTGGAAAATAGAATTATGTAAACAAAATGTATTATCCTTTTCTACCCGTTATTATCAATCTAAATTTATCTACTGAAATTAATTAAAAATGTTATTGTTATTGCTACAGTGTTCCTTATGTAGGCTATTACAGTTCATTAATTTATTTTTTGTTTAAATTGTTTATTAATATTAATTGTTTAAATTTAGTTTTTATTTACTTAAATTTCATTTTTATTTTCTATTTATTAATTTCAGTGCGTCGCTTCACGCTCACGCTGTTCTGTAATATCAAAATGCAAACGGACAGACAGACATATAGAAATTCCGAAGCTTTGCATATTCAATGTTCGTTACTACCGAAGCTTTGTAACCAAGGGAGGCGGGGCTTGGCGAGGATCAAGTGCATAAATAATGTAGCTCATTTTTATACAATTGGCTATATGATGGTTATATACTATAAAAGCTTAGATTTTTTTCGACTTCCGTTTCTGCTAATAAAGTGTAATATATATTAAATATATAATAAGTAATACATGCAAATATTTCTTAAATACATACATGCATGTAAGTGTATTTATATATACAAAATAATTATACACACTACACACACATATATTATGTAAACACAAACTTTTATTTTGGAATGCGATTAATCGCAATTAATTGTTTCATTAATCGTTTATATTTAATAAAAAATAATAATATTCTGACTCTACCATCTGAATGTTGTGGCAGAAATCATTTTTTTTTATTCAATTATTATTAAAAAAATATCTTTTTTATTAAATTCTTGCAATATCTGGTACTTTTAACATTATACATGAGTATTTTTACTCATTGACTCATAGCTTTATTTCTGCAAAATCATTCTGAAAGTGATTCCAATGATATCCTTCCTCTGTGTTGTTATCGTTATAGTTTGGATGTGGACTCTGCTGTTGTTTTATATTTAGAAGGATTTTTCTTTATTGTTATTATAGTTATCGTCCTTGATGTGAACAGGCCTTTACAAAAGTTTCTTTGAACTTTTGAGCAGTACAATTGTTTTCAACATTGACAGTAATAAATGTGTCTTGAGCACCAAAATCAGCATATTAAAACATATAGAAATATTTCACAATATTACAGTGTTTTTTTTTTTTTTTACTGTATTTTTGTATCAATTAAATGCAGACTTGGTGAGCATAAAATACTCTTCAAAAACACAAAAAAATCTCCAAACCTTTGAACGGAAGTTTAACATTTAAAACAGATTTATGCCACTTTATTTACTGTAACTCACACCATACACAGACATCTTCATTCTTATGTTTGAGTTATTAAGTAACCAATAGGGCTGGACCCCAATATTTTTGTATATTTGTTTCGGTGGGTTGGTATTCTAATTGAAAATGTGACATTCAAATGTGTGTGTGTTTGTGTATATACTGTATATATATATATATATATATATATATATATATATATATATATATATATATATATATATATATATATATATATATATATATATATATATATATATATATATATATATTAGGCAGGGAAAGATTAATCGCGATTAATCGCATCCAAAATAAAAGTTTGTGTTTACATAATATATGTGTGTGTAGTGTGTATAATTATTTTATATATATAAATACACACACATGCATGTAAACATTTAAGAAATATTTGCATGTATATACTTTATATATATTTATACAAAATTAATATTATACATAAATATAAATATTTGCTATATTAATAACACATTTTTCTTAAATATATACATGCATATATGTGTATTTATATATACAAAATAATTATACACACTACACACATATATTATGTAAACACAAACTTTTGTTTTGGATGCGATTAATCGCGATTAATCTTTTCCCAGCCCTAATATATATATATATATATATATATATATATATATATATATATATATATATACAATTTTTTTGTTTTCACTCATATTTGCTTCTTTTTGGACTACTAAAAGTGTTCCTGCAATGGGAGTTTTCTCTGGCAGAACAGCAGAGTTTGTATTGACCGAAGTGCATGCCTGAGCTTGTATTTTGGGTTAAGCTGCGTTGCTTTGACATTGTGGAAAATAGAATTATGTAAACAAAATGTATTATCCTTTTCTACCCGTTATTATCAATCTAAATTTATCTACTGAAATTAATTAAAAATGTTATTGTTATTGCTACAGTGTTCCTTATGTAGGCTATTACAGTTCATTAATTTTTTTTGTTTAAATTGTTTATTAATATTAATTGTTTAAATTTAGTTTTTATTTACTTAAATTTCATTTTTATTTTCTATTTATTAATTTCAGTGCGTCGCTTCACGCTCACGCTGTTCTGTAATATCAAAATGCAAACGGACAGACAGACATATAGAAATTCCGAAGCTTTGCATATTCAATGTTCGTTACTACTGAAGCTTTGTAACCAAGGGAGGCGGGGCTTGGCGAGGATCAAGTGCATAAATAATGTAGCTCATTTTTATACAATTGGCTATATGATGGTTATATACTATAAAAGCTTAGATTTTTTTCGACTTCCCGTTTCTGCTAATAAAGTGGCTGTTCTGAGAACAGTCTGGATCCACGTCTGAAGGTCACGCCTTATACGTAGCTTACAAGAACAGATTTGTCATTTCTATTTCATGGACATATCTGATTATTGCTGTATAGACTTTCATGGGGGTGTGCAGTACAGAAAAGTGTTAGTTGCCTGAGAGCAGGATTGCATTTTGCTTGTGAGGTTGGCAGAATCCTGATGTGTGCTGCCATCTCAGCGCTGTTTTCCCCTGCTGTCTGTGGTGCAGTGACTCAGCTGATTCCTACAGGTGCAATGAATCCAAAATGTAAAATACTGGTATATTATTTACTAATTAAAAATTGTGTGTGTGTGTGTGTGTGTGTGTATATATATATATATATATATATATATATATATACATACATATACACACACTATCAAGCCAAAGGTTTAGGGTCGGTAAGATTTTTTTATGTTTTTAAAAGAAGTCTCTTCTGCTCACCAAGGCTGCAATTTTTTGATAAAAAATACACTAAAAACACAGTAATATTGTGAAATATAATGACAATTTAAAATGACTTTTTTATGTTAATATATATTAAAATGTAATTTATTCCTCTGAAAAAAAGCTGAATTTTCAGCATCATTACTCCAGTCTTCAGTGTCACATGATCCTTCACAAATCACTCTAATATGATGATTTTATGCTCCAAAAACATGTATGATTATTATCCATGTTGAAAACAGTTTTTTTTACATTTTTATTTCAGGATTCTTTGATGAATAGAAAGTTCAAAAGAACAGCTTTTATCTGAAATGGAAAGCTTTTGTTACATTAAACACTACCCTTTAAAAAGTTTGGGATCAGTAAGAATTTGTATTTTATTTTTGGGGGAAATAAATAAGAAATCAATACTTCTATTCATCAAGGATGAGTTACATTGATCAAAAGTTACAGTAAAGACATTTATAATGTTAGAAAAGATTCTAATTAAATAAATGCGGTTCTTTGAACTTTCTATTCATCAAAGAATCCTGAAATAAAAATGTAAAAAACTGTTTTCAACATGGATAATAATCATACATGTTTTTGGAGCATAAAATCATCATATTAGAGTGATTTGTGAAGGATCATGTGACACTGAAGACTGGAGTAATGATGCTGAAAATTCAGCTTTTTTCAGAGGAATAAATTACATTTTAATATATATTAACATAAAAAAGTCATTTTAAACTCTCATAATATTTCACAATATTACTGTGTTTTGTGACACACACCGTTATCCGTTCAAAAGTTGGGTGTCACAATTGTTTTTTAAAAACATTAAAGGGATAGTTTACTTTGAAATTAATTTTTGATATGTTTTAGCTTACCTCAAGGGCATCCAAGATGTAGGTGTCTTTGTTTCCACAGTATTTTCAATTTTGATATTTTTAGGTCAAACCGTTCGTGTCTATCAGTCATATAATGGAAGTCTATGGGGTCCACCTCAAAGAGCATGCAGAGAGACGTCAATAATTAAACATGATTTAACGAACAGCATGAGAAAGCGAACAGTATTTATATCGTTTTTACCTCTTGTAACCACAGGCTGCGCCCTTAGATCACTAGGACGTGGCTGTGGTTACAAGAGGTGAAAACGATATAAATGCTGTTCGTTTTCTCACACAAACTGCTTGTTTTGTGTTTTAGGCCATCAATGTGTACTAACATTTACAAGTCATTAAATCATGTTTAATTATTGACGTCTCTCTGCATGCTCTTTGAGGTGGACCCCATATACCTCCATTATATGACTGACAGACACGAACGGTTTGACCTAAAAATATCAAAATTGAAACTACTTTCAGAAACAAAGACACCTACATCTTGGATACCCTTGAGGTAAGCTAAAACATACCAAAAATTTATTTCAAAGTGAACTATCCCTTTAATGCTTTTATTCAGAAAGAACACATTGAATTGATACAAAATGACAGTAAAGACATGTATAATGTTACAAATATTTTGTAATTTTATTTCAAATAAATGCTGTTTTTCTGAACATATTCATCAAAAAATCCTGAAAAAAATGTATCACCATTTCCACACCAATATTAAGCAGCACAATGGTTTTCAACTGTAATAATAATAAGAAATGTTTCTTGAGCAGCAAATCAGCATATTAGAATAACTTTTGAATGATCATGTGACACTGACGACTTGAGAAATTATTCTGAAAATACAGCTTAACCTTCACAGGAATTAATTCTATTTTAAATATTTAAATAGAAAAGTTTAAAATGATGATCATATTTCACAGTATTACCGTTTTTAACTGTATTTTTGATCAAATTAATGCAGCCTTTGTTAAAAAAAAAAGAGACTAAGTAGTTAAATTTTTTAAGGACTTACTGACCCCAAACCTTTGAACGGTTGTGCATCTTTAACTACACTTTGTCATATAAGCCAGTCAGTAATGTTGATTTACATTTCAGAGATCTTAAGTACTTAAAACAGTTCTTTGTTCGTTTTGAAGCAAAGTTCATTTAGTGAACAATTAATCCCGACTGGTTCAGTACCAGAGATATATAGTAACAAAGTAGAACTACTTTAGTACTGTACTTAAGTACTAAAATGCTGTATCTGTACTCTACTAGAGTATTGTTTTTTTTCTCATACTTCTACTTTTACTTCAGTAGATATTTTCGATGAATTTAATACTTTTACTTCGATATTTTTTTAATGTTCTGCTAGTTACTCGTTACAATTATAAAATGTTTACGAATCATTTGTGGCAATCACATGCCAGTTTTATAGGGTAATGGTATTGATTGACACACACATTGACAACTAATGCAGGGGTTGTCCTGCAATGACATTTTTTGGCGCCCGCCAAAGCAAATTTGTATCCGCCAAAGCTCCTTATTTGATTGCTACACTGTAAAAAATAAATAGTAAAAAATAAATAAAAAAGTAAATACTAGTGAAAAAAAACAATGTAATTTACTTGAAAAAGTTAGTTCAGGCAAGAATTTAAAAAACTAAGTAAATTAATTCCATATCAGTACTTAATTCAAGCGAGTAGAAATGAAAGTGTAAATATCAACTCAATAAAATTAAGTAAAAATTACTCAACTTTTCTGATACTGGGGTTCCCATCATGCACTGGACCTTGAATAATTAATGAGGCTCATTTTTCACTGGTTTCCAGCTGTATTTACACTTATTTATCATTGATTTTTGTTGTCAGTATTAGTAACTTGCCCTTTTGTGACATTTCGGTTACATTTTTTGCTCAAAATGACATGTTCAAACACAAAACGACCCATCAAATGTTACCACCATCGTGTATTGTCTACCAAGTATTGAGGTGTTTGCATTCACATGATGTTTAACATCTGACATGATGTAATATAAATGACTTAGATGATCTAAGTAAAGCACATACTCTAAAAGACTAATAAAATTTAAGATTATTGTTTTTGTGAAATGTAATACAAAGGCAAAGGAAATCGATATTAATCAACCTTTTACTAGCCGAGTTAAAATTACTTATTTTTTGCAAAGTTTACTTAATTCCATATTCCAAGTAAATTTACCTTAAAGATTTCTAATTAAAGCTACTGATGAATATGTTTAGGTTTTTACTTAATTACATGACACAATACTTGTACTTTTACTTTTAGTACTCAAGTAGTGAATTTTTAAATAAACTACTTGCAATACTTAAGTAGAACATTTTTTGAATACTTTAGTACTTCTGCCCTAGTGTGGTGCTTAAAGAGCACTTCAGCTTCTACTCAAGTCACTTTTTTGATAGAGCACTTGTACTTTTACTCAAGTCCGGGTTTCTAGTAATTTATACATCTCTGGATTGACTTATGAACTGATTCTTTTAATAAGAATTATTTATTTGTGAACCAGACTACACAAGTTTTCTTGCCATTATTTTGCTAAATGTTTTTAAAATCACAATCAATTGGAACAATTGCTATGCTATACCAACAAGTGTTCAATATCTAAGGGGACCTTTTTGGAATCCCTAGACGATGACTCTGGCCTTTGGGATGGTACAGAGCTGACTCAACAATATACCCAGAAAAGCCTTATAAAGCATCTATCAAAACCGTTTATGTTGTGTATTAGCTCTGAATCTGCTTCTCTGGTCACCTTGAGCAGGGCTCTGTGCCTGGGCAAACACAATAGTCAGCCATTTCTCCTCTAATCCTGTAAAATGAGATGATTAAGTCAGCCCTTCATTGCGTTTGACTGTTCTGTCCCCGAGCGCGTTCTGCTGAAGGCTAATATTTTCTGTAACCCGAGTGCTCCCGCTGGACCGGCTTAATCAAATGACCGCCCAGCGCTTGTTCAGAAGATGTGAAACAGACAATGACCAACGCAAGCCTTCTCATTCGGGGCGGCGCACAGTTGATGAGCGTGAAGGGATGGCTTCATTGCATTTTGTCAAAAGTGGGCAGTGCGGCTTAGGCTCTGGGCTTAGCAAGGTCAGAAAGGTGAAATTCTTCCGACCCACTTGAGTAATGCCTTATGTTGGTTATAAATCCACTAATGACAGAAGGCTTTCCTGGATTTTCAGTATCAGGCCACCCATCATCCACTCATAACCATTTCATGCGTCTCCTGAACTTCTATGTGCTGAGAGTAGAGGTTTATCTTCTCAAGAGTCGTGCACTTGTGATTGAAGGTGGTTTCCATGTGATGCACAGTTTCAATCTCTTTTGAACTGGAGGACATTCATTTTTGCGTTTGTCCATGTCATTTTTATGTCATAAAAAACACCTTTAAGAAAAATGACATGGACAAACGCAGAAATATGCAGTAAAGTCTAAATGTGTTTGTTTGCCAAAAGTCTGTACCATCTGTAGGATTATGCAATATTTAAAAAAAATATATATATATATTATCAAAGAAGCTTTAAAGAGAAGTAGATGTTTTATGAATCCTGTAATAACTATGGATAACTGCGTTTATTTGATAGATAAAGAGTGAGACTTTATTTTAAGGGGTCTGTGTTTTTCTGTAATTCTGCATTTAAGTTCTGTGTAATAATTAACTACATGTCCGTATCAATAGGGTTAGGGATTGAATTAGGGTATGGTTTAGGGTTAGTTGTAGGGGTGCACGATATATCGAATCAATATCGTTATCGCAATATCACGTTGCTCTGATATACATATCGAAAGTCTCGCGATATTTATGCAATATTTTGTTTATGATGCGTCTGTCATCGTCTGAATTTCCCCCGACTCATTTCCTGATTCTCCTTCTCCATAAACAACATGAAATCAAGGAGAGACTTAACTTTTCATGCTACAGATTTCCCACAGTGGTCAGAAAGAACAGGGGAGACACTTTGTTTTTCTCAAGAGTCTCTATTCGCTTCAAAGCTAATCGCCGTCACTCTCTTACTTGCTCTACTACCACACAGTCCCCCCACAGCCCACACACACACTTGCCGGCCGGCTCGACGCGCACAAACATAAACATCAGGCCACCTGGCAACTTCATGCGTTTTCACTGATCGGATATCTGATTTATCAAAATTCGATCTTCAATTCCCGCGCTATACACTCACCGGCCACTTTATTAGGTAACACCTGTCCAACTGCTCGTCAACACTTAATTTCTAAGCAGCCAATCACATGGCGGCAACTTCAGTGCATTTAGGCATGTAGACATGGTCAAGACAATCTCCTGCAGTTCAAACCGAGCATCAGTATGGGGAAGAAAGATGATTTGAGTGACTTTGAACGTGGCATGATTGTTGGTGCCAGAAGGGCTGGTCTGAGTATTTCAGAAACTGCTAATCTACTGGGATTTTCACGCACAACCATCTCTAGGGTTTACAGAGAATGGTCCGAAAAAGAAAAAAACATCCAGTGAGCGGCAGTTCTGTGGGCGGAAATGCCTTGTTGATGCCAGAGGTCAGAGGAGAATGGCCAGACTGGTTCGAGCTGATAGAAGGGCAACAGTGACTCAAATAACCACCCGTTACAACCAAGGTGGGCAGAAGAGCATCTCTGAACACACAGTACGTCGAACTTTGAGGCAGATGGGCTACAGCAGCAGAAGACCACACCGGGTGCCACTCCTTTCAGCTAAGAACAGGAAACTGAGGCTACAATTTGCACAAGATCATCGAAATTGGAGATTAGAAGATTGGAAAACGTTGCCTGGTCTCGATGAGTCTCGATTTCTGCTGCGACATTCGGATGGTAGGGTCAGAATTTGGCGTCTACAACATGAAAGCATGGATCCATCCTGCCTTGTATCAACGGTTCAGGCTGGTGGTGGTGGTGTCATGGTGTGTGGGGAATATTTTCTTGGCACTCTTTGGGCCCCTTGGTACCAATTGAGCATCGTTGCAACGCCACAGCCTACCTGAGTATTGTTGCTGACCATGTCCATCCCTTTATGACCACAATGTACCCAACTTCTGATGGCTACTTTCAGCAGGATAATGCGCCATGTCATAAAGCTGGAATCATCTCAGACTGGTTTCTTGAACATGACAATGAGTTCGCTGTACTCAAATGGCCTCCACAGTCACCAGATCTCAATCCAATAGAGCATCTTTGGGATGTGGTGGAACGGGAGATTCGCATCATGGATGTGCAGCCGACAAATCTGCGGCAACTGTGTGATGCCATCATGTCAATATGGACCAAACTCCCTGAGGAATGCTTCCAGCACCTTGTTGAATCTATGCCACGAAGAATTGAGGCAGTTCTGAAGGCAAAAGGGGGTCCAACCCGTTACTTACATGGGGTACCTAATAAAGTGGCCGGTGAGTGTATATGCAGATTTAATGGAGTGCACGTACGTCACCGAAAGCAACAGTTATGAGCTGCATACTATCATCAGGTAAAATAAGATTAGTTCGTTTATTTACTTGTAATGAAGATAACTGTGTGAAAAGCATCTGCGACTTCCTTTCACTTTGATTTGCGATAGTTTGCGCGTTGGCTTGATGAAGAGATGCTCAGCTGCTCCTCTGCGGTGATGCGTGTTGCAGTCACGCGCGTCGTCATATTTGGCCATAACATGACAAGCCTGTAACGTTCTCATTTTTAGCGTTTTTGGTAGGAGTACATTTTACATATGTGGTTTATTCAATAACGAGATGCATTTACATTTATCCAGTTTCGTCTGGAATGCGGCCCAGACCTCCTCCTGAAGTGGTTTGAGCGATTAGATTCAAATATGTCACAAATGCATTTCAAAGGGCATTTACACCTGGTCTTTTCACGATCAGATAGCTATTCGGTCATTCAAAGAAAACGCATATAGTGGTGTTTATGTTGCATATAGTGTGTTCTGTGGACTTGCTTATTTATTGTCTTTTACACTGTAGTGTAGGCCTACACAACTAAAACATGTCCTGTTCTGTAGACATGGTTATTATTTATTTATTCATGCTGTGCCAGTCCAATATGACTGTCAGTTGAAATAAACCTTATGTTGTAAGAAAACTTGTTTTATTTATTAATCTTTTTTTGATGTGTTTTCCTATAACTTTTGTAGTTTTACATCCATTTAAAAATATCGAAATTAATATTGAATATCGCAATATTCATTATCGATATCACAATAATATCACATTTTTGTCAATATCGTGCACCCCTAGTTAGTTGCATATATGTATGCATAATTTAGAGTTATTACTGCTGTAACTACATGTAAGTAGAGCCAGACCGATATATCGGCAGGTCGATATTATCGGCCGATATTAGGCACTTTCCATCGGTATCTGGCAGTTATAATGGCCAATAAATGAATATTTTAAAAATAAAATAAAAATGGACGAAACACGCTTGAACCATGTCATGAGTGTTGAATTTGTATAGTTTGTCCACCAGAGGGCACTCTACACCGTCCCTGTTGGCAACACTCATTGAGTTGGTCACGAGACATATATTGCTTGAATAACAATTAAAAGAACATCCCCGTCAGTTCTCTCAATTATCATATTATTTTAGCTACAACTCATAAATAACTACAAATAACTAATGTTAGGGAAATCTGTTAATGTTCTGTTGCGCGTTTCTGAAAAAATAAAAAATAAAATATCGGCCGATATATCGGATTTTAAAACCAACAAATATTTGTAGCGGTATCGGCCTTCAAAATCCTTTATCGGTCGGGCTCTACATGTAAGGTGTAACAAGGACACTAAAATAAAGTGGTACCAAAAATAATGATATTTAGAATCTGTTTAGTTGTTTCAAAAAAGTCTAATTTGAAATAATCATTAGGTTATCATTTTAGACTGTTGGCTTCTAGGACGGTGGTCGCCTGGAATTCTGGGGTGTTCCGGGTGTTTGCCAAGTCGTTGTTAGGGTTTTCTGGGTGGTTTCTAAGGTGTTGCTACTGTAGGTTTTAATTGGTGGTAGGTTGCTGTGACGTTGCTAAGGGTTTGCAAGGTAGTCGCTATAAGTAGTTTCTTCAAGAACTGCATGTGGTTGTTGCATGACAATTGCTGCCATTTTGGTAATATCATTTAATTTCTTAAATATGAATTAAACAAATAACACAATAAAATAGTAATGAGATTTAAATACATTTAAATTATACAATTTATTTTTATTTATTTACTAATAAAATGTGCTTAATTTGGTTAGTAAGCTAGAAACCCAGTTGCTAGGGTTTTATGAGTGGTTGCCAGGTGGTTGGAAGGATGTTTTGGGTGGTTGCTAAGGCATTGATAGGTGTTTTTTTTTTAGAGTTTCAGTTTACAGTCCCTTATCATACCATTTCTAGCACATGTTTGCTTGCACCGCTAATGAATGTTTTAAGCAGGTCTCTTGAATCTTGAATATTCCCCTCATCTTCCATTGGTTCATCAAATGGATCACGTCATTGCTTGAGTCAGTGTGGTTGTTAGGCAAACATCAATGTTTTTATAGAGACTTTTTTGGTTAATCACCATGCAAATTACTTTCATATAGATCGGTCTCTGCAGGAGAACATGTTTAACTTTTTTTTTTCCTCCCAATGTTGAAAGCTAAATCCGGTCTTTAGCTCTTTCCGTCTGGATTTGCAATATATAAGGACTCTTGGGCAATTTTATTTGAGAAAAGGACTTGAGCGAATCTGGGCCAAAACTTGAAAAGGAAATGTATAACAACCTAGTAATTTAAAGTGAAGGAAAAAGCCAAACCGCAAAGGAATTAACAGACACGCTATGCTGGACTTCTGTTGGTTTATGCTACTGTGACTCATCATATCCACTGGGATATTTTTATACCCTTCCAGAAAAGCTAACAAGGCCTTGTGTAGTGATTGAAAGATGCTCTAGTCTTTTGTAACTACGGTATGTCCAGTATTTACAGACAGCTTTATTTAAAAGGTTTTCATTTAAAATAAAAAAGAGACAGTCTATTTAAAAGGTTTAAGTTGAAAAAAATTATTGTGAAGCTGTTTCATTCCTATACATGATAATGCAGATTGTAATGTTCCGCTGTGATTTTTGTCAAAGGTTTTACAGAAACCTTTTTTTACAGAAACCGCTATCTTTTAACGATTAATCGTGCCGCTCTAATCCAGACTATCTTATCAGAATAAAAAACATCTTCTCCAGCATACTTTTCTCCATGTTACTCAAGTCGTGGTTGAGTGTTTGGCCCCTGTGCTGGCCCCTGAACTGCGATCAGGCTTAAAGGCCCATTAAAAGTTGAGTCCTGAGTGAGGGAATGTGGTGAAGTCTAAGCTCAGTGTCAGGAGGTCAGAAAGCACCTCTCATTCTTGCCATATTGATGCGTTCAAATCAACTGGTAAATGATCTAGCTTACCACTCAACATGGATTAAAAGAGCAGTCTGTGCATATATTTAGAAATGGATTGATTGAGTTGAGTGCATTTATATCAACTTTATATTAACATGTTCAGTATGTTGCAGAATTGTATCATCATTACCTAATTACTTAAATTAGAATTGATTTCTTTTATTTTTAACCCTCAGGTGCTCTTTGTTTCGGAGTCACACTTGTTATCTTCCCGGTCAAAAGTGACCGGACACCTAAAAATGAAATTTTCTCCATCCCAGTAAAACCAATGCAATTTATTTTTGTTCAATAATATTTATTCTTTTTAATTTAGTATTTTGAGACAATTTGATTGAATTTATTAATATTTATGCAATATGTATGGTCTATTTTTGCCATGGAAAAATATATATATTTTTCTAAATATATATTATTTTTTTCAAATAATTATTAATGCAGTATTTTAGTATAATATAGAGTCTAGGCCTTCAGAAAAAAATATTTTTTTGAAGAAAATTAGCACCATCTGGTTACAGTATAGAGAAAAAGCATAGAATCATGGTGTAACCACTAGCCCTCCAAGTGCTCTTCGTTTCGGAGTCACACTTGTTATCTTCCGGTCAAAAGTGACCGGACACCTAAAAATGAAACTTTCTCCATCCCAGTAAAACCAATGCAATTTAATTTTGTTCAATAATATTTTTTCTTTTTAATTTTGTATTTTGAGCCAATTTGATGTTACTTATTAATATTTATGCAATATTTATGGTCCATTTTTGCCATAGAAAATAATACAAAAAGAATGTTTTACCACTTAAATTGCACGAATTTTTTTGTGTTCACATACCTATTGCCATAAAAGTCACCAAGTTTCGTAATTTTCTGATGAACCTGTGATTTTTAAATATTCAAAACAGATTTCTTTAATCACAATTTATTGGTGTTTTTGTGTATAAAAGTGTGTGTGTGTGGGTGGGTGGGTATGTCTGTTTTGCACTCTTGACATTTTAGAGTGTCACCCCTTCAATGCTGAGCACTTTTTTCTGCATCGTGGCCGATTTGTAGATTGTACACACAAAGATTCTCAAAGTTTTTGTGTTTTTGTCAATTTCCCATTCATTTCCTATGGTCGGTCATTTTTGACCGAAGAGCACAAGTGTGACTTTTTTTACGACCACTTAGCCTGCTTTTTTTTGTGTGTTCACATACCCAATGCCATAAAAGTCACCAGGTTTCGTAACATTCCGATGAAGCTGTGATTTTTAAAATTTCAAAACAGAAAATTTTTCGGTCAGAAATGACCGAAGAGCACCTGAGGGTTAAACTGTTCTTCTGAATGAAATTAGTGATGATTGAAATGAAAGCCATGGTTAGTAGCTCGCCTCAGATTGAAAAGACCAGCATCAAGTAGTTATTCTCTGACCCGCCTTTGCATTTTGACCCTGCAGTGATTGATATTCCTCAGGCGTTGATAGATGACTATCTTTGAAAGAGGATTCAGGACTGATTGATGGCTGGAAAGCACAATGCAGTGGTGCTCCCTCACAACTCTTTCTTTATTCCCCTTCGTGACCTTCTTACCTGGGAAGACATGCTTTGAAAACCAAAAGTAGAGTGATAGCATGTGGGAAGCCATTTAAAAATAATTAAAAGTGTGTGTGTGTGTGTGTGTGTGTGTGTACATTTATATTTAACTTTTTATTTATTTAAATAAGCTTGAATTAACGGGTATGTATGTCCCTCTTTTGGCTAATGTACTTTCAATATGGAGGGGCAACATGGCGACCGATTATTAGAACCCCTTACCCGTATGTATTTTCAATGGCAGATTATACACTCACGAGATTACTTTATTACTCGAACGAAGTAAATATACATTAATGAGCACATATATTTTTGAAAGAACTAAGTGTTTTTAGCTAAGAATAAACTAAAAGAGATGTTTCTCCATCTAATTGCATTTCCATGTAGTATTGGAATATAGCCCAGGATTTGTCCAAACAGAAGGAATACAGTTAATCACTGTAAATATGCTTTGTTTTTGTGTTTTACTGTCTGTCAAACCTCCTCATGTCTGTTTCAATCTCTTTAATATCCTTAAAGGTTTGTATGAACTGCATTAGCAGCACATATGGTAACCTCTCTCTCAGAAACAGAAATATTTTTCCTCTGTCAATTTGTCACAATCAAATCCAAAGCCTGAAGCAAGCGGATCATTTTACAGTCGGTCTTTTAAAGGAATAGTTCACCAAAATGATTTCCCTGCCAGTATGCTGTTTTTTGTATATATAAAAAAGTCATACAGAGATTAAATATTGACATGAGGATGAGTTTGAGATGGCAGAAATGTAATTTTGTGTGACCTATCGTTTAAAACTAAAGTGAGCATGTTCATGAATGAAACTTTTCTTGGTGTCCTAGTTCTTAGTTAAAGACTTCCTGTAATCACATGCTCCACAGCTGTACCATAAATCTCATCAAAGAGAAAGCAGGACATTACAGAAGTTAAATCAACAACATGTTAGCTTTACTTTGTTGGGGTGCAGGTCTTTTAATGTTAAGTCTTCTAAGTGGTGGTCTCTTTACTTTACCGTTTTTATTGTGATTGATTGTTTGGGTGCAAGTTCAAAAGTCAGCCCATTTCCTTTGAATTTCTATTGTGTTCCTTGGCTTCATCTCAAGACTTCTACTGTACTCATTGTTAGGCTCCACGTTATCTGTTGTTAGGCTCCACGTTATCTGTTTTCCTGCGGCGCAATATTTTGGCATGTGCAAACTACTACACGTATAACTTGGAGAAACAGCTTAATTAGAAACTGAATCTTGGGCGTTTTGTTTGAACTCTGTTAGATGTGCATTGTTTGCTTAAGGGTACAGGAAATCCCTCAAAGAAACACTGGGCCCCAAGGTATAAAGGTAAAGGAAATAAATGTAACTCTTTATGGTGCATGGGAACCTGGAGCCCCCTCCCTCCAGGTGTAATGATAGTGAGTTATGGGAGTTTTAATGGGAATTTATGGGAAGAGGAAGCTTTGAAAGTGGTTCTTGGACACTGATGAGACATGCTGCATGTTCACACTGCTTCCATGAGCATGAGTTAAGCATGATTATGATCCTTGTGGAAATATAGACCCACTTTATTTACTTATTTATGCATTGATATTTTTATTTATGCATTTATTTAGAAATTAAATTATATATATTTTTTGTCTTTTTATTCATGTTTATTAAATTTCATGAGATTGCTACTAGGTCAAAATTGACTATGTTGTTGATTTTTATTGTTGCACAGTTTTGTGCCTTGTGCCATATAATCGTAAGGTAACGTGTCCCCTATTCAGTAACATTACAGGAGAGAGTGTTTTGGAACAAAAAACACAAAGTTATCATGGATGCTACAATATCATTTTCATTTTCCACACATTTACATTTTTCCCACTTTTACATTTGTTACATTTAAGCCTTAATATAAATGTAAGCCTCTCCATACTGTATTTCATTTACGTCATCCTTAGTTAGAGGATCCACCTGCAACCATTTACGGGTTATTGCTTTCCTACTGCTTGCTAACAGTATTTTTAATAAATAGTTATCCTTGTCTAAAACATTTCCTGGTATTTTACCTCTATATATTGTATGTAGTAGTGAACGAAAAGTCCACCTCTACTCCTATAATTTTCCCAATCTCTGCCATCTCACTTCTTGACAAAATAATTTTTATTTTTGGGCATGCCCAGAAAATATTAAAATGATTAGCCATCAAGGTTTCACATAGCCTCCAGCAAAAGCCACGGCTCTGTGAGTCTGTATGAAGTGCTGTTAATTTGGGAGTTATAAAAAACCTTATTAAATTCTTCCATCCAAATTCCCTCCAGGATCTTGAGTTTGTGGTATTTGCCTGAATCACACACATCTATCCAGTCTTCATCTGTTATTTGTGAAGATTTGGGTACCATTTTCAAAGAACACTCTCAGCTTTGTTGGATATGGGGCTCTATCTTGCACCCGGCGCAAATGACTTTATACACTGACGCATTTATCATTCCTATTTTGCACTCGCGCAAAGCGGGCTTTTTTCCTCCACAGACGCACGTCGGTAAACTAACAAATGAACTTGCGCTTCCTGGGCGGGTTTGCGCAAAAAGGAGGCGTGTGTCAGCGCAAACAATCCCTGGTGCTATTTTGCAGTTCCAGAAAACAATTGCGCCAATGACCAGAAAAACCTGGTCTAAAGTCAGTGGCGCGTTGCGCGTATATTCAGATGCTATTTTAAGCGTGCATGCTTGGCCATAATACAGAGTGTGAACAACGTGGATACACTGTAGATGATTCTCTCATCAACACAGATGCATTTTACTTTTTGCAAATGATACATTATTATACGGAAAAATATATAAACATGAGGGAAATCATTGTTGTGTCCATGATGATGGGAAAAAGCTTACACATTTACCCAAATTATTATATGCATGTTTAACCCGAAGCTAATTTGGGTGGGTTTGTCCCATCCCCAGTGTCCCTTCTCTTTCTTTTACGGCCCTGACGAGAACATCGTTCTACTCGGCTCTGAACTGATGCTGAAGCGCGCCTGGTAAATGCGCGTTAAAATAGAATTGCGCCACGGAACAAGCGCATCTCATTCATCATGCTCTTAAAGGGAATGTGAGATGACGCTCTTATTGGTTTATTTCCGTTACGCCCAAACCACACCTATGAATAATGAAGCTACTCCAGACCAACCCCTTTTAGATTTGCGCCAGGCGCAAGAGGCATTTATCCCGCCGGGAAAATAGCAACAGCGCTGGGATCCGTCCACAAAGTTAATATAGGGCCCATGGTGTTTGGTCACAAATTCCCTTGGATTTGAGCACCTTTAATATATCCCCCCATATTCCTTCCTCTTTTTCAATATTTCTTGTGGGTAGTCCGAGTCGAAATAGATTCTCTTTCCTTCGAATTGAACTTCTTTCTTTTTCCATGCTGTGTGCAGTACTTGTTCTTTCACTCTAAACTCTTGGAAGCACAGAACCAGTGATCTGGGTCGAGCGTCACAAGGAGGCTTTGGTGCGAGTGCTCTGTGGCAGTGCTCTTATTCTAATCTCTGTTTCCGTGGACAACAGGCCAAATTCTGACTTTATAAGCCTTGTCACAAACTCTAGTAGTTTGCTTTCCTCTGATCCTTCTGGGTAGGGTTGGGTATCGTTTGAATTTGAACGATTCTGATTCCGATTCCTTGTTTCGATTCCGGTTCCTAACGATTCTCGATTCCGATTCTTTTAAGAGGCAGGGTCAAAAAAGTTTAGCTAACCTAGCTAACCAATGGTCTTTCTGAAGGAAATACTCCTTTCTGAAGGAAATACTCCTTCTGTCACAAATACTCCTTTTGTCACAAATTTTGCCGAGATTTCGTTATTTTTAGAAAAGTGAAGCCACACTTTGGACCGCCGACGTAACTACTCATGTTGATTTGCGCGGTTATGCCAACACTTCCGGTAGACACTTCTTTGTTGGTGTTGTTCAGCGGTTTCTTCTTCTGGTCGGCGGACTGTGAATATCAAAACTAGGAATCAAAATTTTAACTTTTGAACGATTCCGGGAAAAACGAAAAGTTAGTCCCGGTTCCAATCGATACTCGATTCTCGATACCCAACCCTACTTCTGGGACTCCGGTTGTTCTGTCTAGAGCAAGCTTCGATGTCGGTTAACTTTGTTTTCAGAGCGTCTTGATTCTCCAACACTTCAAGGAGTGCGTCACTTGCCGCTACATTACATTCTTCCATGTCGGCGACGCGTTGTTTTGCTTCCCTCACTCTGCTGTTCGCCTAAGAAGTCTTTAAATTTCGGATTAATTTCTTCTTTGAATTCGTTCAGCTAATTTCGCATATCTTTCCGAAGTGAGAGTTGAAATGCACCCATATCGTTTTTGAACGCTCGTATTTGGTCTCGAATGGTCTGTATACCAGAGCTAGCTACTGCTTCGCTTGCTTTCCCAGCCTCGCCATTATTTCCATTACCGTCTTCGCCGTCGTCCATATCTTCAATTGTTTCTCCTTTTTCCCATTTGAAGCCAGCTTTATTTTTTAACCTTTTTTTGCTTCTCCCCTTCCATGTTATACTTCTGCTTGTTTTTAACTTCCCAAGTGTATTTTCCAGGGGATTACAATCGGACCGGTCTGAAAACTCTATTTTAAGCAGCCATCTGCTTCAGCGCTACACCGGAAGTCCCGGGAGAGAGTTTAATTGAATTTTAATTAAATTTAATCTAATGTAATTTAATTAGCTTTTAGTGATTATATAGGATGGTTGAAATTAAATAGTGACGTTAAAGAAAAATATGAAAGGAAAAAAAACATTTTGGATAACAAAAACCTGCAAATAAACATACGTTTTAGTATTTTTATCCAAGTTAAAGTCATGGCATACAATGCAAAATGCAACAAAAATAAAGAAATGTATTTTCACCAGTGGAATCAGTTTTAAACCCCACTTCTCTATAATATACTATACTGTACTATTTTTATTAGTTTATGTAGTTCATTCTCTTGAGTTCTTGTGATCCGGTCTTAATGGAACAGGGACTGGCGTCCAGAAGGAAACTTCAGATTTAATCTTGGACTTACAGAGTTCCTGTGCACAGACGCCATGGTTACCTGTTGCCAGGCCAACATTGCTGCTGTTTGTGCGTCAGAGGAAGTGGCAGATACTAGTTTGAGAGCAGGAATTTGCTGCCACTGCTGATCCATGTTGACCCGAACGCTTGCTCTGATTGGCACACATGACATGCACAAGCAGATTGTGACGGTAGCAGATCTGATCTGGTGGGTTCACATCCATTGCAAATGATGTAATTTATTGCATAAGGCTCTTGAAATTCAGTGTCACAATTTTTTACAAATTCAAATCAAAAGACTTGTTCTCTTTGTTAGATAGTGTGCTCGTTTTATTATGCATTGGCCTCAGGGGTCATTAAATGATGCATAGGAAAGTAATTTACATTTTTAATTTACACATACTGTATCTTGGCAAATATGTTTTCAGCTTTATTTTAAGCATATGTCTGCATTTTGTTCGATGTATCCTTAAAACACAACAACAAAAATGTAAATTACGTTTTAAGAATATTTCAATCATGACAACATGCTATTTGAGTATGGCCATGTTAATGCATTTGGTCTTGGTGGACTAGATCTGCTAAACTGCTGCTGCTGATTATTATTATTGCTGCTGCAGAGGAAGTATGGATTTGGAGCTGCTAATATTTACACAGACACGCTGCTACGAGCATGTAAGATATGCTCCTGCTACATTGACATGCATAAATCCCATAGCAGATCTAGGCAGGTGGAGCTGGGGGAGGTGGAGGGTTTCAGAGGAACTCTGATAGCTCGCTGCAGGACTAGCTTACAACAAACATTGAACCAGACTATTTAAATGAGCAAGCAATCTCATTGGCTGCAAACCAATCAACTTGTGACATGTGGTAATGATGTGATCGCTTGCAGACGGCATAAAGGACAGGTGACCGAACTAGATATTTAGATATTTTTTCTTCAAAAAACTCAAAGTTTCACAGTATTTCAACTATTCAAGCATCAATTAGTATGGATAACTTCATTAAGTTTTGCCTTAATTACCAGTATTTAGAATTAGGGTTGGGTATCGTTTCGAATTTGAACGATTCTGATTTCGATTTCGATTCCGGTTCCTAACGATTCTCGATTCCGATTCTTTTAAGAGGCAGGGTCAAAAAAGTTTAGCTAATCTTGTTAACCAACGGTCTTTCTGAAGGAAATACTACTTCTGTCACAAATACTCCTTTTGTCACAAATGTAGCATTTTGCCGAGATTTCGTTATTTTTAGAAAAGTGAAGCCACACTTTGGACCGCAGACGTAAGCTACTCATGTTCGACACGGTTATGCCAACACTTCTGGTAGACGCTTCTTCGTAGGTGTTGTTCAGCGGTTTCTTCTTTCGGTTCGGTGGACTGTGAATATCGAAACTAGGAATCGAAATTTTAACTTTTGAACGATTCCGGAAAAACGAAAAGTTAGTCCCGGTTCCAATCGATACTCGATTCTCGATACCCAACCCTATTTAGAATATTATCGTGCTAAACTGTGCCTAGTTCACCAGAAATGTCACTCTGATCTATATAAACTGGGTAAACTGAACTGATGTTGTCTGTAAACTGCTTTTGAAATGACTTCTCGTAATAGAGCGGCAGCACACACACATTACACACTAATCGTGTGTATTGACACCAGTGCGTCATGGTTGCTTGCTATCATGGTTGCACAGACTTTTAAACACAGAAAGGTGACCTTTTCTGTGTCTGGTTAGAGTACGATAGCCTTGGTTATCAGTTGAGTAATTCGAGAGGAAAGAAGCTTTTCAGCTCCACCTAAAGCTGGGAGTTTTGCTCTTCAAAGACCGTGTGTGTCCGTGAGAGAGGGCTGGAGAAACTGACCAAGCATGGATGAGTTTAACACAGCTGGCTGAAGTTAATAAGACTTTATCCTTTCATTCTGCCAACTTTCTCTTTTATTGTTCTCAAATGAAAGTCTTTTCTTTTGAACCATTTTGTCATCTGATATTTATCAGATATTTGTTCTCACCTGCGGTCACATCGGTTTATGTTTTGTTTGTGACGCCAAATACAATGCACATTCTTCCTATCAAACGGCTCAAAAATGATGGGATTACCCATCATTCTTTCAGAACAGCCCTGTCATTATTGCATTAGAGCCACAGAATAAACCTTTACTTTGCATCATCAGCTTATCTGTTTTGTTCCTACTCTTTGAAACTGATGCCAGTGGGTGACATGGTCCATTAACTTTTATTCCCTTCAAAATTATACCTCTGAATCTCTTCAAGGGAAACCCCAGGAATTTGGCAGAAAGGATTTTGAATGGTCTCAATAGCTCCTCTCCGACGTGTTTTTGATGTATTTGAAAATCGACCAGAAAATTAATGTAAATGAATAAATAAGAAGACTTTGTGAATTATGTGTCCTTTGAGGCCCTCGGGTTCTTCAGGGAGGCAAGGTCAGCTCTGGTATCTTCCAGTGTTTTCTCATTATCCTCCTGAACATGGCAGAACTTGTCTTTATGAGATCCAGTGCAAACTAAAGCTTTTAAACTGCCGCTGATTGAGATTGATTGTGAAATTACTGCTTTCTCCAAAGCTCAGGTTTAAGGTTTAATTGTAGCGAAGTACTTCAAATGTATCTTGACTTTTTGCATAGTTTAAAATGCGACACAAACATTTACTACTATGTAATTTGCAATAAGTTGGCGGGTGTCTGCAGTATTTTTATTTGTTTTGCTTTGCTTGTGTTTTTGTGGGATAGAAAAGCTGGTAACACTTTGCAATAAGGTTCATTTATTACACATTAGTTCATGCATTAACTAACATGAACTAACCATTTGTTACTGTATTTGTTATTCTTTGTTAACGTTCGCTAATACAAATCTAACTGTTCATTGTTCATGTTAGTTCACAGTGCATTAACTAATGTTGACAAGATTTTAATAAAGTATTAGTAAATGTTGAAATTAACATTACCAAATATTAACAAATGCTGAAGAAGTGTTGTTCATTCTTTGTTAATGTTAACTAATGTAGTAACTAATGAACCTTATTGTAAAGTGTTACCGAAAAGCTTGAATAACACTTGGGGCAAACACAATACAAGAAAGCAAATGATTTATTCATTCTTACTACTGTTATTTATTATATTTACTATATTATATTTATTATAATATATAATTATTATTTATTTTATAGTTATTATATTATAATTATTATACAATTATTATATTTAATTATAATTATTACTATATTATAATTATTATTTATTTATTATATTTACTATGATTTCTATACTAAGGTTTTTTTTTTATATGACTTATTTTATATTACTATTTCTTTTTATTTACTACTGTAATTTGCACATTTTTTTACATATAAAAAATGTCTCTTTTAAACCTGTCTTTGCAGAGAAAGTGAAAAAAGAAAGCCCAAAAGGCTGTACGAGTTCTCTCAGCGATGGACAACACGTACGTGAAACCTTCACAGAAAGGTGCCAAGAACACTTCTAAAAAAGGTGAGCTGGTTCATAGAGATTATTTATGAGTAATTTAGGCAGGTCTGGACCTCAACGATAATTAATCTAATGGGTCATCGCTATGAGAGATACAATGTCTCATAACGAAAGTGCCCCAGTACTTTGAGATGGCACCCTGGCATATCATAGATGAGATTATAACGCTGCTTGCATCCAGTCACATGGCACAAGTTAATACTATTGGCGGAAAGCCCAGAAAAGAAATTCAAGACAATAGGCTGAAACCTTTGACACACTGTACTTCAGATCACCAATTCATGCTTTCAATGTCAAGCGAATTACACTCAAGCAGAGAGTGTATCTACCAACTGTACTCTGTCACCTACCCGACTCAAAACCACCAAAACAGACGCTTTGAAATACAATACAGCCCACATTTCCTTGTTCTGTTGATGAGATTACAGGGGACAGGCTGAATCCCTAGTGGCATATGTGGCTGACATGGATATCTGTTCTCTAGCACACAGCCTGCATTAGCAAGAGCAGGCCGGCAGCACCTGTGTAAATCTGATAGTCTGATAACATTCACTTTTGTGCTGTGGGCGCATTTGTGGTGTGATGTTTGTTTGTATCTGGAAATATACTGCAACTCACAGAAGTTCACCCATTGACCCATTGGTACTACTTTTTAAGGCCCCGTTCACACGAAGACACGTTTCGCTGGATCCGTATAAATTTTTATACGTATTGGCGTTTTGTCCACACGGATCCGGCGTTTTGGGAGAGTGAAACCGCTATTTTTTGAAACCAGGTCCCAAGGTGGATAAATCTGAAAACGACACCCTTGCGTTTTCGTGTGTACGGCCAATCCATATATTTTGTGAAACGATGCTGTCATCACCCCACGTGTCGACTTGTCAGACAACAACAACTGCCGAACTGCTTGTATAATAATAATATAATATAATGCGGCAGAAACTTCTGAGCCTCTTGTATTCCTTTATTTATTATTTACTTGAATGGGTTTTTTTTTAGGCCTACTTTCTTTCGTATGCTGCTTGTCTGTTGTCTGGTAAACACATTTCTTATTTTATAGGGATGGGGATTTAAAGCAAAAATAAAATTCAACGATCGATGGAAATTATTTGATTATTTTGGCTATTCAAAAAACGCACCCCTAATTTTCCATTTCGACATTACATTTATCTGTAGGTTAGGCGTAGGCTACGTGTTATATAAGAATGTATTCCGTTTGATATTTATGTTTAAATATGTTATTCTTTTATTGAATCTATATTGATTATGAAAAGTGAACCGCGTGCATATGCGCAATAGGCTATATTGGGAGACCTAATTTTGACCACATTAAGTTTTGTTTTGTATAAAGCCCTTCTTTGAAGTGAATTTAGTTTTTTTAACAATTTTATCTTTATTTTAATAAATGTTTCATCAACCAGTTACCTGGATTTAATAAATAAAAAGCAAATATATAGCGGACAATCAGCCATGATCAGGACGTGGACGCTCCAGCGCGAAATAACTTTGCATTGCTCGTGAACTGGAGCTCATCTCATAAATGAACCGAAAACTCAGAAATATAGGCTATAGAAATCTTGAAATAGCTAAGTTTAAACATCGACAAACAACAATTAAAAACGAACAGAAACGGATAGGCTACTCTCTCTTAGCCTAATCCGTATGAAGTGCATTAGCCTACGTTACTCCATAGGCGCGTTCACAATAATGTGAAGTGGCGAGTCAGCAGCATCATCAACTTCCTCTTTTCGGTCAAGAATGACACAGAAAACATTAGTTTATTAATAACGAATTAAAATGTCTATATTTGACACATTCGTTACTTTCGCCGGTCTTTGTGGCAAGCTTTCTGAGTCCGCTAACTAATCGAATATCTTGAAAAAATATTCGGATAGGGGAAGCTCTGGCTTCGTGTGGATGAGGCCTAAATTTACTCAAAGCCACTTTTCCACTGCAGGAACTTTCCCCAGAATCCAGGGACTTTGGGGTGGTACAAACCGTTGTGTTTCGACCACAGGCACCAGGTTCTAAATTAATTTCCGTGTAAATATTTCCCCCTCAGATAGTCCCTGCTCACAAGATAGTACTTTCTCACAGTTAAGGAACTTTTGGGGGTGGGACTTGGGCACTGAACATGGGCGCTCAAGTTGACGCAGCATTTCGATTGGTTGACTCTACGCAGTATTTGATTTCAACCAGCAGTCTTTTGTGGAGTCGGTTTGCTGTTCAAATCAACAATGGAGTTTAAAAAGATTTGACCGATGGACCGTTGACAAGGTTCAGGCTTTATTAAGCTAATACGCGGAGGATGAAATCCATCGGGAACTGTAAAGTCGCGTTCAGTCCTACGTCACCTGACTAATTTGCGGGACTAAATCTTCACGGTATTTTCAGACAGCGATGAAAACGTAGACAGCAACAGGTCTGGGGAAAAAGTTCCTGGGACAAATTGTTTCGGGTAATTTTGGTGGAAACACAGCTAAAAGTTTTGTGTGTGTGTATAATATATTTGTATAAATGTTGATAAACATACTATACCTCCACTTCCAAGTCTTGAGATCTGTGATTCTTGAGACTTTCGTAAGATTATGTTTCTTTTGTGTTTCTACAGAGGCTCCGGGCTCCAGCACTAAGAATGTTTTCACACGACTGCTGAAAGTGGCTCAGCATTACCTTTTGGAATCAGGGAAGTACAGTACAGCTGCCAAATCTTCTCCTGTCAAGAAGAGCCCTGCCCTCAGCCGCCTCCGCAAAGCAAGAATCTCCACCTCCTTCGCTCAGGCACAGGTGCACCTGCTTTTAGGACCAACTTTGTATATACTGTAGATAAACCACATAATTGGCCTTAAACATGGCCTTTGCTTTATCTGAAATCAAAAATGACAATATGGTAATGTGGCAACTCTAATGTGTGTATCATATTTCAAGAGAAGATACACTTTTGACAGCTTTTTTGCTATACATTTTATCCCATGTATATATATTCAGTCTAAGAAATATGTGATTCAGGTTGGAACCAAGAGGAGCAGTAGTAGACGTTCCCAGAATTCCATTCTGGGTGGGGTCAAGAAGGAGCGACTCCCTTCTCAAGAGTTGGATGAAGGTGCTACTGAAGAGAGGTGTGTAAAAGAAATGGAGGCAAGATGGTAGAGCGATGTACAAGGATTCAATAACCTGCCCCCTTTTATGTTTTAAATGTGTTTTTGTAAAACGGTACATTTTAATTGACTGCAATTCCCCTGCCTCAGAACTGTTAAATATAATACAATAAATAGGATACTTCCAAAAATAAACATTTTGTCATTATTTACTCCAAAGTAATTGTTCCAAAATTTGAGTGTGAGGAAATAATAATGACACATTTTTTTGGAAGTATTAAAAAAAAAGTAGATAACCCATGACTTATTTTTTCTTTGCAACACTAAAAAAAGTATTCAATGGAATTACAATAAATGAGTATATGCCTCTTAAAAATAATACGAAGAAAACATTACCAATGTATTATAAAAAAAACAAAAAATGAAAGTTTAAAACGTATTATTATTCTTTTTATTTACTTATTTGTTTTATTTGAATAATTATTTTAAAGCTGCAGTCCATAGCTTTTGTTGGGAGAAAAATTATCTAAAATACATATTTGAGAAAAATACATAACCAGCCAGTGTTCAAAACTCTGCTTGCCGTAGCTCGATTTAAAGCGTTTAGCTTGTTATAATGTTTTAAATTTCAGTGGTGCTGGTGGATTTCCACAGGAGATTCGAGTCTCTGGGTCATTATGTCACATCTGTACACATAAAGGAGGAGTCTCGGCTAGTATACGCTATATTGTGTGTGAGGATGCTGGAGGTGGAGATTTATAGCCTTTTCTCACAACATTTGATATAATTAAACTTATCAATTTGATGGCGGATCCAGAAAGGTTCAAACGACAATCACCAGTGACAACAGATTCACCCGCTGTAAAATGCAAAAGACTTCGTTCGGACTTCAGAGTGGCGACTGAAAAAAGAACCGCAAACGGACCCATGCGAAAACACGGATAATATCGGAAGGACCATACACGGTAGTCACGCAATACTAACGTCATTAACATTTAAATTTGAGAACTAAGTATAATTTGCACAGTTTTTCATTATATGATAACTTTAAAGCGATTGTTAGATTTAATCAGAATCAGAACAAAAGTGGATGTTTCTTACTAGTTCAGATGACGTTTTCCGAAAATTCTTATGTTGGTCATACTTCCAAAAATAATAATCTGTGATTCTGAATGCCAGTATCCACATCGGCACGGTGATTGACAGCTGCACACTCTCCTCAAAACATTGTGTTCATCCACACTGTGCCGGGTGTTGAAGGGTGTGACGTAAAGTTGATAATTCCGCGAATGACTGCAATTGCAGATTTCTAACAGAGATGGGGACAAAGAGGAAAAATGCCGAACTGCAGCTTTAAATAAAACTTTATCCATTAATGAACAGAAATTATTCAATAAAAAAAATCCTGAAATTCATCCTAAATTATTGCATGTTTCTGAGAGACCATGGATGTCCAGTTTGCGAGCGTATCACACAACTCTTATAATACTCTCTTATAATACAACTCTTATAAACAACTTTTATGATGATTCAATGGTACTTTTGCATCATTTTTGAAGCTTAAAAGCTCCAGTCCTTATTAAAGGGTTAGTTCTCCCCAAAATGAAAATGCTGTCATTAATTACTCACCCTCATGTCATTTCAAACCCGTAAGACCTTTTCAGTCTCTCTCAGCACCAGAGACTGACACAGAATAATAATATTTTTTAAGGGTGGACCACTGTAGTCACATGAAATATTTCAACAATGTGTTTACTACCTTTATGGGCCTTGGAAGTGACAATTATGTTGCAGTCCATCTTTATTTCTATTCCGAAAACATGAACGGAGGTCTTACAGTTTTCGAACGAAGGTCTTATGGGTTTCATTTTTGGGTGCATAACAATAACTAACATAACAGCCAGCACATTTTTCAAAATATCTTTTTTGTTGCTCAGAAGAAATAAAGTCATACAGGTTTTGGAACGAGGTGAGGGAGTAAATCTTGAAAGAATTTTTATATTTCTATGAATTATCCCTTTAAACAATGTTCAGGTAGTTAAAGATAGGTGGATGCCACCATTCAGGTCTTGCGTTTGTTTTGTTTTTTCGTCGTGACATAATTTATGACTTTGTACTTTTGTCTGAGCAAAAATGAATCTGGTTCTGGAGGTTTAACTCGTCTGGGAAAATGCTTCTGGCTAGTTGAAATAGTTTTGCGTCTTTATCTCACCTGTTTGCATGTGTGCATATCTGATTATCTTTGTGCAGGAAATTCAAGTTCAGGTGCGCGTCATTGAATTTAATTTTGAAGGCTTGTGTTCATACAGAACATTGCTAAGATGCCTAGATGTATTATTAGCTTTTTATGTTTTACGATTTAAAATGGTTTAATCCAAATTTTGTGGTGACTGCATCCAACATAATATCCCATAGTTCCTCAATGTTTAAAATAATTGGAAAATGTGCAATTGAAATTATGCAGTAAATTTCAACATCCTTTCTCTTGATAAAAGTTGGAATAAGCATGCCTACTAATACCCGACATTCCCATCAGCTTCTGCATTAGAGTCAATAGAATGATCCTTGAGACGGAATCGGGTCACTGAGGGGTCAGCACATGGATTTTTTAATTTTGACATGATGAGGAAATAACAGGGCTGTTTCTCTGTGTGTGTCCAATCACCCAGCTCAAGTTTTCATCACTTCACCCTGATCCCAGAAAAACAGGCTTAAATACCTGGAGATCAGGCTGTGTTGAAATACAGATATTCATTGGCCAGTCATGGAAGGAATCAGTGATTTTAAAGGGGTTTTATGGAAGATCCAGATTTGCATAAATAGGATATTAGAAATAATAAGAAATAAAGATCAGGATACTCTGGCATGGTACTTTGCATCCTATAGGTAGCAAACGCTAGTTGGTCTGCACTGTGAAAAAGCATTTTAATCCTAAAACAAGATACCCAATTAAGAAGCTAATTGCAAATGGTATTTTCAGTGAAAATATATTTTGAATTAAGCAGTGTTGTTATTGTTAATTAAAACTATTAATTGAACTAATATTTCATTTAAAAACAAACTTTTTTTAATTTGGTGAAAATTAGACCATTAACTGAAATATAACATTACTAAACAGAAATAAGATAAACTGAAAATAAATAGAAATATTAAAAGTAATGAATATTAATAAATACTATAATAGTAATATTACATATGAGGTTAAAATTAGAATTAAATGTAGTTTTTGTCTTTACCTTTTTTCGCTTAAAGCTAAATGTCTTTACAGGCAAACTGGAAAAATTTTAATTAATGTTTTTTTTTTCTTGCTCAGATAATTAAAATGGAATGTATTAATATAGATACTTAATGAAAATATATTTAGTGCATGTAATTATGCTGTTTAGTTTTTAATTGGTTTATTTGAATGATTATTTGCATTAAAAATTCCTTAAAACGTGGTTTATTTAAACCGTAATGTTCATTGAATGTAGTCAGTACTAGTTTTTAGACAATAGCAATTTCCACATACACTAATACATGTTGAACTGTCTAGTCATCTGTTATGCAGAGGTGATGATAACTAGTGTGGCTATGCTATGTTTTGTGATACAGTAAGTGTAATTATGTGAGGGTGTGTGTGTGTTTTTTGTGAGTACAGTAAACAGGGTGTATCATTCAGGACTGCAGGTTTAAATCAGTGTGTCCTGTTACTTCAGTGTAAAATCATCCACTTAAAAGCAAAAGAGGAAATGGTCTTCAGTAGGCACGTTTCCATTACAGATTTGTGCAAAACTTTAGCGATTAAATTTTTTCTCTAAATGGTCCTCAATTTTTTTTCATTGCAGTTTTGCGAAATATTTTTTGCGAAATTGACTTTGTTTCCATTGGGCGTATTTTCAATTTTGTAATTTCCATTTGCGTAATTTGAAGGGTAACTGAAGTGCCTATTGTTTGTTTGCAGATGCCACTTGGTTTATGCAATAAAATAAATTCATTTTAAGTCTCTCCAAATACAGTAATATAATAAATACATTTAAGTCTGTCCAAATACAGTCACTGTATGTCCCTGAGTGAGTTTTTGAGTACTGATTTCTGACTCTTCACAGCTCCAACTCTTCGGTTCGGCGGGTGAGGTCAGGGCCCGTGGGTAAAGTGGCTCGCAGAAGGAGTCGAGGTCAGTCCAGACGAGGATCTTCCCTCCTGCTGAAGAATCGCAGCTCTAGATCTCAACAAACATCTGAGCAGCCTGAGAACAGCAAGAATGAGGACTGTCAAGAAACCCAAAGCAGGTACTTAATCCTGCAGTTAAGACATTTGATCTTCTATCATAAACATTTGTTTGGCAATAATTAATTATCTCCTTTGAGATCGGCTTAAACTGACAGGTGGCCACGTTGGTTTGGTTTGTCAGGTTTTTGTACTCGTTGAAGACGTTAGTTAAAATGATGCTTTAATCTGGGCCGAATCCTTGAAATTGAAAGTGATTCATGCGAATGTATGGATTCTCTACAATAGAAAAGGATTAATAGGTAAAAAGATCAGGTAACCATGAAAGCTGAAAATTGAAAGAGGTAAATGAGTTTTAGGGGCTTTTTTTCACCACTTCGAGTGACATACCTGTGGATTAGTTTGAGTTTTTGTTAGAAATAAATCAGGGCTTGTACATACTGTATATATTTCACAAGCCACAACACAAGTCCAAAACTCAACCAGTATCAGCCAGTAATAGATATTTGTCATCTAACACTCACTTTAAGTTCATGTTTAAAAACACTTTTTAGTGTCATTTTTAGCCAACCCCTAAATAGGTATCTAGTTTTTCATATTGTACTGCATTATAATGTTGCGTTGCCTTAATTCTAGGGATACATAAAATTATAATGAGAGCATTATAACTGTGTGCTTGAGACATTGCTTTTAATGGTGAGACTTTTGTTTTTGTAATCAGACTCTCAAAAATTATGTAAAAACCTGGATTTAGATTTAATATCCAATATATCGGTTATCAGCTTTTAAATAAAGAATTGTCTTTGCAAAATATGCAAAATTAGCAAAATTTGCATTTCGTTCATCCATACTAATTTCACATTTACAATAGCATTTAAAACTAGAATGTACATTTCCAATTTGTACAGTGCTTGCAGTGGCAAAGCTCACCACCCGGTTGCTAGAGTGTGGTACATTATTGCATACGAGCCAACAACCATGTCTGTACGATGTTCTGGTGCTGAGATATGACTTATTCATGTGTTTGTGTGGTTACTAGGGTACCCTATATGGTTGCTATGGTGTGATTATACAGTTTATGAGATAATATTTAAAGACTAGTTGACAGTTTGAGTCAAAAAACTCAAAATCCATGTTTATTCTATTTTCTAGAGCTGAGATATGACTTAAACATGTTGTTTTATGGTTGCTAGGCTGGCTTAAGTGGTTGCTAGGGTGTGAATATGAAGTTAGTATGTCACTAATTGTTGGCTGCATGACAGGCCGAGGGAAATGAGCCCAACCCCAAGTCTCTGTGACCTTCTGGTTAAAAGATATGATCTCACCAATTTTGTGCCAATGTTAAGTCTATGGGACTTTTATGGTCCGATTTATTGACCGCCAGACAAGCATCATAGCACCGATCGCTTAGAAAAGTCATAGCACACCTCTCCTCAATGAGCCGGTCGATTTGACACCTCATGCATGGGTCTGTGATGTTGGCGTGTATTTTTTAACAGATGATGACTATTTAGTTTTTAAAAGGAGTTTTTTATAGAATTTTTATAGTGATTTTATTTTTATAGTTGTTTTATAGAGTGGCCTATCGTCCACAGTTGCTAGGGTGCTGTAACTGGTTGCTATGGTGTAGCTATGAAGTGCTACGGGTTGTCAAATTTTGTGGCAATGTTAAGTCTATGTGACTTTTTTACCCAATGATTTGCACCTGTAGCGAACACTGTACCCCAATCGCTAAGAAAAGTCACAGCACACCTCTCCTCAATAATCCGCACAATTTGACACCTCGATCAGGGGTCTGTGATATCGGCGTGTATTTTTTAACAGATATAAACAGTTTTTATAGAGTTATTTAGTATGGCCTGATCGCCCACGGTTGCTAGGGTGCTGTAACTGGTTGCTATGGTGTGGCTATGAAGATTTTAGGCCATTACTTATTGGCTGCTTGATTAAATAAATCCTCCTAGGGAGAGAGAGATGTTGCCTGACAGCAGGGCTGTCAGGCCCTTTTGTGTCTGTGAGAAAGTGACAGTTGGGATTAGAATTTTTGAAAGTTCTGCAATGTTAAGTCAATGGGATTTTTTTGGCCGCGTTTTCGTCCGCTGTGCGAACATCGTACACTCGATCTCTTAGAAAAGTCATAGCAGTCTTCTCCTAAATGAGCCGAGTCGATTCGACGCCTCACCCATGGGTCTGTGACAAAAGCTGCGGGAGGAGTAGCGTGCCAAAAAACGCACGGAAGATAAAAAAAATAAAATAAAATAATTATGCAAGAGAACACTAGTGTTGCTTTGCAAGCACCACTAATAAATGGTTGTAGTGTTTGGTTTTTAATTTATTTAGACAAAATAGAGCACATTTCAATAACAACCATTTATTGGATGTAATGTAAAATGAATTAACAAGTTATCTGTTTTGGAATTTTAATATTGGTGCATCACTATATTTATCCGAATTCACACCTTGAGAAGTTCATGCATGCTCATGCTGAGCAGACCTGCATTGACTTCGTCACTGGGGGAAAAAGTGAGTGATAAAGATAGCTTGTGAGCCTGCTTTTTGGGGCCCTGACACCGTTTTACATCTAGCATCTTCACCCCTGGGATCAGGCGGAAAAGCTGTAGGTGTGTTGGAAAAATGAAGCAGAAGCCTGAGATCTCCGGTCAGTTATGTCAGCAGGCTGTATTTAAACCCTCAGGCCCCCAGAGGCCAATGTCCTGCCATTTCCACCTGCCCTCTTCTGACACCGGAGCAGAGTCATCACACCAGCTATGAAAACAAGCATCTGGCCTTTTAACTTTTAACATCCACCTTCCTGATGCCTTTGCAATGTCCTTTGTAGCACTTGTAATGATGTCAGGGAAGACTGTGGAACTTTCCTTGAATAGGACTTTTGCAAAGGTTTTCTTAAAGTCACCATGCAATTTTTTTTTGTTTTTTGTTTTTAGGAATATTGTAGCCTGACTTCGTCATACTCGTATTCTATTCAGAATGTGAGTCTGATACTGCTCCATAGGGATTTGATTATGAGGCGTGTCTTAATCGAACCAGGACAAAACAACAACTCTGCACTCACAACATGACATCATAACTTTTCCCGTAAACATACACGCCACTTTCAAGTCAAGTGGCGTTATCTGTACGCATTTTGAGCTATCCGCGTGTATGTCTGACCGACGCCTTTAAATGTCCCGAGTGATTCCGCGTTTACCTGTACGCCATTGTAATGTCTAGACGAATCAAAGCAAAATGTAGATCTACATCTGGGCAATCGATATTTTTCCTGAGGATGGTAGGGGAAGACTCATAAATGGCATTAACCCCATTGCACGGGAAGGTTTAGGACGGGGTTCGGGTAGGTCATATATTTATATATACAGTAATGTAACGTTAAGTCAACGGCGTTCATAAGACACGCTGAAAAGTGACTGTATGCCGTGTTGATAGCGAGCCATAAATGGAAATACAAATTGGCGCCATACATACGCCATTTCATGAGATGCAGTCTGGCACTCAATTGGATAGACCTACAGACCAATCAGAGCAACGCAGTAAGTTGAGTCGACGCATAGGGGCCGTTAACACCTGGCCACTTCATGCGCTTTCTGTGATCGGATAGCTATTCGATCGTGAAAAGACCAGGTGTAAATGCCCCCAAAACGCATTTGAGAACGAATTTGAATCCGATCCGCTCAAACCACTTCAGAAGGTGGCTAGGCCGCATTCCAGACGAAACTAGACATGTGTAAATGCATCTGGTTCTTGAAACCACATATGTAAATGTTACTACTCCCAAAAATGTTAAAAAATAAACGTGTGAGAGCATGTTATAGGCCATTTGTCATGCTATTTTAGTCAGTTATGACGACGCTACTGCAACACGCATCACCTCAGATGAGCAGCTGAGCGCCTATCAAGCCGAGTGCTATCGCAAATCAAAGTGAAAGTAAGTCACAGTCCATTAACACTACCATCTTCATTAAAAGTAAAGAAACGAAATTATCTTCCCAGTTCTGTTGCCGCTTTCTCTTATCGCCGTCTTTGCTGATTTTGAAATTAGCCGATGATCAATAAAATGCAGCTTATCTGTTGCTTTCGGTGCACGTGCACTTCATTAAATCCGCATATAGCGCGGGAATTGAAGATCGGATTTATATCCGTTTTGCAAAAACACATTTATATGACCCGGTGTAAATTGAATCCTTTTGATAAATCAGATAGCTATCCGATCTGAGAAAACGCATGAAGTGGCCAGGTGTAAACAGCCCCATAGTTGTCAACAAAACTGAACTGCATGCACTCTCAGAAAAACTATTATTAAAAAGAAAAAAGAGTGTAAATGATATTTGCCGGATTCACGGAGTACTTGCAAACTCGAAAAACATTTTGGAACGAAATAGAAAATTTGAATGTATATACGAACAAGTTCTCCGTTTAGGATTAGATCTTGACAATAAAGCCAACAAATCTGTTCGCATTTGTCGGACTATCTCAACTTTATAACACGGTTGGAACGCGACTTTGACTGATTTTAATAAATGGAGAGACGATGAAAGAGACCAGGCGGAAGAAGCGTGTTCATTTGAGTCTTCAGAAAAAAACCCAGGAGCCAAAATGACGTTTTAATGATGTATTTAATGATTATTTAAAATACACAATGATGAGTAGCATATAATAATTATTTATTTTTAAAAATACACCATTTTAAGTGGTGCAGTGACTACCAGTATGGGCATTGTGTGCAAGTAGTATAACATAGCGTCACCATTGTTTTTCATGCAGCGATGGCTTTGGCATGAGTTGTGATGCCCATTTCGTTTGCTTCTTTTACTTGGTCTTCCATGAGTTCGACCAAAGGAGAAACCACAATGACAACTCGGTTTTCATTGCGTCCTGTCGTCTCAGCGACCATAGGAGCCAGCTGATAAATTAAACTTTTGCCGAATCCTGTAGGAAGGACGGCAAACACATCTGACGATCGACAAATGCCTTTATTGGAGTTCTGTTCGCCTTTTAAAATGAACGCGCTGTCGATTTCTTCTAAAACAGACGCAATAGTGGAATCTATACGTCTCAATTCTCCAGCTGTTGTAAACTACTTCAAACCAAGTGCTCTTTGATGATGTAATGATTACGTAACTGCAAATCTTTGGTCCATCGTATAAAGCCCACCTTGGCAATTTGATTGGCCCGACCATTTTTCTAAATGGATCGAGTCCAGAACGAACTTCCAGACCAAAAAATGTTGTGTGCTGGCATCCAGGCTGGGAATATTGCAATATTATAATCAAGATTACTTTCCCTCACTTTTTGCAATGATTCTCTGATGAAGTGTTTACTGGCGTGAGGGCGGAGCAACCTGTCACTCACATGAGATCACAGCAATAGCGAACCACAATCATCCAATCAATTCGCTATGGATAAAATCCTTTTTTTCTAGTTTGAGATGCTGTTTCACTTACTCACAATAGGGAAGAAAGACTTCCGTTTTACATCGACTTTACATTTGTGTCTGTGCGTGAGTGTTCAACAAACATGTTGTTCATTTAGTTTCAGCATCACCTCCTGAGAATTTTAATCCTCCCGTGAACCAATAATGCAGTTAATAGGGGGTTCAAAACTAGGTTCCTGAATCCTTGCCAGGAACATCTTAATTACTACTTTGAAGCATTAAAGTGGTCTAACTACATTTTTCTTTTTCAAATTCATAGGGAATAGTGTGAAGAGAAACTTTTATGCAGGCTAACTGACTTGGTTTTCTTCCAGTAAGTTTTTTTGGTTTTCTAAAAATGTCCCTGTGGCACATAAAAGTAAACACAATGAAACTAAATTTAGTCTGAAGGTTTCCTTTTGGCTTCAAAAGTGTCCAATAACTGCATATGATTTGTTTTGTTAATCTTCACGTTAGTATTATTTGCTTTTTATCTTGTTTTTCTTCTCCTTTTAAACGTTGTATTTTTTGTTTCCTGTTAAGTTTTTTGTGCATTGCTTTTTAAACTTTATGTATTTTACTTTGGTTGTTGCTCTATTCTGCTTTTTTAGTTTTAGCTTTTTTGTTTTCTTTTAAACATTTCAATCATTTATTATCTTAAAAATGTGTTTATTTGCTAATTTAATTAAGTAATACTTACAAATTGATTTAAAGTTCCTTTAAATTGTAGTATATAAAATGTACTTTTAATATTTCCACTTTTTATGCTTCTTTCCATTGGTATATACTTTTATTAGATGTTTGCAATGGACATTATTTTTTTTAAGAATTATTTTTTTATTTTTTACTTTTTTTCCATATTTTTTTTAATTTTAGTTTTAAAATTTATATATATATATATATATATTCTTTTAAACATTGTATCATTTATTATCTTAAAAATGTGTTTATTTGCTAATTTAATTAAGTAATACTTAAATTAATTTAAAGTTCCTTTAAAAATGTAGTATATAAAATGTACTTTTAATATTTCCACTTTTTATGCTTCTTTTCCATTGGTACATACTTTTATTAGAATGTTTGCAATGGACATTATTATTATTTCTTTTTTTTCATAATTTTTTTTTATTTTAGTTGTAAAATGTATTTATATATATATATATATATATATATATATATATATATATATATATATATATATATATATATATACACACAAAATTTCTATACATACTTTGAATTTGATTCTTATCTTAGTGTATCAGAGGATAACTACTACTTTTTTCCTTCTTTGAAGTTAGCAGTGCTTCTAGTGGAACGCTTGTTATTTGTGTGTGTGTGTGTGTGTGCTTTTTTCCCCCACCACTCAAACCTGACTGGATCTGTAGTGTGCTTCTTTTTCTTAATCTTGTGATTACCAGACATGTCCCTCCTCTGAAAAAGCCAGAGTGAGGGAGGGTATGGGAAAATCCTGTCCCTGTATGCCATGTGTGCGTCACGCTTCCGGAACGAACAGCGGAGACATGTGATCCAATGCCCAGTGTTTGATCTTCCTCTTCTGTATCTTATTTCCACGGGCTCCCAGGGGGAAGATTACAGCATATCTGGCAACTCTGACAATGTAGTGATGGGATACATGGGTTGAAATACAGCACACATTTGTCTATGTGGTTAGGTTCATCCCGGGCTGTTGGATAGGGGTGCGATAGCCTTTGTCGTTCGCTCAGGTGCGATCGTTGCATAACAACGTGAGCGTAAGTAGGAAAGATGATCAGGGAACTGCTGATATTATCTGATTACATAGAGATTCCAGTGACCGTATTGTTGGCTCTGCTATTAGGTGTTGCGTAAACAACACTGGGAGAACGATGTGGTAGGATCAAATCCCAAAGGGAAGTGCGTGTCGTACAAAACTCCCATGATTACGACACAGAGCCGGAGTGGCGTTTACTTATTCATAGGTTAGCTCCTGATTTCCCAGCATCACCCTGCTGTTTAGAAGTCCGTGTCTTCCCCAGAAGAAAGAGTCATTAGGGAATTTCTTTCCATCTTGTTTTGAAACCAGAGTCCGTGCGAAGTTTTCTAAAGTGCATGGTTACTCGGTTGTTTTAAATATAATTTAGACAGGCGAGTAATAGTTTAGCTTTCTTTCAAAGCCTAGTAGCAATTAACTTCATGACTGATTAGAAATGCACAGGTGACTTGACAATTTTATTCCAATAGAGGTTGACATTAGCATGTTGCTAAGATAAAAACTCAGTTGTAAACATGATTAGTGCACAGTTAATAGCTTTTATGCTGTTTTATTTTTTCTCAAACAAGTACAGTAAATTGATTTAAAGTTTTTATATGGATCTAAATATTTTACTTTTAGGATTTGAATGAAATCCAATACATTTAGAACTGAAGTTTCTCCTAATTCACTGAGCGTGCCATTCTTCCTTCGACTTTTAGCCAAATTATTTTATATATAAAGGGAGATTATGGTTATTAGATTTTGCCATTTATTCAAACATTCATACAAATATAAAATGTTGGTTATGCAAATTTAATAGCTGTATTGATGGAAATGTTTAGGTTGGATGTTTGGTACTAAGATAAGGAGTGCGGGTCTTTGGACTTTTGCTCTCTTTAACTATGCAAATATTTCCTAACCGAGAAGGAATGATCTGGATCTTTCTTCATCACACACACACACAAGCCTTTTGTCCTGCACCCAATCAATGTGCTGACCTTTATTACTTTTGAAGAGGTGTAAAAATGCCACTATAAGTTTCTTTCAAGGATCCTTCTCTTTCTGCACATTCATATGTATGTATGTATGTATATGTTTTCATTCATTCCAGTTTAGTTCATGTATACTTAGTGTAATTGAAATTATTTTAATATGTTTGCATATCTTTAACTGACCCCAGATGATGTTGCTACAGTACAAGCTCCACCAAAACCACTGTTCAAGTTCACTCATATTGTGTCCACAGAAATACTTAATGAGGGTGTAATTCAAGCATGAATATTGATAAATAGTGCCGTCAAAATGACATCTATAGGGTCCATAAGTCTGAAACTATTAGTGAAAACTTTTACTTTGCATGCTTTTTATATATATAATAATGAAAAAAATATATGACTTGAAGTTTACTAGAACTTCTTAGTGTTTGCTTTGATGACAGCATACAAAATCATATAAAATCATAATTATAAAGTCATATTTTTTCAGCTTTTAAATATTTTAGAACACTAAAATGGTGTTTTTTTTCCATATTTAAATGACACAGATAACATTTATAGCTTCAGGGCTTTGCCACTTCATTCCAACCCGTTCACATATGTTCATGTCCAAGTCACTCTTAGGCAGTGTTATGCTGTCCTTTTAAGCAACAGCAGCTTTTTTAACATTATAGAGAGTTTGTGTGCAAATAGGTCACCCTAAACCCAGGTGACTAAGTCTTTCTTTTCCACATAACACAAAAGGAGAAATTTCACTGTCGATTTTCCATGCAGTGATCATAACGGACAAAAAAAGCACCATGCAAGTTGTTAATCAGTTAATTTTAATTCTTTTTAAGTTGTAGAATGGAGAAATATTATTTCATATTTTCAATCTTACACAAGAACCAATAGCATTTGGTGCCATTGATGTTCTTTAAGAACATCTGAAGAGTTCAGATGCAAAAGCCTCTAAAATTTTCTTCTAAAATGACCATTTTTATCAAGCTTGTATATTTAAGTTCAGTAATTTCACTTAAATGACAATTAATAGGTAATCTTCATTGCCATTTAAGTGAAATTACTGAACTTAAATATACAAGCTCGATAAAAATGATCATTTAGAAGAAAATTTCAAATGGCACTTAGAGGATTTTGCATCTGAACTCTTCATCTGTTGTGTCATGTTTGAATATGTGAATTAATGTCCGTCGGATCGCATTTAAATCCATCACTCTGGATGAGATCAGTATTTCTGGCTATTCTACACCTCCATTGTCCTCCAGGCGGCTCTGTCTCAGTGGCTCTCGCTGGGCCTTCTGCACCTCACAGAACCAACAAACGTTAAATCCAGCATGGCTAAACTCTAAAGAATAATCTTCCTGAAACACAATTGTGGCGGACCCCTGTGAGTGTGCAGTGGAAAGCAGCTGGTCAGTACGGACACACTCCATGCTAGTGCATATGATAGGCTGAGCTCTCAGGCTGTGCTCGGGAGCTTGAAAGAGACATATTGGGATATCGCATTTTTAATCTGAAAGCATGCTTAGCACACCGTTTAACCACCACTGGGCTTGTGTTTTGTGGACATAGTGATGTGGAAAAAGATCGGCCCTATTCATAGCTCCAGCTGGGGAATGTGTGATTCTCTTCGGATGGAAAACGCTTTTAAAATTAGAGTTCTCATAAAAAAAGGAGGCTGTTATCTTTGATAACAATTTTATCACAAAATTAGATTTTTAGTGGATTTTCCGGTTAGTTAATTCAAATCAGTTAATGCAACATAATTCGTGAACATCTAAAACTTAAAGCAACACTATGTAAGATTTTTTTTTACCGTAAAATAATGTTTCCAAAATCGTTTTAGTGGTTCATCAAGTCATAACAAGGTGAAAGGCACTTCTGCCTCCGCTTTGTGGTCCTATATCTGCTAGGGCTGTGCTCAAAATATTGATACAGCGACATATCGTCATGAACTCCTGGGACGATGCGCGCATCGATACAGCAGCTGCCGTATCGCGTATCGGATACTGTTGTGCTTTTGAATGAAGCCAGTTCAGGCAGGTGCTCGAATTTCGTCGCGGTATTGCGCATAATTACTTATTATTTACATACATTGCAATCATTGATTCACTTAAGCTTTTATTTTGTATTATAAAATCAAATCAGTAGTTTGAAAACGTGAGACGCAATTTCAGGAACAGCGTCAAGTTCAATGGCGCTGCGTCTGCTCTCTCGTCTCTCAAACCGCTGCTCAAGGCAAGCGTCCAGCGCTGCAGCAGCCGGTGAAACTACACGCTCGCGTTTAGAAGTCGGGACATGAGGGAATATTCACTTGCTTAATCGGGTCAGCATTGCATCGTGACTAAAGTTTACCATTTGCGCGTCTTGAAGTCTTACAGGTTTAAATATTCAAATGACTTTAAACTGTTCAGTACTTGCGTGCTCTCTGAGAGTTGGTTTTCGCTGCAGATGCATTTAGACTAGAGTCAGCCGCCTCACACAAAGCTTTGCGTGATTATATCGCTTAACGACTAAAACCCGCAAAATTATGTTAAATTTTAGGTCTTGGTAAGTATCCTCTAAACACAGTTGGTTATTTTGGTTATAAGCATTAGCGTTTTGAGATATTCTGCTGTCACTCTCTTCTCTTTACCTTGAGCATGTCAATCAATTGTTGTTTCTGCATAAAAATCTGAAAATGTAATCATTTAAAATGATTTCAACATAGAAGAAATGACTTTGTTTGGTGCACATTTGAACACTTAAGACCAAATTGCTGAATACTAGGTGTTGAGAAAACTATGTTAAATTTAAGTTGTTACCGTTTTTGCTTTTATGTAATGATTTAAGTTGTTTAGTCATTGAGCAGTGTAGACATGCTTCAGTGTCACTATAATTGTCATTTCAGATATTGAGGCAGACTTTAAGGAAGAGCCATTCTCAGCATTTTTATTTAACTAATTTTTTTATGACAAAAAAATTAATAGTTTTTCAGTTATCACAACTGTTGTAGCACTGTTACTAAACTCAGCTCAAAATAAATTCCAAATTGATCTGTATCGCTGATACAATCAGTATTGTGGCTTTAGTATCGTAATGCGTATTCGAATTGTGACATTGTTGGTGATACACAGCCCTAACTGCTATAACCACACTATGTTAGATTACCAGATTGGGTTGAGTTTCTAATGAGACATAAGAAAACTACAAATTTGACTTACTTTACATCAAGCGTTACAATAGTCATTATTTTGTTTTTCTTTGTTTCTGATACATCATACTTTCATGAAATCATGCCACATACTCTACCTTGTCTGTGGACATTGTTCATTCCAAAGCCAGTGCTGGATAAACAGCGAGCGAGCGAGCGTGTGTGTGCGACAGTAGGATGCGGTAGGATAAATTATTTACGACAGCGGTAATGGACAGTTCCGGTTCCAACCTGTAGGGCAACCGCAGAGGAAAAGTTACTTCTTGTTGCTCTAAGTTAATTTTGTGCAATCGGTTTAAATTAGTAAAAAATAAAATAAGTTTTCTGATTTTCTGAGAAACGCAAGCATTAATGTTTGCCAGTGTGCTGTTTATTACTATTCTAATACTTGTGGCAATGTGATATTTTGAGCACTCCTCAGAGACTAGAGCGAGACAATGAAGGACGAGAGTGCTCTTGTTGCCTGAGGTGGCTTTAGCTGAGAACAGCTCATGCTTTCACACTCAGTTTTGTAGAGCACAAGCTGCAGGGCCTTTAAGAACAGTTGTTACAACTGGGCTGTTTCTGTTGCTTCATACACATGAGATGTGCTTCATTTCCCTTGTAGTTTTAAATCTAAACTGGATCTAATTTTAGTTATGCAATTTATTAAGGCATGCATTTTTTTAAATCTTATTTCATAGTTTAACAGGTTGCAGATTCAAATTCGTAAGTGAACCATGAGCTGGGCAAGGACAGAAACTGTGATCATGCTATTATTTTTCTGAAACTCATTTTGACCCACACCTTGACTAACTACTACTTTTGTGTTTGTATACAAAGGAATCCATCTACACGGCGTCCATTCGCTAAATGAGAGAAACTTCATCACATGCCCAATGACAGCAAGCCAAGTGCGAGAGTCGCAGCTAATTTAAGACCACGTGGGACTCGCTATGGAACAAGGTGTGGAACTTCATTACTGCGCAATGAAACACTGCCATTTGACAATTAAAATCAGGCCTTGTCAGACTCCTCCTGTAACGTCTCTGGAGATGCTGCTGATGTGCACTATGAATCTTTAAATCAGTGAATTTTAATGTATTAATTTAGCATTCTCACTTCCCTGTTTTTTTCTGAGACTATTCTATCAGTTAATGTTTTGTAGCTTTTATAGCAGTTTAATAAAAGATTAATTAATAATACAATTTTTGGCTTCTTGGCTCAGAATTCCTGTCCTAACTGGAAATCTTAACCTTTTACCTGTCACCTCCCTTTTTGATAATTGACATAAAAATGCACTATACAAACTTAAATTGTTGTAATTCAAGAATGCTTTGGAATATAGACTTAAGTTTGGTCTTGTTTTAAAGAAAACAATCAGCAGATTATTACTAAAGTAAAAGCACTTCAAAAAATGAAAGTATGAAAAAGTTATGGAAGTTATAATTTACAGTAAATCAAATATACTTTATTAATAGATTTTTTTTATATGAAATAAATATTTTACAAAATCTGTTTTACTATAAAATTACTATAAAATGAAAGCTATATATCTAACCAAAAATTAAAGTTCCCATGAGATTTTGTTTAGTCGTCAGTACCAAAAATAGCCACCGGGTGCCATTGAATTTAATTGTATGCATTTTGTCATAACAAATTAATAAATTTCTATCCAAATATCACTTCTGTCGCTAAATATGGAACCTTGAGACTCAGACCTTTCTGACAATATGTGTTTTGTCAAGATTAGAAAATATTTTCATAATAAATTATGAAAGATGATGCCCAAAAGGGAAGGGGCCTAATAAAAAGGCTGTTTCTATGGTAACGCAACGTCCAATTTCAAAACGGTTTTCACAGGATGAATTCTGAGTTTGTAAGCTTTCAAATGACACCTAATTTATGACAACTGCTAAAATATGTGATATTAAAAAATTATATTTATATATATATATATATATATATATATATATATATATATATATATATATATTAGGGCTGGACTGGATTAAAAAAATTAATCTAATTAATTAGAGGCTTTGTAATTAATTAATCGAAATTAATCACATTTTAATCGCATAAATATTTGGACTAAAAACAGTGAGAAGATTTTTTTTTCAAATGGATTTTTAGTATACATTGCATAATGACTGAATACATAAGCTTAAGCAGCAAAATATTGTTTATTTTTGTTCAACCAAGTCCAACAGACCAGAGCCATTGTATATGTTTTGCGTTGAGGTGAAACTTAAGGGTCGATGTGATATGCGAATTCCTTGTTGCATAGCTTTCACACAACCCTGCTCTTAATGACGCTTCCATACAGCGCTTCACATGAACTTTTTTGCTCACTAGACAATGTAGCTAGTGGTTTTCCAAAATTACTAGCCACACAGCACTTTTACTAGCCACATTTTAAATGGGGCTTAAAATGTGCTAAAATGTAATAATTGTATCATTAGCTCTGGTTGTAAAGCTCATTTTTTGAAAACATGTTGTCTATTAAGATAAACACATACAATAGATTCTTATTGTATATAATAAAAGTACTGCATCTTTTTTTCTTTTTTTTACAGCAGTAAATAATACAGAGTAGAACAATTATCTGCATTAGTAACAATGAGCAAAGAATACATAATCTTTTCTAAGAAAAAAATCCACAATTAAGGCAACAGGATTACAACTTTATATAGGCCTATATGACATAGTTTTGGGGACTGTAGATTGTTTTGCCTCAGCATTTCCTCAGAGAGAGACTTAATAATTATCATCATGAAGCTGGTAGCTCTGAGTAACTGGAGATATGTCCACCTGAAACAAGTATAGGCCTACATGTTTATTGCCCAGATTATTCCCACAAATGCATCTCCTGCTTTCTTTCATGACATGATTAATTTTATTAAAATATAGAATTAAGTCTGTAAAGATAGTTGTGATATGACGTGACATAAGGGCAGCCCTGCTAGTAGTTACACCGTGTCCCTTAATCATGAAGATTATTTTTTATATAAAATATCGGCCACACTCACGAACTGACTGAACGCTGTGTTGATGTGTGTGTGCACGCGACCAGTCGCGTGTGATGATCATTTGACAAAAGTCTGGAATGTCATATTTGGCGCGCGCACCTCGCGCAGCGGCACTACAGGAGAGCGGAGACGCGCCTATGTTCTGGATTCTCATGCTTATTAAAAAAGATCGCTATATCATCACATTAAGTGGATAATTAAGGGCAGACTAAAACAGCCCTCAGTCCGACGGCCAGCCCACGAGTTTAATCTCCACGTGTCTAATGTTCGTGCAATTCGTTTGTTATGTCAGATGTCTTTTGACAAGACTACAATTTTTAACAAGCCAAAGTGGCTAGTGGGAGTGACTGTGTTACCCGCCACGCGTGAAATCCACCCGCATTTGGTGGGTGTTAATGTCAAACCCTGCATCCGTTCGTTTTTATAACATAATTTCCCATCCACGGGACCAACCAAAGCGGTCTCGTCAGCTGTGTTCACTGTGGTTTGTTGTTTAGTTGTCTGAAGCATGGACTGTAAAAAAAAAGTCATGAACGCTAGTTGGTGCTCCAGTATAATCAGTCCGCTGAAACTAATCCAGAGAGAATGTTCCGCGTGGAAAAATATGTGCGATTAAAATGCGTTAATTTTTTGTAGTAATTAATTAATGCGTTAAAGTCTGTAATTAATTAATCGGTAATTAACGCGCTTAATGTCCCGGCCTAATAATATATATATATATATATATATATATATATATATATATATATTATACTTTAGAAGACTTCTTACCTTACTTTTTAAAACATAATTTTATTTTTTTATTGACAAATACTAATTATGTTTTATTATGAACTTTTGGCACTAAAAACAACGTTTTAATTATTAAAAGTGAGTGCGTCGACTTTTTGTGACAAAGGTCAGAAACTCCTGTAATGTCGAATTTTTTGAGACGCACTCTTGTCATAAATTCATATGTTACTCTTAATTTCTAATTTGTAAGAAAAAAACAGACCTAAAATATCTATTTAGGAGTCTTAGACCTTTCCAACGACATATAGTTTATCACGACTAGATTAGGATTTAATAATAGTAGTGAAGTAAAGTGAGGTTGCCCGTATACGGGCAAGTGACAGTTAAGGGTTAAAACGGAAAAAACGAAGACCTAAAACGGAGAAATTTAGAAACGCTGCAGCTCCGTCTTTGCGTTTTGAGAATCTCCGGAGGGCGTTTTAGTGTAGACGGGACAAAACGAGGACTTAAGAAACGATGACGCAGAGGCTGACGCTCGGCTCTGTGATTGGGTGTTATCAGTCATGACGTGTCCTTCCCTGATTCGTCAGCCTCTGTTTACACCGGCACAAGTATACCTAGTGTTGGTGAATGGTCACGTGATTCGCGTTTTCAGTTCGTTTTAATGATGGCGGAGATCAATTCTAATACGCAGATAAAACGCTGGTGTGGACAAAGATCGTATTCGTTTTTAAACGAAAACGCCTAAGGGCCAGATTTACAAAACAGGGAAAATTAGCATGAGAACACAATTCCAAAAAAAATTGAAGTTACTGAAGCTGAAGACTACTCAAATTAAAGAATCCGATCAGTTCCATAATGACCAACACAATCTACTAAGAGCAGCGCAAATTAGCATCTGGTTTAATATGTCTGTTTCTTGTTCGTCCTATATTGTAAATAATGGTCCAAATACTAGCAAATTGACTAGCGCAAACCTTAGTAAATCACCTTGAGTGATTCTTTTAAATTCTCTCCTCCCATAAACTTTACATGTGAAAGTGAAACTCCAACAAATGCACATGCAGTTCAGCCGCAAAAATAACCATGTTCACACTAAATTTTCACTGCATGTCTTTAGTTTATCCTGACAGTAGTTTATTAACGCCAAAAGATGGTTTGCGCTCAAATGCCCTAATCTAGCCCTTAAAGAGCAGTGTGGCTCTATTGGATCCCACAGGCCTGTCTACTATAGGGTCACAGCCTTCTCTGGTAAGAGGTTGGTACTTGCTCAGTTGGAGTACAGTGACAAGATACAAAAACATAGACAACTTTTTAAAAAGTGTGAGAGCATGTGTCATAGTGTCTGAGCGTCACGGCCCTGTAATTATCTGAGGTGTAGGTTTCAAATTAACACCGCCACACGCGAGCGAGACATGCACTGATGTCCATGAAACAGTGGAGGAGCCGGTTTCTGTTTTTCTCTGAAATGTTGTTTTATCTCCTCCTCTGTTTGTCCCGCTTCATACCCCTCGAAGGCCTTTTTCTGTTTGCAAGTGAGCATATAGATTCAGTCCTGAAACACTCTACATTCACACACGTAAAAGGTACATTTGTAGTTGTGTGCCTGTTAAGTCAACATAAAGAGTAACGTGGGAAGGGCTTTATTCACACACTGAAAAGCTGATTGATTATCCTGAGATAGTCTTATCATTAGTCTTGTTAGATTTTGTCGCACTTTCACCGGCTGACTTCACCTCAAATGAAGTTGGAGGCTTGGAGAACAGCCAGTATTTCAGTTCTTTACCCATTCAAAGCGTCTTTAATGGCCTAAATTAACGTTAAACTGGGTATTAGTCACTGACCACTGTTGAAAAGGTGTTTTGACGCCGTTTATTACAACATACACAAATTAAAACTAAAAAAACCAAGGAGCAGACCAGAACGTTTTTGCTGCTTTTCATGTAAAGCTCATAATTGGGGTGTTGTGGGTGGTGGACGTGGTTTCGAGTGTTTTAGTGTATTATGCAGTTCTGGGTGGTTTCTGTGTTGTTTTAAGTTGTTGATGCAGTGTTTTTGGGTGGTTACTAGGTTGTTGCTGGGGTATTTCTGGGTGGATGGAAGCTAGGGTGTCTTAAGCAATTGCTAGGTTCTTGTGGCTGCTACGTGGTTTCATGTTTCCATTCATTTTCCTCAAACGGATTTCAGCAATTTGTCTGCAAAGACTTAAGCTTTTAACTTGTTCAACCAGCTCTGAGATGAGTCACAACATTGAATTAAAACAATCAAACACAAGTTCACTTAGGAATTAACTATAATTCCATGAAGCATTGCAAATAGTATTTACAAAAAGAAATGATGGTACTATAAAACTTGATATATTATCATTGGTCATAAGAATAAACTGCATCTATTTTATATTTATTTAAAAATATTCATATGAACATGCACCGCCATTCAAAAGTTTAGGGTCAGTAGGTTTTGATGTGTGGTAACCAGTGGCGGGCGTGCATTACACACCTAGGCCTTCTGTCCTACCTGAATTAATAAATTTTAATAGTGTATCAGCGCAAAGCCTCTCTATAATTGTTGTTTTTATTTTGCAACCGCAGTTATCGGATTAATGCGGTGAGTTCGGGAAGGGCCGGTAGAGAGAAACGGGCGCGTGAGTTCGGCTGGTGCGTTTATACAGTGGTTCTTGCGTTCACGAATCCGATTATAAGTTCAGAAACGGAGCCTCCCTTATCTTGTCGTTCAAGGGCTACAATAGTCCCTTTTCAGACGTTACAATAGTATGAATGTTTGAAAAAAAAGAAAGTTTTGATCATAAATTTATAAGAAAAATTAAGAAGAAAATCATATTCACCACGGGTAAAAAAAAAACATTAACTCACCAAAACTATCAGATTATTCTTTACACAAATCCATCCTTATTTCTTTCCTCTAGAAGACTTCAATTACTGTCGTACAGGTTCTAACTGCGTTTCAGTTTCAACAAAGTCGATGTCTATCTTCGTCATATTTCTAGCATAAGTTTTAATTCGCTTTATGGCTGAGAGTGCCTGTCGACAGAAGCAGTCACCGCAAAACATGACGATGTGTACAGCTGTCCCTCTCACACAGAGTTTGAACCAAATCGAACGAGATCAGCGGGACTTTTGCCTTCAAAATCATTTCGTTTCATATTTTCCATTAACGTTAGTCATACCCGGAGAGATTGAATAGAGTTCCGTTATTCTGCGTTTAGCTCAGGCTGAATAAGGGATTCTATTTCTGCTGGAGGTAAAGAAACATGAATTTTGGGGTTGAAAATCGATTACATCTACAGGAAAATATATTTACAGATTGCTACAGATGTGGATACTACCACTAATGCCTGGTTCAGATTACACGTTTTTTTTGTCTGTTACGATAGTCACTGTGTCAGATTACGCGATTTTGAATACTAAAATCTTGTCGTGTCGTGGACAAGACACAATGTCAGACTACACGTTGCTTCCTGACCAGTCATCGCATGCCGTCTTTAACGGCGCGTGATGTCATCGAGAAGGCGAAACTGAGTAGCGAGTGACTTCCGGAAACGAACGTAAACAACTGGATGAAGCGGTGAGTGTTGTATTATTGGCTGTCCTGTGTTCAGAAAAAAGTAAAATAAAGAAAGAAAACCCGACAATGGACACGTTCCTGGATTGCTCGGCATTGCCTTTTCAGCGTGAGAAATACACTGTGTGGCGTGTGAGCGTGTGGACTGGTTGAATTGCGTATGTCTCACGGCCATTGCGTGAGACTTGAGAACCCTGCTCGAAGAGGACAGTATGGGCTGTCAATCCTCCAAGAGAACTTGAGGTAAACTTTTGTTTTCTTATATATTTTTACTTTTAGTTTTAACGTTAGCACCATAGTCTCTCTTTCGTTTAGCCATTTTTGAAAGTTGTGTACAGAAAAGATGCGCTCCTATTGGTCAACCTCATAGATGTGACGGAACCGTCGTGAACGACCATTAAAAAAATTAAACATGCTAGTCTTTGTGTCGTGATGTCGTGAAGCATCGCAGACGCGACGTAGGTTGTCTCCTACTATGACACACTATACGAGATGATACGATCGAATCTTGCGTCCCGACGCCCGTTGTCGTTTACGAATCCTCACGACACCCTACGTCAAACGGATCGTGCCAAAATCGGGCTAAAAACGTGTAATCTGAACCAGGCATTAAAGTACGCGGCCTGTCCACGCATCCAATCAAAGAACGGAGAAAATACATACGTTATTATATGCCAGCTAGATGGCCCCGTTGCAGTCAAAGTGAAATCTGATTGGCTGATTGAATCTGACGGATTATCTGATTGGTTAAAGAATTGCCATTCATTTATACTACAGGCGCCCGCTCTGCCGATTCTGAAGACCTCCAGGCAGATTTATTTACCCGGCAACGCATGATGGATGAAATATGATTGGATACAAGCTCTAACATAAAAACATACTACTGAAAGCAGCGCAACCAAGAGAAACGCTATGAAATTTAGAGAACTATTTGGAATAATTTAATGCTAATTCATGGAAAAAAATATATTAAAGTGCAAGTCAGTGATTCTGATTCTGCTGTTTAGGCCAGCAGAGAAGGCCTTGCTGGCCCTGACGGCCCACCACTGGTGGTAACCATAGTATAAATGAATAGTTGCATTTTTTCGGTAACATGGTATTAAAAAATCTTCCTTTAAGATTGCGAGAAGTTCTTCTTGTACATTGCATGGGCCTTTTGCTTTCTGTGCTCTGAGTGTGTCATAACCCCTGCGAAACACTGCATACCTGTGTCAACCCGCTCCCACCCATCTCCACATAATCTATTAGCGTAGTGACCTATTAAGTTGAGGAATGCTTTGAATGAACCTTCATGACCTTGTAATGGCTGAAAGCCGCTAGTTCAGGATCAAAGCCGGCAGGTTTTTGCTGCTCTGAAACCTGAATGCGCACAGAGGTCAGCTTTGTTTGGATTTGAGAAACATCCCTGTCCGTTTGAACTTCCTCCTCTTTTCTAATGCGCTTGTTATTCTGATGCACCATTTATATTTCATCACCGACAACCCATTAAAGATATTGTTTGTGATGACAAAGCGTGGGAAGACGAAAGTCCGCTTTGATCCCAGGACGGATCTTGCATAATTGCTGTCACCTTGTTTTGTTTAAATGAAAATGAAAGCCACCATCAAAAGAGTCAAACATTTACAATTTAACTCGGACTGATTCCAATATGATTTCCAGATTGTTTGGCTTTTTGTCAATGTTTTGCCTGGAAGGCCGTACAGAAGTGAATATATCAGCCTGTTTAAAGCTGATACCTTGAGGCCAACATGCTATGTTGTGGCTTTTATTTGGTGGAAGGTCAGTTTTCATGTAGCCGTTCGGATTCGGGACTGATGAGAGGTGGTCTGCCTAAAGGGATGTCTTGGTCCGGGGGCTTCATTCGGGATGTAATTTGTTCTCCTTGCTGTTTCTCGGAAGTGGCTGACAGCATATGTTAGAAACACGTTCACATCTGCCCAGACTGTGTGTAAAAGCTAAGGGGGTTTAATTATTGATGGCTTCCCTGAGGCTCATGAGCTTCCGTCCCTGGAGAAAAGGGCCCATGGTGTCTCTGTGAAGGCTTGGACTGTAGTGTTTCCACCACAGTTTCATTTCCAGTACATCTCTAATGGTGGATCAGGTTTAATACCATTCTGTGATGGTAATGATGGATTCATCTATTTATGATGCTTAATTATATTTTAAGATTGATAGCATTCTCTGATGGAAAGGATGATTTTGGAAATGACTTTTTTAAACATTTTTGGAACAAAATAGCCGACTACTAAGCTAGTTTCACAACTGGCGTTTGTATGTATGAAAACACACAATTAATTAATATTTTTGCTTTTTTTTTGTAATTTAAAAATATTTTTTTTAATTGGAAATGACACACATCTTAATTAAAATTTTTTTTAATTGGAAACGAGACCCATTTATATAAGTAATATAATGAATTATTTTCACAATATTATAAAAAATATATTTTTTACATTTTATTGAAATGATGCATTTCACTCTGTTTACATGTATATGATCACTGTTTTTCATGTAGTAATTAATGTATTTATGGTGCTTAATTATATTTTGCAATTTGTTTTTTATTTAAATTTGACAAATTATCAGTGATTTATGATTTTGGAAATTTACTTTTTACTTTTTAAAAAAATAAAATAGCGACTCTCTTTGTCTTGCTGAGGCTAATTTTACAGCTGTATCCGGAATATACATTTTCTTTTTCTTTTTGCAGAATTTTGGTAAAATTACATCTTGATTGGAAAGTACTTTTTTTACAAGTGGTCTTTTTCTTATCAAGCATTAAATAACAAAAAATCCACCACATAAAAAAAAACTTTTAATAGTGTAATCTCTTAATTTAAATGTATATTTATATATTTCAAAATTAAATGCAATAAATCATGTATTTATGATGGATAATCATATTTTTAGTTGTGTGAGTTTGGGACAAGAGTAAAATAATATAATCTACATTTAAAGGCATCTGAAAAGATCCAGGCATGGTAACATTAGAACAAAGAATTGAATAAAAAAAAATTAAAACAAATTATTATCTCTTGACAGTTTCCCCCTAGAATAACCTCTTGAGTATGCAGGTTCTTTGGAAAGAAAAGCCGGCAACAACCAGGTTGTAACAAGAGACTGAAAGAGAAATTCAGGTTTTCTCTTTTCAAAATAACCTGCACACACACTCACACTTTGTTTCTCTTCCTCTCATTTTGTCAGTGCATTTGGAAAGATTTTGCAGGAAAGGGCGAAAAGCCATCTGCTTCCTGAGATTCATATTATTGGGATGCATGAGCAGTTAAAATTAGAATCCGGCACATTTGAACATATTCATTTTGACTCAGTTTTGCAAAGCGCATCTTCAGTCTGAGAAAAGATTGGTTTTGTTTCTCCACACAGATTACATCAGATAACTTATAATGTCACCAGACTGGACCATGCAAATATGATAAATATATTTTTTATTTCCATAGCTATAGCAAATTCTTTGCTCATGAACCCCAATTAGATGTAATGCAGGTGATTACTTGAAAGCAATAAACACATCATCTGTCAGCATGTACTTATTTGCTTCTCCTCAGGGTCAGATGAAGGATGTCTCGCCTAATGCACAAGCAATTAGCTAATCCTTCAAACCAGTTATCCACACTTAGAATGAAATATACAAAAACATGTACTTTTTGATGCATGTTGTGTGCATTTTTTGATACAATACTTTTAAGCATGCTTGCCACCAAGTTGCATACAGGGTAACACTAGCCTATCTGATATGAGATTACAATCGTTGACGGGTAAAGTGGGGGCAAATTTGTTTTCTTTCTTCCAGAGTAGGTGTCCCAACTTGCTCTGCTGAAAATCTGTTAAATGCCCGTGAGTTTATGCGTTTTCAATTTGAGACTGCGAAAGTCTGGGAAAACAGGAAGTGTGCAGGACTTATGGTAATATTAGGTGAGCTGACATCACTGTTAATGCTAATATACTGTCGATTGATCCTCTTGAAGTCTTGAGAAACGTCAGAAGGCGTCCATTTAACCCTCTGGGGTTGTTCGTTTAACAGTCGCACTTGAGGTGTTCGGGTCCAAATGGACCCAAAGGGCAGGATTCATATTTAAAATAAAAGAAATCATATTTTTTCTTTTTACATGTTTTTTATTAAAAAAAAATCTTTTCTTTTTTTGTTTTTTCTTTTTTGACATAATTTTATGATTTATAATTAATATTTATGCAATAATTATGACCCATTTTTTCCCATTGAACATAATAGAATTTTTTAATTTTAATTTTTTTTTTATCAAAGCTGTATTACATTTTAGAGTGAAGCCTAGGCCTCATGAAAGCAATTTTTGAAAAATGATAAATGTCATCTGGTAGACACACTGAGCATTTTTATCACGCAATAGCACATTTTTACCACTATAGTGGATTTACAGTACAGCTCTCTGTAGAAAGGCTTGGGGATTCTAGTGATTTTTGCAAATATATACCAATTTATTTTTAGGTTGTTGATTTTTAAAATATAAAAACATATTGTGTGTGTGTGTGTGTGTGTGTGTGTGGCTGTGTCTGTTTTGCACTCTTGATGTTTTATAGATTCTCAAAGACTCTATAAGACTTGTTTGGTTGGTTTAGATGGTAATTTGAAGTGCCAGTTTTAATTTATTATACAATCAAATCTGAACATTGCATTGGAAAGAGAACAAATGGAAAGCATTTTGTTACCCAATGTTTAATTCTAACTTATTCTAACTTAATAAAAATGAAATTCTTTCAGTTTTCATATTTTTGACAATTTCACATTCATTTCCTATGGGGTCCATTTGGACCCGAAACACCCCAAGTGTGACTATTTTTTTTACAACCACTTAGACTGTTCACATCCTGTCCCCAATTTTTTGGGTGTTCATATACCAAATACCAACAAAGTCACCAAATTTCGGACCATTCTGAAGAAGCTGTGATTTTTAACATAATTTTATTTGAATGCTTCGGGTCCACTTGGTCCGAACAACCCCAGAGGGTTAATAATGCATGTTTACATACTTGCGTCTCACATTTTTGCATTCCACTTCTCTGCTTGTCTGCTGTTTTCTATTTGAACATGCACTAGATGGACTTAGTTAACTGTTGCGCTCAAGTTTTTTTGTCTTTTGAGGCATCTTTCAACACTATTCAGTTCTATTAAAACTATTTTTTTATTCCATCTTATTTTTGTATCCCACTGCACTGCTTTTCCATTGTTTTTCTTCGTAAACATGCGCTAGACAGACGTGTTTGTGTTTGCATCTTTTGCAGCATCTAAAATTGCGCCAGTCAACTCAATAGATAAACTATTTAAAAACACATCTCTAGACCTTGTGTTTTATTCATTTCAATTCCCTGCATCTCACATTTTAAAACGCAATATCTCATTATATGTGAATGAACCTTAACCTTCAAATGGTCTTCGTTTCCTGTTTACACTTCTGGGCTTCGGGGTCTATACGGACCCCAACAATTGATCGAGTAATTGTACAAAAAATATACATTTTTAATCATACAAATAATATATCATTTTCTTGTTTACTTCTCATGTATTCATTAATGCTGTGTTTTTGGAGATAAAGTACTTTTGTCTCCATAAACCACACAACTACACAATTAGCTTGCATATGAAAGAAATATTTTTTCTATGATACATTGCATTCACGCTCTAGTACTAGGCCTTCATTTCCGTGTAAAAATTTTCAGATTTATGCCAGATTTTTTTTTTTTACAAATTTTTCAGTTTTTTCACATTTCCCATTCATTTCAATATGGTGTCATATTGACCCCGAAGACCAGAAGTGTAAACATTTTTTTTACATACCTTCAGAAACAACCGAATCAAGCCCAGTTTTTTTGTGTGTGTGTGTGTGAATAGATAGATAATGTATGAAAAGTCACAAAATCTTCCACTGAGATGAAGGGAACCTTTTTTATTATTAAGTAAAATTCGATTGGGGTCATATAGACCCTATGACCTGATTGAGGGTTAAACTGCAAAGTTTGCCATTTTCGATGTGCTGCGACACAGAAAGTGAGATTACCAATTAACAATGATATTATCAATTAATATTGTAGATTTAATATGGCTATGATTCAAAATTTGCTTTTTTTATTTTTTTGAACCTGTTGTTAGATAGGCATCTTGCCCGAGGCAAAGTCTCGAGACTCATATTTGCTGAACCGTCAAAGATATTGTCTAATAACGCATGTTTGCACTGAAGCACGATTAAAATGCAGAGCAGTTGAACTCAAAAACATGTTCTGTGGAACATTGTGTCTCAGCCAGAACCTGTTTCCTCATCCACTGGGTTTGTCTTTGGCTGTCACTGGGGTCAAGGAAATAGGCCCGATGTGTTTACCTTTTGTAAATGAGTAATCCTCATTACAAACTCACATTCCTTTACTGTAAATCACTGCAGAGAAATTCACACATTATTTTGGGCGACCTCTTGATTCTGCAAATCCCTCCCTAAGCATTTCAAAATACAGTTAAAACATTGTTTATGCATTCACACTTATGATATATAATATATATATATATATATATATATATATATATATATATATATATATATATATATATATATATATTATATATATATATAATATGTATATATATGTATATATATATATATATATATATATATATATATATATATATATATATATATATATACATACATTACCGGTCAAAAGTTTAGGGTTCGGTAAGATTTTTTATGTTTTTAAAAGAAGTCTCTTCTGCTCACCAAGGCTGCAATTTTTTGATAAAAAATACACAAAAATCACAGTAATATTGTGAAATATTATGACAATTTAAAACGACTTTTTTATGTTAATATATATTAAAATGTAATTTCTTCCTCTGGAAAAAAAGCTGAATTTTCAGCATCATTACTCCAGTCTTTAGTGTCACATGATCCTTCACAAATCACTCTAATATGATGATTTTATGCTCCAAAAACATGTATGATTATTATCCATGTTGAAAACAGTTTTTTACATTTTTATTTCAGGATTCTTTGATGAATAGAAAGTTCAAAAGAACAGCATTTATTTAATTAGAATCTTTTCTAACATTATAAATGTCTTTACTGTAACTTTTGATCAATGTAACTCATCCTTGATGAATAGAAGTATTGATTTCTTATTTATTTCCCCCAAAAATAAAATACAAATTCTTACTGATCCCAAACTTTTTAAAGGGTAGTGTTTAATGTAACAAAAGCTTTCCATTTCAGATAAAAGCTGTTCTTTTGAACTTTCTATTCATCAAAGAATCCTGAAATAAAAATGTAAAAAACTGTTTTCAACATGGATAATAATCATACATGTTTTTGGAGCATAAAATCATCATATTAGAGTGATTTGTGAAGGATCATGTGACACTGAAGACTGGAGTAATGATGCTGAAAATTCAGCTTTTTTCAGAGGAATAAATTACATTTTAATATATATTAACATAAAAAAAGTCATTTTAAATTGTCATAATATTTCACAATATTGCTGTGTTTTTTGTGTATTTTTTATCAAAAAATTGCAGCCTTAGGTGAGCAAAGAGACTTCTTTTAAAAACAAAAAATCTTACCGACCTAAACTTTTTGAGCCATAGTAGTATGTATATATATATATATATATATGTTTATTTATTTTACAACCGCATAGTTTGAGTGAAAATACTGATACAAATGTAAAGTGAGGCTGAAAAGCCCACGGCACATGGCAGAAGGAAGGAAATGAACTAATCTCTGTGAGTGATAGCCAGGCAGGACAGATTCTCTGGCAGCTTTAATATTTTCTCCATTATGTCTGTGTGCACTGCGTTTGGAATTTAACTAAACTTCGCTATTGGCCGATCTTAATCTTCTCTTAAGGCATTGCCCTAGGAAACTATTATTTATAATCTTCTTGTGCAAGTCACATGAGATCACATAATGTCTCAATCTCCCGCTCAATCTGTCAGTCCACGTGTGCATGTGTGTCATGGCAAGTACAGAGCTGTTCGGTCCGTGTATTTCAAAACATTAACGCAGAGCCATCCAAGTGTTCATTCTGACTAAGAAACATCCATCTTTCTTTTTTAACAATATAGCTGCCCATCTTATTGTCAAGATGTTATATAACGAGCATTCGGTTCATTTCCCTAACATGCACTGTCATGTTATGTCACTCACTCCTATTCCATTTTAAACAGGCTTTTAAATTTGTCCCAGAGCAGGTGTGTGTGCACCTGCGTGCGGAAATATGCTCTGCTACTTTTTTTATTTAACAGTGCTTTATTCTCAGCTGCTGATTATACAAGTTCATCAGCTGACATTATCACTCAACATACTGAGACCTGTTAGTACTATTGAATATCACAGGAAAGCAAGAATTCACCTTAGCAGGTGCAGGACGGGCTGGAAAGCACCTTCGGCGTTTAATCGTTTTGCAGAATGACTCACAGAGTTTAGTTGATATATACACTAATGAGCCAAAACATTATGACCAGTCACAGGTCTGGGTAGATTAGCTGGTAAGCAAAGATTGTCCGAGAAGGGACAAACCACAAACCGGCCACAGGGTGTCGGCTGACCAGGGCTCAGTGATGCACGAGGGCACCAATAGCTATCCCGTCTGGTCCAGAGTCAACAGAAGCTCACAAAATTTGAGTGATGGTTATGGGAGGAGTGTGTTTCAGTGCATCTAACTCTGCTGCGTATGGGACTGTGTAGTCACAGACCAATCAGAGTGCCTATGATGACCCCTGAACACTGTCGAAAGTGCCTACAATGTGGGGTACAATGGGACTAAAGGCGCACCAGGGTAAAAAGTGCCTTTTGATTTTATTTTCCTCTAATCCAGGCCATGCTTACCCACTAAACATTGGTCGTCGGATAGACGTACAAATCATGTCTATATTGGGTACGTCGGTCCATGACCAATTCTGAACATCTATTCGACGTTCAAACTAGGTCCACTATT